>JAQPZY010001306.1:967500-1350000 GCA_029931535.1 Margaritifera margaritifera | reverse complement strand
TAAGACCTGTCAATATAATAAGAGCTATAGGGCACTCGTCAGGACGAGTTGACACTGAGTTCAGAGATTACAAAAACTTGTCAGGCGATAATCTTTCGAAATTACAAATTGTTGAAACCACTGCTCATCGACGGGACAACTCAATAGTCATTTGCATATTTTGGTTAACGTATGTTAAATAACATGAAAAGATATTAGACTACAAGAAACAGATTAAAGTCACTTTTATCAAGCAGACATTTCACATTTGATATCGTAGAGATGCTAATGCAATAGATTCTAAATGTGTAAGGAAGTTAGATGTAGTAAACTTTAAAAACGTAATATTTGAATGTATGAATGGTTGGCTTATTTTTAGTTAGCTCACTATTAACAATAATAGGCTCCTACCACAGCAACCTCTCTAAACAGCTAACGTACCGTAATTGAGTCTATCCAAGTATATCCATATTAAATACATAGATGTTATCATTTTTTTACGACATTGTATAATGTGACAACTGTAGGATGAACCAGTTCCACTAAATCCACGTTTTACAACCAATTGGTAATGTTGATGTTGTAACATGACCTACTTGTACGTTTTAATTACGAAATATAGCGCATAATGACATTAGTAAATAAAGATTATGTCACAAAGTCGAATAGAATTTGCTTTCATTCTAGGAGTGGAACGTGTGATGTTAAAACAGATTTAGATATTTAGCAGAAATTAACAAGGCATCGCTGTTTTATGGCATTATTAATTTTTTAAGGAATTAATAAGCACGTAAAAGTAGGTCACATGGACTAAGTTTTTGGTGCGAGACATACGTTCGTCCATGATGCTGCCACCATTTTGCAGCTTTGACGGGTAACAGTTGCAAAAGTATTTTGGATTTGTTTCGGAATTATGTATATGGAATCTATAATGTGCTTAAACATTTGGCCTATGACTCTATTTTAAAGTTGTGTCAAATAGTGAGTCATATTTAAGTTGGGTTTAGTTGACCTATTTATCAAATAACAACTTGTTTACTGATCTTTTGTTCAAGGTCAGAGCTGTTGATCATTCTTCAGTACAATTCCATGAAATAGGCGCATTTAGTATTGCATTCTGGGTCATAATATGACACGTTTCCTGTTGTGAAATGTGCCATTTGCAAGTTGTATAAAAGACCTGGAAATACGAATTAATTCCATTCCATTTTAGATCTTGAGTTGAAAAGAACTGGGTTTTTTTATGATCAGCTTTGGAATCATCAGATCATTTTAAATAATAGCCGAGCTGGAATCCTGTAATGCTGCTGTAATGCCATGCTGTATATAGATAATTCGAAAGGAATTATTTATTGAACCATTCATCAGAGCTACCTGGAGTTATATTTAGGACTTTCTCGGATGCCTCTGAATATTTAAAGATGATCTGACATTATCGTTGATACATCGGAACATTACAGACTCATTCATTTGGAACCATCATCTATTCGGAACATTTGTTCATTACGAAGACTCATTCTTTCGGAACATTCGTTCATTACGAAGATTCATTTGGAACATTCATGAACTTGAAACATTTATTCATTTGGAACATTTTATAGTTTCTATATATACCGGACTTGTGATTAGGACACTAATAATTGTTGGGTTATTTGGATTTTAATACACGATACTGTAAGTGTATTTTGATTTTCACATTAATTATTTAGAATAAATTGTTTCTTGATTTTTACAAACATTGTTGGTTTCACTTTCTTTTTGTAACGTTTGTTCGAGCCATAGAGTCGTAACAGATTAAAGATAGTCATGATTTCCAGGTAATGTTGAATAAACCCTGGAAAATATGGATCTCATCAACTCGGGTCAGGTGAACGACACCCAATATGCACCCAAACTTCAAGTTTGATCTCATTTTCTTCTTTTAAAATAATATTACGGTCCTAACAGGGAGGACGCAGTGATGGACATACGTATGGACAGACAAAATAAACTTAATATACAGCCAGATTCTCGAAGCGATGGTGTAAAAAAAAGATGGGAAGGAAAGAAAAACTTACCATCAATAAAGAATAGGTCATTGTATCTGTTATTAATTATCTCACAGTTCACACCATGTAGCCATCCAATCAGTGGGTGCATTTCAGTCTTTAATTCCACTATAACCTTCTCCACGTCTGTGTCTTCATGTAGGATAGGGATTTCGTTGAAATTGTTTACTATCGTTATGGCAGCTGTTACATACAAAGAAATTTTACTGCATGCACATTAAGTATTAACAAAAATATAGCAGTCACATTTTCACTAAATGAATGCTTAGCAAGTTCTATAATATATAGAGATTCATCTGTCTTGAAATTAGTTTTTTCTTTATTTGGCTATTTGTTTTCTGTATTTGGCTATTTGTTTGCAAAATCAAGACAGAGGGTACCGGTAAGTTAGTGTAAATAAATGATGTGCTGAAACATTCTTTGTTTGCCAGCGGATTTTATGACAGGATTTTTCAAAGGGTCACTTTTATTTCATCGGCCAGATATCATATCTGTGGCTATCTTGGGTATCCTTCTTCACTTTCTGATAGCTATCGTGTTAATCAAGCGTGATTTTGCCTCCATTTCGCCTTGTTGGTGAGATCTTTTCGCGAAATTCCGCGCCGTGACTGACATGTAAGACCAAGCCCATAATACAGCCGTGTTTTGTATTGCTTCGTGTGTCACAGGTTATATGGATCATATTAGGCTTTGTTTGCTATAAATGGAACCTTACATAATTTGTAATGACCCCTATGACCCGTGGCACGAGATGCATACTAAAGACAGGACTGAATCCCAAATGTTGGTAACAGTACGGAATTTTGCTGTAATATTTAAGACATACATATTTACTATGGAGGTAAGCCGTTTAAAACCACTGGCATAACGAATGCTGACAAACCACTTGCTGTTTATGCGCATGACATATGTGGCGCTTTCTGTCCTGCTTTCGCACGCTAATGATCAAAATAATAAAAGGTCGGATTTCAAGACAAGAAATTCGGTATAATTTCAAGAAGTAGATGCCCTAAAACTTAGTACAACTCAATGTTGTGGTAACAGGCTTTAAGCTAGATAAACAAATGGGCCAACAAGTTGTTCTCCGCCATTTCTTAAAATGTTCAGACATAACATACATGTCAGAAATGTGTTTAAAAAGTGTAAGAGAATAACTTTTTGGTCTAAATAGACAGACCAATTACATTTCAATGGGCTAGAAGTGCAAGATTTTGCGAAGAAATACAGAACGTTGGAAGGGGTTGGAATCTCCCCAAAATTGATGCCAGATGAAGGGTTCAGTGGCATACTTGTCTCTGTTATTTTTTTACACACAAACAATCACAGAGACAATCACAGAGACAATGCTGACTATCAACATGTTTATTGAAAACAAGAAAACACAAAGTCTGCTTAAAATTCATTTGTTCATGTTCAAGTCAATACACTGAAATTATGTTCAAGTAAGTACAATGAAATAAAATAAATTCATGCAGTGACCTTTGACTTGACTCCAGGGTCAAAAAGGTTTAGTTTTTTCACACTTATTCACAATAGCGCGTACATGTTGGTGATCAGATCTGCACCATTTTGGTTAAGGACCAATTACATATTGCAAGAGACGTTTTAGTGATACCTCCGTGTTTTAGTGATACCTCAGTGTCAATCCCACCGTTCATTCATGACGAGTAGTAATAACTAGAATTTTTAGACTGCCACTATGATTGCCATGTTGGAAGTCAGATCAGCACCATTTTCGTTCAGGACCTGCTACATATTGTTATGGTGTTTTAGTGAAAAGCCGATGTCAGTACAACTATCCTTTCAACAGAAGTAACCATAAGAAAAGTTTCAAGATGGCCACTAGGCCAGCCATTTTTGAGAAATGCTCAGAATCATATTAATATAGGACTAACTACATATGGTATGAAGTCTATCCGTTCAGACGCAATATTTATAAAAAGAATTTTGGGATAAACGCTATTATGGTTATATTCGGAGATCATATATATACCATTTTTATTTAGGACCAACTGTATACTATAATAATCTTTTAGTGAAAACCCCATGTCGACATAACTATCCATTCAGGAAACATAGTGTTAACAAGAGTTTGAAAAATGACCGTGATGACGTATATGTTGGATGTCAGATCGGCACAAATTTCATTCCAAACCGTCTACATACTATTAGAAGTCTTTTAGTGAAACACCATGTCAATGTCAGAATCCATTAAGGAGGAGTAGTGATAACAAGATGTTGGACGTCAGATCGGCACAATTTCATTTCAAACCGTCTACATATTATTCGAAGTCTTTTAGTGAAACACCATGTTAATGTCAGAATCCATTAAGGAGGAGTAGCGATAACAAGATTTTCAAGAAGGTTACCGTGGCGGCCACGTTGGATTATAAAATGGCAACATTTTCATTTAGGACCATCTATATATAACAAACAGTCTTTTAGAAAACACCCCATATGACCATCCGCTCAAAACGAGTAGCGATAACAAGAGTTTCAGCATTGCTGGCATGATGATAGATCGGTGCCATTTTTATTTAGGAATATCTACAAGCCATAAGAAGTCTTTAAATCAAAACCCCACAGCGATATGACCATCCTTTCAGGAGTAGATGGCCACCATGACGACCATATTATATATTCGACGGGCACCATTTTCATTTAGGATCAAATGACCTCAGACTATTCTCCAAGTTCTACTAGCTTAGATGGAGTAACCATAACAAAACAGCTGCTAACAGACGAAGAATGGACGAGGGACGCAGGCCTATCGTATAAGCAATTCTGGTCTTCGACCAGTAGAACAAATAAAACCAATATCATATGGCATGAATTTACGACGCTAATTTCGCCTGTACAGGCACATTGAAATTATACAATATCAAAAATTGAAGACAAGATCTTGATACATCATTCTGTCTTAAATTAAGGTCGATGTATTTGTGTCAAGAAGCTGGATATCTACCCAAAATCGTATGACGTCGCGTGACATCTACCCAAAATCGCATGACATCGACTCAAAATCGCCTAAGCTTCCTAGTAACTGACACTTGTTTGAAAAGAAAAATGAAATTGATACGAACCGTGATTTGAGTTATATACATATTAAAACGTGTTGCAATTCTAAAGGTTTATGTTTGAATACATTTGACGAAAACATGACGGTACACAGCAATAAGAAAATTTACTTAAACCTGTTATCATGGTGGCCGAGGGCGATTAGGTTGTTCTGAATTTTTCAGCTCCACACTTTTAGTGCCTTCTTTAAACTAACAATATCCAATGCTTTCAATATTTTCCCTCAAAATAAAAATAAATGATGACGGATGTCACCTAAATACGTCTGAAGATGAACATTTTAAAAAATGTCAGTAACTATGCCGGAAGTCTATGAGACTGCTGGGAGATGGGTACTCATTCATGGTCACATACTGTATTTGTACATAGATTCATGACCAACAAACGTCCACCTCTGAAATCCAGTAATGCAATTTTACACTTGAAAGTTAAAATGATTCAGTGGTCCTTCTGTCTTAGCTGGAAACTATGCTCATATATGTCCCGGCAAGTTTGAAATATTTTAGAAACTTTATACCTAGATAGATATGCTACAATAATAATAATAATAATAATAATAATTAATAATAATAATAATAATAATAATAATAATAATAATAATAATAATAATTTGATAAACCTGACATATCTTTAGGAATAGACCTGTAAAGAAATGATGAAGAAAATGAAAGTCGCCTATATTCGACCGTAAAGGTACGGCAGGTTCTTTTTTCTACTAAAACGAGAGAGAGAG
Source organism: Margaritifera margaritifera (assembly GCA_029931535.1). NCBI lineage: Eukaryota > Metazoa > Mollusca > Bivalvia > Unionida > Margaritiferidae > Margaritifera > Margaritifera margaritifera. The sequence goes on along the minus strand of JAQPZY010001306.1, from coordinate 1,344,162 downwards.
AGAGAGAGAGAGAGAGAGAGAGAGAGAGAGAGAGAGAGAGAGAGAGAGAGTATACCGATTCCTTGTATGACTACAATAAACAATATGACAGTCGTATGGTCCATGTCCGTGTTAGGTTTGCTCACGAATATCTGTTGACTGAAAGACGCAATATTTAACTGTTAGTCAGCGATTGGTATTTCCAATGAGTCTAAAATTAGACATAAAAATCCCTCGTTTTATTTATAGATTTGAACCTGTAAAATCCTGGTAAGAGAAGAATTCGTACAATAAAAAGAGCAAGATCATTTTCATATCCAGTGACGACGTCTTGGAATAAACTACCAGATATTGTTGTTACAAAGAAAACAGTTGGAAGATTTCAAAGTGTCCTAAGTAGTTTAATCACGAAATGTCCTGGAAAAATCGACTTCAGGCAAAATATATTCTAATTCCGGTGATACAGAATTGCGGTGATTTCCGAGAACATATCCAGAGTATTTACAGTATGACCCTTGTAATACCGAACTGTTATTTGTATTTATTTCTTGATGTATTTATTTATAACTTGGTTTCTAACGCATTGCACAAGAGCCGAGTCAGCGCTTAGTTAGTCATGCATTGGACCCCCGCTATACTAATGATTTTTGTGCAGTCAGACAAGCCTTGTGTGCTGACTTGAATATTTATGAGATCATGTGATCCAATCTACGTTGCATTAAAAAATCTCAAAAAGTCCCTTGGTGATTGATTCTCAGTGCAATTAAATCCACGGAATCTGCGCGGAGTGTGGGGGGTGGGGTGGGTTGGGGGTGGATTTTTTGCAATAACTGTAACCTGACCTACTTCTTCTGCCACCACTCCACCCACCGACCCCAACCCCCGAAACACGCCTGCATTTTTTTTTTTTTTTTTTTTTTTTTCCAAACCATGCAATTAATTCAATATAGCGGAGCCACCAAATTTATTGGAAGATTCATGTGTTATAGTTTGCTTTTGAAATTGCTTGTGATTAACCGCGAAGCTGCCTTGGAATATTTGCCAGTGCCGGCCACTTCACTGGATGGTAATCTGAACCCTTTTTTATATTTTTATGCAGACACATTAACATAAAGTAGACCAAATTACTTATTTTAGAAAATGTTATGGCACTTGCATATAAGGCTTTGAATGTACTTTCGATTTACTCGCCAATATAATTAGGTCATGGTGGGAGATTCTGAAAGGATATAGGTGAAGGCAATAGACGATACCTAATCACCGAAAACGAAAGGAAATGCCCAACAATAAACAAAGAATTCAATTGCAATGCATTAATTGGAACCAAAAATGAATGAATTACAGCAATAAACAAAGAATTCAATTGCAATGCATTAATCGGAACCAAAAATGAATGAACTGCAACCGAAATTGAACTTAAAGGGATTAAAAATGCAACATTAACAGATATTAGTGAAAATAGTTTGTTTTTGTTGTTGTTGTTGTTGTTGTTGTTGTTGTGTGTGTGTGTGTGTGTGTGTGTGTGTGTGTTTTTAACGGTAATTGTAACACATTATTGGCTTTATCATGCAGAGGGAATGGAAGTTATGTACCATTCCCAAGGACACACCGAGGTAACTGAACCTTTATGGCCTGGGCCGGTATCAAACCCGCTATCCTTGGACTACGAGTCAGACGCTCTACCAACCGAGCCAGCGTTATTTTCTTAATATTGAAACTAGGAATTTGAGTGTAATCTAACAATATTTTGATAATATTTATTGTTATTTGTGAGGGATTGGGAAATATCATAAATTTAGTAAACTGAGGTAATTTTGTTACCTTTTCATGTAATTTAGTTCACTTTGAAGTATGTGCGTTGTGGGGCGGTCAGATTTGAAGTATGTGCGTTGTGGGGCGGTCAGATTTGAAGTATGTGCGTTGTGGGGCGGTCAGATTTGAAGTATGTGCGTTGTGGGGCGGTCAGATTTGAAGTATGTGCGTTGTGGGGCGGTCAGATTTGAAGTATGTGCGTTGTGGGGCGGTCAGATTTGAAGTATGTGCGTTGTGGGGCGGTCAGATTTGAAGTATGTGCGTTGTGGGGCGGTCAGATTTGAAGGTGGGTAAAATAGCAACTACTAACTTGTACTCAACTTTTTTCACTATCTATCTACTTTCTAGCTACCTTTATCTCTCTCTCTCTCTCTCTCTCTCTCTCTCTCTCTCTCTCTCTCTCTCTCTCTCTCTCTCTCTCTCTCTGTTTCTTCTTTGTCTCTCTTTATACACACACCGAGACATAAATATATATGCTGACACGAAAGTTGGTAACGACGCCGGAACCTATGATGTATCCCAACGTTTTGTGGTAGGTCATCCCTTCGTCAGGGAAGAAAAAGGAACAATTCCAAGGGTGGGTGTGGTGGGGGTGGGGGTGGGGTGGGGTAACAAGTAGAAGCTTAACACGTAATTCTGAAAAATTCCAAATGAATCAGAAAAGAAATATTCAACATATCAGATGAAGAAAAACAGAGACAGTACGTGGGTAAACTAAACTTCACAAAAACTGGTATACATTTCTGTTTATATAAAAGGTACTGAGAATATAAAAGTATTACAAATGCAAACGAAACCATGTAAACTGATGAAAATATGAGACACAACCCGTTTGTGCGACAGTGTAAAAAAGAGAAAAACAAGAAGGTCGCGGTAGCACAAAAAAAAAAAATCTTCGCCACCTACAGTGAATTGCCTACTTATTTATGTAAAAATAGATACAAAAATACAACCACAAGAATTATATACTGGGTAAAATTATGTACGGAGAAAGGGTGAACAACAGACTGTTCTTACATGGATGGAAAGATGAAATAATAATAATAATAATAATAATAATAATAATAATGGTAATAATATCGAAAAGAATATATATATATATATATATATATATATATATATATATATATATATATATATAGTAATTTGTTCTGATTACAAAGTCGGCTTGTTTGTAAGTTTAAATGAATCGCAACTGCTAGGAGCTAATGGTGTAATTAATTGAGAGCGTAACACACTGAAATTCAATGTATTGGGCAACAGTCCAAGCTTTCATAAAGAGATTTCGAGACCTTGCAGTTGCATGAAGAGACACGTTTGAAGAAAGAGGAGAAAAAGACGTGAAGATACATACCAAAGGGCATAACTTGACGTTTGGCGTATGGATATTCCGATAGAAAATATAGTTCCTATTATTTAGCTCAACATTAATTCCTTATATTCACTTGTACGTAAATGTAAAACGACATAAATATTAATAATCCAAATAAATGCGCGACAAAAAAGGGTGCAGGTTCAAATCCTACATTTGGATCAGCCCGGGTCGGATACCGTGGTGTTCTTGGGCCAGGCACATTCCTCCAATTGTCTTGACACTAAATAACCTACTTGTGATGTCGTGACTCGATAATTTATTTGGTGTAATTTTTCGTTTTTTTTTATAAAAAAAAAAATTGTTCACTTAAATTAATTGAGTGATAATGGGTTCCACAAAAGGAATATTACTCGTTTGTGTTTTAGATTAATGTACTGTAGCAGTCTACGCTCTAAAATAGTGAATTCACACAGTTATCGACAAATTCTGCTAGAAAAATGAGTTTGCCTGATCTTATTTTCATGTTATTGTTTCAACTAAATGAGCATTTCATTTTACATATATAAAATTATGGCTAAAAATATTTATGTTAAATATACTATGGTGTAAAGTTCACAAAGAGGCTGAAATGATTGTTTTTTCGATGTGGAAATAGGTCTCCGCACAGTTTGAGAAATCTCTGTAATTTCGTATTTAAATATACAAGTTGTAATCATCATCAGCATCATCATCATCATCACAGCAGCATGATATTACAAAGAGTTAAAGTCGCGTATATTCGGACTTAAATATGCATCACCACGAGGGGGTGTATGTATCTATGTATGTATGTGTGTTTGTCTGTCTGTCTGTCTGTCTGTCTGTCTGTCTGTATGTATGTATGTATGTGTGTGTCTGTATGTATGTATGTACGCTTGTTGTGTTGAATGAATGTTCATGTAAAAGTATATATTTACGGAATGAATTAAAAATCTCAGTTAATATTCAGGGATAACTTCCAATATATTGCAGATTGTGATAGGTTATTATTTTGAACAATGAACAACAATTTCTTCATACTGCTTAATTTCATGGAGAGAGAGAGAGAGAGAGAGAGAGAGAGAGAGAGAGAGAGAGAGAGAGAAAGAGAGAGAGAGAGAGAAACCGCATGAGCCTTGTTAGCCATGTTTCAGGCGTACAGGTTCTAGCATTGAGGTTTTAACTTGACTGCTATTCCGTTATAACTGCAACAGTACTTTCAACTTAACCTATGGACTTTCTTCTATTGCAAAGAAATCTCATACAAATCACTAAATAGATTTATTACATCAACTTTGAATAAACTTTCATTAAACTTCGCCAGAAATGATAAACAGTGCATTTAGCTGGCTTGATTCCAAACAATTTATTTTTATATGTTAGTCAGAGACTGGTATTTCCAATTAATCAAACGGTAAATATCAAAATCCTTTGCTTTATTTATAGATTTGTACAATTTGTCTTTCTTTTATTTGCACGCGAAGACTGACATGGCGTCGTCACCCCATGTGAAGCGTTTCGTCCGTCCACCTATTGATAAAATTTCTTTCTGTCTATTTCTTTTCAGGCTGGGTCTCCTTACGCATACCAAGTTCCAGTGTAACAATGGTGTAATCATCGGATTGTTTTCGGACGGAGCATATAAGTTCATTAAGAAATATGAACGATCCAACGTAAATAATGGACCAGAAGACCAGGGGTCAGGGTCACGGGGGAATGATTTAGGGTGTGGACTGAAATTCCTCGCAGGTGCTGCTGCAAATTTATGAGCCACACACAAAAATATATACATACACGCAAGCACAGCTACGCGTTTCAAACAATCCCAGTAAAATTGTTGCAGCAAAATATTTGGGAAAAAAATGCAAAGATAACCCTTTTATGATCGCCAACTTATGGTTGATAGAGATACATAGTGTTGTTCGATATCCAACGAAATTCAAATACAATTATAGTTAGTTCCGCACAGCGAATGATATCCGCGCCTGTAACTCAGTTAATTTTCAGATCAGCGTCTTTAAATGTAGCTAAACAAATACCTTACTCGTTTCGCGCACGAACTATTTCAACATCATTCGAATCGACATACAGCGTAATGCATCTCATTCGATACATGCTGAAACAGGGTGATCTGTTTACATCAATTCTTTGACGATGCCATGATCTGTGGAAGAGTCGATTGCTTATAAAAGAGTGATCAGCTGTCCTATTGGGCTATTTTTAGTCATGATGTAGTTGCCTCCCTTGCAATTTCTTGGCAGTTACATCAAACTATGTCAGACGTTATGCTTCTCGCAACAAGTCGTTTTTTTTTTTAATCGAAATATAGATTTTATTGCTCATCAGATAAATCATAGCATAAGCAGACATTTTCTAGAAATTTAAAACAGTTGATCATTTGTTTTCTTTTTTTAACATGTTATTATTATTATTATTATTTTTTTTTTTTTTTTTCAATGACATTAAACATCCACAAGCAGTTACCTATATTCGATACCATACATTTACACGGATTCCTTTATAGAAGTATTGAGATATTATAATAATTTAACATTAAGACAACTTATTACAGAACTTATGCTAACTGGTATCATGCTAATGAAAAATATACTTCGACATAAAATCAGTATAAACTCTGATCTGTACTATACCGAATTCGCCCGCATGCAGTCAGCTTTAATGTTTAACATTTGCCTTCTGAAGTTAATTTTGCAGAAACTATAAAGTAAACGAATTCAAGTGACAAATAAATCAGCACTGGGATAGTGACATTGTATAGTCGTGATAGAGACACTAAAGTTTAAAATTATGATCACCATGATACTGCCAAAAGTTTTAAACAGTTGCCAGAATATGTTTCAGCTCATACAACTGTTACAGCTAGATATGGATTTCTTCAATAAAACGATCCATTGACCCTATTATTACATAGTTTTCCCTGACCAGTTAATTTTTATAGTAATAATTACTTGCCAGATACTTCTTGATAACATGTGGCTATGAATGTGGAAGTTTTGTTATTTGTTAATGCTAGTGCATGTATCCAAAGAAGGCATGCAGTAAGGATGGTTTTTAAAAACAAAAGCAACTCCATACTTCAGAACTCGCAAAACTTACTTGATAGCATGTTGGATCCACGGTCATCTGTTGTTTTGTGAACTTTTCATGACCCTTTTTTCAAGGTTTTATCTAAACGTCTAGGAATGTTGGGATGTGTATACATTTGTAACAGTCTGGAGAGAATTCAAAGGACAAATCATTTCAGTCTGGGTTAACTTCACTGCATTAAAAACATGTCTTAGGTAAGTTGTTCCAAGAAGCATTGATTCTTAAAGAAAATGATATCCAAATGTAAGATTATGTCGTCGTTTGTAAAGACTAATTGGATTTTCTCTAGTTCTTGTGATGACTTTATTTCCTTGTATGATATAAAATCAATCTCGAGTCACCACCTTAATCACTGAGCCACTGTGTATTCACGTATTCACCCCCCCCCCCAGGTCACCCCCCCCCCGAGGTTTAGTACAGTGTAACTATATGGCAGCATGTTTATTACAGTAGGGATGATGAAATACCTTGCAAGTAAATTGTCCTTTGGCATAGTTGCACAGATTGTATTAGTTAGAAATTACTTATCAATAGTCATTTAAACGTTTGTTGAAATATGAAACTGAATTGAATTGAGGCATATCACATTATAATGGTAATGTGACAAAGGAGGTAATGCCATATTGAAAACGTGCAATTGTGATGAGCAATTGAAAAGTGGAGTCTATGTGTTAGCTTCTATGCTTATGTTCAGATTTAAAATGAAAATCCATTTGTTATTCATTTATTGTCCAAGATAAAGTTCATGATAAACTCGAAATATAAATGATATATGTCAATGTTACCCATAATTGAGTTGCAATTGTAATAAGCAGCAAGAAATCTTGACTGTGTTGTTGCATAATTATTGAAAATATTCTGAAATCTTTGTGAGCAAAGCATTGTCAGTAATTGAGCAGGTGCTGATAATTAAATATCCCAATTAGCTAGAGCTAGCAATTTAAAAACAAATCTAATTAAATTTCTCTAATATGATTCTGTGTTTTCTTTTTATACCAAATTAAAAAGTTTAATGTCCATTTTCACAGCATTGTGCTTGCTAGGTTAGAAAAAGATGAAACTGTTTACCTCTTCATAGAGTGAATGGTCATGACATTTATAGTACATAGCACATGATACACAAATATTTGGCTTTACTTCTAATTAGGTCACTCTGACTAGTATTTTGGTTCTCTAAAGAATGAGATGGAACTCTCCAACTCATACTAACTCAGATATGTTCGTACATACCAGTACTTGTATAAAAATTTTGTATTATTGTCTTAGTCCATAGTACAGTCAGCACATTTGAAGTCTTGAAATAACCGTTAATATATATATATATATATATATATATATATATATATATATATATATATATATATATATATATATCAGGCTGCGCCCTATATGGAGATCAAAACAGTACAGCCTCAAGACAAAGATCAGACTTTACAACAGCAGCATAAAGTCAGTACTTTTATATGGCTCCGAGTGTTGGAGAGTTGTGAAGACAGACATGAGAAATGTAAATTCATTCCACAATGGCTGCCTTCGTAAAATCTGCAACATCTACTGGCCAAACAAGATCTCCAATGTGAGCCTATATGAGCAAACTGGATGTAAAAACATTTCTCTGGAGGTCAAGATGCGCAGAATCAAATGGCTAGGACACGTAATGCGGATGCCACAAGAACGGATACCTAAGGTAGCTCTCAGATGGACACCAGCGGGGAAGCGTAAGCGTGGCCGACCAAAAACAACCTGGCGAAGGACAATGATGACGGATCTGAAAGAGGTGTGACTTTCCTGTGGGCGAAGCACAAGCCATTGCTCAGGACCGACCCAGATGGCGGAAGATGGTTGCAGCCTTATGTCCCAGTTGGGATGAAAAGGACCCTTAGATTATATATATATATATATACCCCAATTAGTATGCATAGTCCACAGAATCAGTCTAGATGTGGTGAAGGTAACATTTAAAACTTGGGATGAGTGTTGTTGGTGAATACTGTGATGCAAGGTACAGTAATTTAAATTTCTTAATGATGAAATTGAGAAGGAGCTTGAATGAAAAGTATAATGTTAATTGTTGAATTAGGTTAAATTGTTTTACTTTTAATCAAAATTTATGCATCCCATATGACATGTGAAAATGGGGAATTACATTTCTGAAAAATAATGGTGTGACAGCACACCGCAGTTTAGTTTTTTAAAAAAGCGTTGCAATATTTATTGCTAATGGCTTAAAAGGGTGAGTCAAAGGCTTGTTGTATCAAAGTTTATATACAATATATGTCAAATTTAGCAGAAAAATATTCAATTTCAGAAACATCTTAGATTGTGGTCTATGGCCCAATAACATTGTGGTCTATGGAAAAGGATTTAATTACATCTGACCGTATGAGGAAAATATTCTTAAATGATGCATTTCTCTCTCTCTCTCTCTCACACACACACACACACATATATATATATATATAATCAAAGTACAACTATTCATATAAAAAAGAGTTTTTATTCATCTGTGAAGTTTGAACTTTTGTTCAGGAAATCAACTAAGTTAGGTTTTAAAATATGATAACTGATTCTCTACTAAAGCAAATGAGACAAAAATTAATTATCTGAGCATTGCAAAATAAACTGTACTCTCTTAAAAAATTTAAATACATTAAATGGATCACATAATAATAGAGTTGGCTTTTGACTGAGGTGAATTATACATTTAATATATTAATTTTCACACATGCACACATATATATGCAGGTCACATGTTTTAAAACAATATTGTACATTCATAAATCTACCATAAATCAGGTATATCAAAGAGTCATAATATAGTAAAAACTGTTGCAATTCCTTTCAGCATTATATGAATTCAAATGGAGTGGCATTCTACTAGCCAAGAATATATGTTTGGAAATCTTGAAATGACCAAGTTGGACACCCAGTCTGAACAGTTTTCATTTACAACCAACTATTTCTGGAGTAGCAATAGAACATTTTTATACTGGGTGGATGACAGACAATATACCATTGTTTTACTGGTCCTTGACCAAATAGAGCTCAAAATTTGGAAGAAATCTATTAATTGGAACTTGTGTTCTTGTCATGTTACAAAACTTGGCTTTTAGGCTGCATGTTAATTTGCTTTTTTTCTGACCCTCACGCTCCTATGTATGGTTCCAATTAAAACATATTTTAGTTACATATTGTTAATCAAATTATGTTAAATGTTCTCAAAATTATTCATAAATTATATAATAAATATTTTTATTTAAAATAAATTATACTGTATGAAATATGATATAGTATTAATACATTGTGTAATATATATATATATATATATGGATAGTTGTTTTTGTAGTATCAGTTAATGAGGCACAGCCATGTGTAATTGGAGTTTGAGACACAGATAAAGGTTGACAGCTTTAAAGCTAGTAAGATCTAGGGTCAGTCTAATTAGAGTCCAATTAGTAACAGAATGCTTGTGTTGTACATCATTTATTTTATACTCTCCCACCTGTATGTTCATTTGGTGTTCGGCCTTCATTTAGTTAATAGCATTGTCTGTATATAATAAAAGTAGTGTAGAGAATATCTTGGATTTGTTCCTACATACTCACACAACATGGTGTCAGAAGTGGGATATGCCTGGGACACAGTGGATTTTCAGCACTAGTTGGATATAATCGAACTGAGAATCATTTTCACAAAAGGAACGTTCCAGTTCAGATTTAATTTACCAAACAGTTTCAAGCAATGGCGACATTCCAAGTTCCAAGTCCTGAAAAGTTTCAGTTTTCTAACCCAGAGTCTTGGTCAAAGTGGATTCAGAGATTTGAGCGTTTTGACAAGGAAGTAGAAACGCAAGTAAACACTCTGATCTATACTATGGGACCTCAGGCGGATGACATATTTTCTTCGTTTGGCTTAAGTGATGACGACAAAAAGAAATATGAAATTGTCAGAGAGAAATTCGAAGGGTATTTCATCACGAAAAGAAATGTTATTTTCGAAAGAGCTAAATTTAACCAGCGGCGACAAGAGGAAGGTGAATCCGTCGATACATTTGTTACATCATTACATTTTCAAGCAGAATACTGCAATTTTGGAGTTCTTAAAGATGAATTGATTCGAGACAGAATTGTTGTTGGAATTAAAAAACACGCATTTGGCAGAAAAACTCCAACTTGATAGCAAACTTACCTTAGAAAAAGCAATCAATTTATCTAGACAGAGTGAGGCCGTGAAGAAACAGCAACCTCTAATCCCGGTAGGGATACACGTAAATTCCCATTTGAATCCTGATGGAATAAAGTCATCAAAGAAGGTACCATACCAAGTCAGTTCCAATCAACAAAAGAGGAACAATGTTGCTTTAAATAAACACAATTTCAGTCAACTGTGGAGAAATAGCAAATTGAACTACAGTGCTGAAAGCATGTGGAGATGTGACAGATGTGGGTCAAATCCTCATAGCAGAGACAAATGTCCTGCACGAAAAGCAACATGCAATAAATGTTCAAAGATTGGACACTTCGCATTGATGTGCAGATCTAAGAAAAATGTTTCAGTGGTAGAGAACCCAGATAATCCTGAATCTTATGGATTTCTTGGCGGAATTGATTCTGGAGCGAAACCCTGGATAGCAAATGTCATAGTTCAGGGACAGGAATGTGCTATGAAAATTGACACAGGTGCAGATGTTACTGTAATTGCAGAGGGTTTTTACAGAAAACTGCAGAGAGTTAGACTCATCAAAGCTGACAAAATCTTGTTTGGACCAGGACAGAAAAGGCTCAAAATCCTTGGACAATTAAGGTGTCACTTAAAAGTGAGCAACAGAAATACAGTACAGGACGTATATGTAATCAAAGGTCACAAGCAATCGCTGTTGGGAAGACCAGTAATAGAGGAGCTAGGAATCGTCATTAGGGTTGATGAGATCACCAATACAGACTATAAATACAGAAGAATGTACCCTAAAGTATTCAGTGGATTGGGGAAAACTGAATGGGAGTACAAGATAAGACTTAAACCTGTTGCAGTTCCGTTTGCACTCAGTGTACCTAGGAAGATGCCTATTCCGTTAATGGATAAAGTAAAATCGGAATTACCAACGGAGTGGTGCGTAGGTATGGTCGTGGTGCCAAAAGGTAATGGCAATGTTCGTATTTGCGAAGATCTCACCAAACTAAACGAATCGGTAATGCGTGAAAATCACCCAATACCGAGTGTAGATCAAACTTTGGCTCAGTTAGCTGGCGCGAAAGTTTTCAGCAGGTTAGATGCCAACTCGGGGTTTTGGCAAATTATGCTTTCACTCGAGTCTCGTGACTTAACCACTTTCATTACGCCCTTCGGTCGTTTTTGCTTTAACAGACTACCATTTGGAATTTCATCCGCACCTGAATTTGTCCAGAAACATATGTCCCTAACTTTTGAGGGAATTTCGGGGGTAGTATGTCAAATGGATGACGTTCTAGTATTTGGGCGCGATCAATCAAGCATGATGAACGGTTAAAAATTGTTTTGGGTGTAATTGAAAAGGCAGGAATTACGCTCAATGAAAAATGTGAGTTTTCCAGAGCCTCTGGAAAGTTCGTAGGGCACATTATTGATTCTACGGGAATTAGGGCCGATCCAGAAAAAAAACGCACTCGATCATTGAAATGGAGCCGCCCAAAAATATCTCAGTAGTCAGACGATTTCAGGGCATGGTTAACCAAATAAGCAAATTCTCGTCAAACATAGCAGAAAAAAACAAAACCGCTGCGAGATTTACACAGTAAAAACACCGAGTGGGTCTGGAGTCCTTCTCATGAGAAAGCTCTTGATGATGTAAAGTCAGAGCTTAGCTCTACACCAGTGTTAACCCTATAAAACTCTAATTACACATGACTGTGCCTCATAAGCTGATACTATATACAATCCCAACTACCAGACAGTCTTGTCAACTGATGCATCCTCATTTGGCCTAGGGGCTGTATTGTTACAAAAACAGCTAAATGAAATTTTTTCGGGTGTAATTGCCTTCATATACTCTCCCACCTTTATGTTCACTTGGTGTTTGACCTTCATTTAGTTAATAGCATTGGCTGTATATAATAAAAGTAGTGATTAGAATATCTTGTGTTTGTTCCTATATACTCACACAACAGTTTTCTAAATTTAAATTTATGTTAGTTCCTATATACTCACACAACATGGTGTCAGAAGTGGGATATACTCACACAACAGTTTTCTAAATTTTAAATTTGTGCATAAAATATATAATAAGTTATAACTAATATCTAAGCATTGCATGGTAAGCCTGGGAGCAAATTTTATTGAGCTATGAATTTTGTTTTTATATAAATATTTTTATATTCAATTTTGTTGAAATATAGCCATAAGGCATGTACAATAGATAGCAAGGCTTATGAACAGACAGACAAATGGATGAATGGAGGTGAAATCAGTATTCTCACTTTTTTATAATGTCTGTACATAAAGAAAAATCATTGTGAAATACAAAATAACTTTTATAATGTAAATAAATAAAATATTATTTGGAATTAAATATTGAAAAATTTGCACAAGTGAAATAATTGCAATTTCTTGTTGCCTTTATGTTCTTGGGATGGAGTTTATGCTTTACACCAGTCTGTATTGCAATGTTTTAACACAGTGCAGTTACAGTTCATAATTTTCAGGTCTTATTTGTACATTAAATGTAAAAAAAAACAAGAAGATAAATATATAAAACAATTGAACCCTCTCTCTGACAGTGCCAATCATTTTTCTTGGCCAAAAAGTATTTTTAGTTTTTCCCCATCAAGACAATATATTTTTCCCCTACCTATAGCATCGATTTTTGTCCATACCAGTGCCAAATTCATAATATTTACAGCCAGACTCGCAAAAGTCTGCTACCTTTAAAATGAAAACAATGTTCAAATGGACAGAATTTTTATCAAATATCGGGGGGGGGGGCACATAATTCTCCAATTAACCAATTATTCACAATTATAATAGGAGGCACAATTTTTATCTTTCATGTATTTTAAAAATTAATGCTTTACCTTGCTTACAAAAAGAAATTGAATTTATTGTTGGATTAAAACTATGTAAATAAAGGCAAACATTGACAACAATGGACTTGTGTAATAAAAATAAAGGGACTTTATGACTGATGTAATGTTATTTTGGGCACTTAAATATGAGTGTTAAAAATATATGGATTCAAATAAATAAATAAATAAATAAATAATTTCCCTTTTCAAAATCACAGTTAATGCACTGAAGTCAAGCTATTTAGCAATCATTTAAAATAGTGTTTAAGATGACTTTTGGAACAAGTGAAATAGATCAGTAGGAAAATTTGCATTATGATTATGATGATTATTATTATTATCCAAAGCTGTTTACTGTGCATTTCATTATATTCCAAGGTTGAAAGGTTGATAAAAATTCATTTTTTTAGGCTTTTTTAAAAAAAAAAAAAAAATTTGTTTTGGTTTTTATGCTGTTCACTTTGACATTTTAAGTGAAAGTAGAATGCTAATTAAAGAAAACTATAGACGATGCAGACGATTGTTTTTTTTACATGTGTCACACGACAGCTCCGATAAGGCCCAGTGCTGTATACAAATGGACACCAGGACGAACATGGCGAATTACATATTCGCAGGCCACAGTTTTTCAGCATGTATTGAATGAATGGTGTTGCGCTGTATGTCGATAAGAATTATGTTTAAATCATTCATGCACGAAGCAAATTCGATCATTTCAGTTACATTTTAAGACGCTGACGTGAAAATTAAATGAGAAACAGACACGGATATCATGCGCGATGCTGTGCGGAACGAACTATAGTGGGATCATTCGCAGACTTCCTTCAACACTCTCCCCTTCATCCGGCACTGTTTTTCTTTCAGTTTCTTTTTTTCCACGAACCATACAATAAATTTAAATATAGCGGAGCCACCAGACTTATTGGAAAGTTCATATTTGTTATAGTTTGTTTTTAAAATTGCTTGTTATTAACCGCGAAGCTGCCTGGGCATAATTGCCAATGCAGGCCACTTTACTGGATTGTAGTTTTAACATTTTTTAACATTTTTTGTGCAGACAGATTAAAATAAAGACGACAAATAACTTTATTTTAGAAAAGGCTTTAAATTTACTTTCGATTTATTCGATAATATATTTAGGTCATAGTGGGTAATTCCGCAAGGATATGGATGAAGGCAATTGAAGATGCCCAATCACCGAAAGGAAGGCAACTGAAGATGCCCATTCACCGAAAGGAAGGCAACTGAAGATGCGCAATCACCGAAAGGAAGGCAACTGAAGATGCCCAATCACCGAAAGGAAGGCAATTGAAGATGCCCAAACACCGAAAACTAAAGGAAATATGCAACAATAAAGAAACAATTCACTTGAAATGCGTTAAACTGAACCAAAAATGAATTAATGACAACCGAGAATGAACTTAAATGAATTAAAAATGAAACAAATAGGACATTAACATATATAAGTGAAAATAGTCTGTTTAACGGCACTTTTAATATATTATTGACTGTATCATGCAGAGGAAATAAGAGCCAAGTGCCTTTCCTAAGGACACACCGAGGTAGCCGGCCCGTTCTGGCCTGGACGGGTATCAAACCTGCGATCGCTTGATTACGAGTCACTGACACTTGTTGGAAAAGAAAAGTGGAATTGATATAAACAGGGATTTGAGTTATATTTGTATTAGAATGTGCAGCAATTCCGGCAGTTTATCTTTGAATACATTCTGACGAAAAACGAAGATGCACAGCAGTAAGAAAACTTATTTTAAACCTTTCATATCGGCGACCAGGGTCGATTCTAATATTTTGAATGTAATGTCTACACTTCTAGTACCTTCTTTAAACGAACAATATCCACACCAAAAGAAAAAATATTAATTTTCTTCTTTAAATACTTTCATTTTCCCTCAAAATAAGAATAAATGCATGCAGATGTCACCTAAATACATCTCAGGATGAACATTGCAAAAATGTCAGTAACTATGCCGGAAGTCTATGAGACTGCTGGGAAATGGATACGAATTCATGGTCACATACTGCATTTTTACATAGAATTATGGCCAATAAACGGCCTCCTCTGAAATCCTGTAATGCAATTTTATACTTATAAGTGAACGTGATTCAGTGGCCCTTCTGTCTTAGCTGGGAAGTAAGCTGAAATAGGTCCCACAACGTTTAAAGCATTTTACAAAGTTTATACCATTCGATAGATATGAAACAATAATAATAATAATAATAATAATAATAATATAAAGCTGACATATCTTTCGAAATAGACCCAAGTGAAAGTTGCCCATATTAAGGGTCCGACAGGTTCTTTCTTGAAGTAATAGACCAGAGAGAGAGAGAGAGAGGGGGGGTATATACCAATTCCTTGTAGGACAAAAATCAATATGAACGTCGTACAACCCATATCTGGTTCGCCAAAGGCTTTGAATGTACTTTCGATTGTTGCAAACGTGGTCGTTCCAGTATTGCAGATTGTGTTCCGCTGCTATTCTGTTAATCTTTTGCAATGAGACGATTCTGCAACTAATACAATTGTGTATTTCTTGATGATGCTTATTTTTACATTCCAGTATTTAACTTATGCTCTTTGCTGAAAGAAGATCATTGTTAAGGTGGATGATTTTTATTTTTTACAAAAATGCACATATTCTGGAAATATCTATGACAATGACATTTATATATATATATATATATATATATATATATATATATATATATATATATATATACAAGAGCTAAAGAAATGCAGTGTATTTTGTTAAAATAACCTGAATAAAGTTTTTGTTCATGATATATTTAAGATCTGGGTAGCAGAGCTTTTATGATCCAAACTCATGTGTGGACACCAGACATGATTCAAACTCATGTGTGGACACCAGACAATTTCATATGATCCAAACTTATGTGTGGACACCAGACAATTTCAGATGATCCAAACTCATGTGTGGACACCAGACAATTTCAGATGATCCAAACTCATGTGTGGACACCAGACAATTTCAGATGATCCAAACTCATGTGTGGACACCAGACAATTTCAGATGATCCAAACTCATGTGTGGACACCAGACAATTTCATATGATCCAAACTCATGTGTGGACACGAGACAATTTCAGATGATCCAAACTCATGTGTGGACACCAGACAATTTCAGATGATCCAAACTCATGTGTGGACACCAGACAATTTCAGATGATCCAAACTCATGTGTGGACACCAGACAATTTCAGATGATCCAAACTCATGTGTGGACACCAGACAATTTCAGATGATCCAAACTCATGTGTGGACACCAGACAATTTCAGATGATCCAAACTCATGTGTGGACACCAGACAATTTCAGATGTTCCAAACTCATGTGTGGACACCAGACAATTTCAGATGATCCAAACTCATGTGTGGACACCAGACAATTTCAGATGATCCAAACTCATGTGTGGACACCAGACAATTTCAGATGATCCAAACTCATGTGTGGACACCAGACAATTTCAGATGATCCAAACTCATGTGTGGACACCAGACAATTTCAGATGATCCAAACTCATGTGTGGACACCAGACAATTTCAGATGATAGGGAGTTTGAATTATTGAGAACTCTCTTACATAATTCAGTCAATTAATGTGAATATTGTTAGTTCAGTTAAACTGATTTTATATGTAATAGCAGTTTGGGGAATTGCAGCTTGCCAAGGCTTGAATTTAACATTCTTGGTAGCCAGGAGGACTAGTAGTACTTCGATCATTTAGTCACATGTAGAACTAGTGCTTTTTTGACAAAAAGGCATTCACTTGCATCCTGGAAACTTACTGAATGCCTTAGAATTTGACAAA
Organism: Margaritifera margaritifera; assembly: GCA_029931535.1. Classification (NCBI taxonomy): domain Eukaryota; kingdom Metazoa; phylum Mollusca; class Bivalvia; order Unionida; family Margaritiferidae; genus Margaritifera; species Margaritifera margaritifera. Next base: position 1,327,044 of record JAQPZY010001306.1, on the reverse strand, counting down.
AAGGCATTCACTTGCAACCTGGAAACTTACTGAATGCATTTGAATTTGACAAAAAGGCATTCACTTGCAACCTGGAAACTTACTGAATGCCTCTGAATTTGATTAAAACATATTTAGAGTATAATTAAATGCCAATGGCTCTCAAAATTTCTAGATTCAGAATGACTGCCAAAATTATGAAATTTACCAACTTTGAGCTTGGGGATTACTGTTGATTTCAATTCCTACAGCTTCACTGTATCTGATATCGTGAAAACAAACCTCATTCTTTTAATTTAGATGACAACTTAATTCTTGCATTTTTTTAAAGAATGTAAGTATTAAGATACTTGGACTGGACACTCAGGCTGGTAGACACTCAGGCTGGTAGAAGCAATTTGATTAATCTATGAACGAGAATCACAAGTCATGTGGATACAAGATTCTAATATGCGTAAAAATACCAAGAGAATACTGGGTACATGTACAATACTTTCCAGATTAATGGTGCTTGCTTGCCTAATGTTGGAATATTTAACTTTGTTAACAATTGTTATTTTTACATAGCTAAGGGTAAAAGTAATCGAAACAGTTTGGTATTCATTTTTACATAGCTAAAAGTAAAAGTAATCGAAACAGTTTGGTATTCATTTTTACATAGCTAAGGGTAAAAGTAATCGAAACAGTTTGGTATTCATTTTTACATAGCTAAGGGTAAAAGTAACCGAAACAGTTTGGTATTCATTTTTACATAGCTAAGAGTAAAAGTAATCGAAACAGTTTGGTATTCATTTTTACATAGCTAAGGGTAAAAGTAATCGAAACAGTTTGGTATTCATTTTTATGTATTTTTATCAGTTGATAATGTAATATTATTGTCACTTATTTTAAATTGTAAGACTAGAATAAGTGATTTGTATGTGATTAATATAAGTCGGAAGATTTTGTTTTCTAGTGCTAAAAATAACAGCCTATCCTGTCATAGATATTGTGAACTAAATGTATATGCACTCACTGTTGTCTCTAGATTCACTCACTGTTGTCTCTAGATGCACTCACTGTTGTCTCTAGATGCACTCACTGTTGTCTCTAGCCTATTTTAGGAGGCCACTGCACCCAGCGCTGCTTAGGTGGCACCCTGCCCTCTCTGGGGTGCACCTTGCCAATTTAGGGGTTTGCCCTGGCTTAAATCTCAGAGGTTTAATACATAGCACATGATAACATTCTACATATGCATTTTGAGCATCATTAATCACAATTTTTCACTAGCAATGCACATATTTTCATAAATGCACCAGTGGAGTGCACAAAAATGTCCTCGCTCGTTGATAGAGTTCTTTAGGAAAAGACTTTACCATGCTTAAAATACCTGACAGACAACCAGTCTAGTGGTCTGGGGACAACACCGTCACTAATCTTACTTGTAAAGACTGTGCTTTTGTTGAAATTTGTTTATGCCCTATAATGTCAAACCAGCATCTTGCAAATGGCCAGACATGGGTGTCACTTTTTCTGCATGATCAATTTTAAGATTTTGTGTGAAAGTATTATTATGAAATTTTTTATAGATACAGTGGTAGCAGATCATATCACTGTTTCCAGCTGAGATGCACACCATTTCACAGAGCATTGTTCAATTGGTCCAAGACCAGTGTATTCTATTTTCATTCAGAGTTTATGTTGTCATTTATATTTCTAACCTTGTAAATTAATTTACTATTATTACTTATCTAGCAATGTAGCCACACATACACTTTTAAAAATGCCTAAATATATTTTTTTCATTCAAGACATGCCATGCTAAATTTCAAAATCTTTTTGCATCAGTGCTAACACCAGAAAAATATAGTATCAGAAGAAAAGCAATTTTAGAAGGTCATCTAAAAAAATGAATTGCAACTTTTCTTAAATATTTAGTCATGTCTTTTAAATTTTGTACGTAATAACTTGTGATTTTCAACTTTGCTTACATGCATTTATTAATATAAAAGAAAATGATATTAATTTAAGGGAATAATTTGCAGCCGTAGTTAATTAGTTTTTAAAAAAGCCAACAATTATGACATAATAAGAAGAAAAATAATACAGCAGTCTTCGTTGATTGTGAAGTAGAAAAAAAATATGATTTTAAAATATAAAACAACAAAAGATATTATGATGCCTAATGAATATAAATTGTACAGTGTAGTATTTTGTCAAGTTTCAATTTTCTTTATTGTCTGTAAGTTCTGTTTATAAATTCTAAAGACTGACAGACATATTCCTCATGTTGAAACCAATGACGTCATACATTTCTGTTCAAGTGCAGACCGTCGTGATTGCTACACTCACCCCACATGATAAACCTATGACGTCATATGGTATTTCCGTTCTAGTGCAGATCGTCGCTTATTGCTACACTGTTACAATGTAGCTATGAACCAAGATGGCGCCTATGTTAAATTCCCGTTTGTCCCCATAAACTTTCGACCCTTTGTCACTTTATAGGGACAAATTTTCCTATGTTCAATTTCCGTAGACCCCTATAAATGTTCGACCTTTTTTAATATGGCACTCCCGTAGACCCCTCAATCGCCATCCTCCACTACTTATGGGCATTTTTTTCCATGTTAAATTTCCATAGACCCCATAATCTTTTTACCCCTTTTAACACAGGTTTCCCTTTGACTCTCAAGTGGCACACTATACAACTGTTATTCTTAGCTAAAAGGTATTCAAGTTGAACATAGACTGTTCTTTCTAAAATTTTGGACACAATACTGGGTATACTAACAGGCCTGTAATTGTTGGCAGCGGCTCTACTATCCTTTTTGTAAAGAGGACTAACTCTAGCTAATTTCAGTTCATCTGCACTAGACCAACAAGTCGTTCTTCGCCATTTTTTTGTTTCATTTTTTTTTCTGACATGACTGGTGACTGGCGGAGAACAAATCGTCAAAATATTGGCGGCCGCGAGGGGGTGAGGAAGCCAAAATAAAAATATCAACGGGACGAGCCTTCAAAGTGATGCCAATAGGGTCAAGGAGAGAGGCAAGTTCCCACAGTTGGATTTGGGTGGTTTCATATTTTGGAGGTTTGTTTAAATCTTATTACAGGCTTGCTGATATATATATATACACCACACACACTGCGCAATGAATTTTTTGTTATATTGTCAAGGCCTGTACTTTTACATGGAATAAGGTTACTTAATTCTTTGTAAACAAAATCCTCACTTAGCGGTTGAAGTTGGAGTGTGTTATTATGAAGATTTCTTACCTAGTAAAACTCTTTCTAAATTGTTGAAACTGTTGTAAATGTTTTTGAAAGTTGTGGCAATTTCTCCAAGAGAGTAGATGCTACATTAATGAAGAAGGTATTAAAATGATTAGCAATATCACAGGGTCTATGACAGTTGCGATCCTCAATAGTCAGTACAATATTAGCATTATCGTTGAATTTAAAACTGTAACCGAGCGATTTCTACTTTTGTCATAGTTTCTTTGGATTGTTTTTATTCTCTTCAGCCTATTATATCCATTATATTAGTTATAATTAAAAAGAAATTGGTAACAAAAACAAAATTTAAAAAATATTTAAAAAATCCTGGGTGGAGAGAAAATTCCAGCCCACCCCAACTAAGTTAATTTGTCGGTTTCCAAATTTTCCGTCGCATTTTCCAAGAAGGTTTGTATTTTAGTGATTAGTAATAAAACATTTCGCGCGTAAATGTTAGCTCTGCAATCGAAGATGGCTGTCTTTCAAGAAGGTAATTCTTAGTTAAGGTGTTGGGAGGATTTTGTCACAAGTGAGTATTTTAAATGATTTATACAATAATTTAGAACTGTATGCTGCAATTAGAACGTATTGTCACGTCAATGCAAAGTTTTGGTAATGAGAATCTTAAATTTAGGATAGCCAAAATTACATTTTCAAGATTTGATCGATGTTGCACGTGCATTTATAATTTGAATACAGGGAGTATTACACCAACAAAGTCTGCAAAACAAAGACGAGCAATTGTGCATGTATATAATAGAGACAGGGCCGGCGCAAGGGTGTTTGGTACCCTAGGGGAACCTTCAGCCTTGCGCCACACCCCCTCCCTCACAATTAATTTTTGAAAATGAATATTGTACATTTATTTTTTCCTTTTGTTTTTCTCTCTTTTTAGACGCTTATTATCTTATCTTCTAATTTACGCTATTTCTCTTTTTTTTTTATTCATTCAGCTTTTTGGGGCCGCCCTCCCCCCACCCCCAAATTTTGCCGCCTTAGGTGACCGCCTAATTTGCCTAGCTAGGAACAAGGTTTTGCCCTGAATAAATATTTTAAAAGAAAAGTTATTTAGTTACATTTCCCATCCACGTAACACCGGATTAAGCTTGTCAAGGAGCAATTTCAAAAACGACCATCACCCCAGTGATCTCCCCAGAAATTTTTGATAGCATCGGGGTACGCGTGTTTGGGTCATACAATGTTTTACAAAGCGCGCGTTAACGTCATAAAAGTGAAACAAATTAATATCAAGGAAATAAAAAGAAGTGCATATATTTACATAGTATTTTTTATTTACCTAGGTTATAACAGTAACAACAATGCATTTCTCAATTATTTCTTAATTTAAATAAATGATATTCGTCTTTTCTTCATTTCACCATATAAACTGACCGCAACATCACAATTAAAGTCTTTTAAGGGTTGTCCTTCAGTACTGATTGTCATCGGGTAGTTCAGTACCCTTTGTGACAACCTGTTCCTTAAAACACTCTTAATTCTATTCACTGAGGTGAATGACCTTTCACAATCTGAAAAAAATGGAACATAAAATTTATTAATGGATGTACCAAAAAGAGACAAATATACCTGAATCCTAATTAAGTTAATTACCATGGAAAAATTCTTCCGGCACAATTTACACAGCATACCTGCAAAATATATATGTAATTACATAGTCTTATTTTCATGAATTTGATATAGACCGGGTAGAATAAACGTTTGAGGTCATGACTTCACTGAATAATCAGTAAGCATATGGATGAAACTATTTCAGTTATATTTATAAAGGAATACTTTTTATTTATGTCTTTTCAAAAGAGGTAAAACTGAAAGATAAAAATTGCTCTGTTTATTACTTGGATAGACAGAAAAGAGAAATGAGAAATTAATAATAATAGGGCAGCACTCACTTAAGTTAGCAATATGGAAAACTTACCATCCGATCCAGCAATTTCCACCCAAGGGAATAGCGTCTTCCATTCATTATTAAATCCCGTCCTTCGTTTCTTGATATCATTCATTTTGGAAATCATGCTGGCACTATCGGAATCAGAATCACTGCCACTTTTCGTGACGCCAATTTCTGATTGTCGTAACCAGGCCAACATGGGGCTAGCCGGGCGCTGGGTAATTTTTCGTTTCTTGGAAGGTGGTGTGTTCATTTTTCACAATAATTTTTAATTTAATCGGTGTAACTGCTTTGGCTGTTAATGAAAACGACTGACATATATATAACACACTACCAGTAGACTCCATTGTTGCTGGTAAATCACGTGACTAGGTGCAGACGAAACTCTCACCAAAGGTCGCGCACCGGCGGTCACGCAAGTCAGAATAATGGTTAAGTGAGTGAGCAATTATCCTGGATTATCTTAATAAAATACCCCAGAAGAGGTAAGAACAGGTGTCATTTGAGTGGGGCTTTGAATTAGGTGACAGGATGTTTGTTTAACAGATTAATTTTATAAGGGTAGTGGGAAACATCAAAGCGTAGCGGTACAAGAGCATATCGTAGCGGCAGGTTCTAAAGCGTCGGGGTTATCGGAGTTTGAAACGATAGCGTAGTGGGCCCGCTACGGTAAAAGGCCCTCGGGAGAACACTGCACCCCCCAAAATAAATGAACACCATAAATTTAAAAATACTTGCATGGCAGGGGCCTTAGAGCAACTGCTGCATTTGCACAAACCTTTAATCTGGCCTTGCATTCACGGAAGTATGTATAATGCAAGGGCGGACTTGAAAGGGAGTGAGGAAAAGTCAGGGTCCCTCCCCAACCCTCAAACAAAATGAGCGCCATACAACCGGAATGTTTCCTTGAGTAAGTTTTCTTTACAGTTAGATGGTTCAAATTATGCTTTGGAAATGCTTATGGTCCATTGGTAATGTGGAGTTCATTACTGGTGGGTTGTGGATGGTAATGTGAAAGAATAAATTCCATACCATTTTGTCTACAGACTGAAGCAGTGTACATCAATATGGAGTTTGTATGTGCTGAAACAAAAATGTCACTGAGACTTGTAGATAACCCATCGAGTTGCAGGGAGAAGTAGATTTTGTCTAAAACCTTGAGAAATTGAACATAAGCTGTTTGTTTGCAAATATTGCTTGTAAATAAAAGACGTTTTAGTTCGTCGAGAAAACCTGGGAAGTAGAACCTAATAAAAGGTATGGAGGTCTGTACTAGATGTAAGTGGCATTTTATGAGAAGCACAATGACAGAAATGTCTGTTGGTAATATTAATAATGAGAATAATCTCCGTGATGAACATTATGATGATCCCCAAGCTGAACAGTTTGGAATATTTTTATAATCTCGGGTCATATTTCTTTCTGTACATCTGTCTGTATCTATGCCTGCCTGACTGTATTCAGTTGAAATTAAAATTTTGTATTGCAACCATGGCAAATGCACCATAATCCCTAGTCCCCTTTTACGACTTTCAGAAAGCAAGGTTACAGGACTGCCACCGTTCTCCATCTTTGGGACTCCCTTGCATAAAGCAGAGCGAGTTGAGATGTCACTGACATGCTTTTTCAGACACTCTAGGTTATCATTCTACAGACCATTTTATTTGAAACACAGCATTTTAACTGTTTTGAAAATGGCAGTTGAAAATATTTCTAAACTAGTTTAAAACAAACTCCCAGGGTCCTCAACATATCCTCGGGTTTTGACACTTGGGAGTTTAAATTTGACCCATTTTTGACACATACAAAATTCCAATGTGTGCGTTTTTATGATGCATGTTGATTTGGTTGGATCACATCTTAATTATCCTTGATTTGCCTTCATCATAATTTCCTTCTGAGCGCATGCTGTCCATAACAAATTGTATGCGCCAGTAATTGTCATTTGCTAGACTACTGTTTATACCTTGTCTGCGGGGGCCCTGGGCATTAAACCCATAACAACCAACCAACTAACACCTTGTCTGCCGATAATATTGCACCTACAGTACACAAATAATGTTTAATGGAAAATCCACATTCCCACAGAGGACCTTAATCTCTCGCGGACGGGATATTGTGGTTGTCGTGGCGTGTAGTGGACGGATTAGGTTTTATTGCCCCAATTAGAAAGTCGCAGCAATATAATTATGTATTCGTGGATGTCTACTACATCGCGTGGAACTTTCCTATCAGCTCAGCTACAGTACACAGTGCAGAATGCTCTTTTTAAGTTGTACACAATGCCGTTTAATATTGAAAGACTCGCCCACTAAAACGCATTCAAATACATGTATTGTGAGAGATGAATGATAAATTTCCAAGCAAAGAATCCCGAGACTATTTCGGTGCTTCACAAAATATACACAGTTTAATTATAGTAATGAGGGAGAGAGATTCTGCTTTTAAGCAAAAGGAAAAAGAAATCACGCATAAGTATTAGAGGGTTTCATTCCGTTCTTAAAATAAATAAATGCGACAAATGCAGTGATTTATTTTGTCATTCCCCCAGTCACTTATAAATTGTTTGCTTAATATTTTACACACAGCACTATCTAGTATACAACTTCTACTAGTCCAGCATGTTTAGCACTTGTGACCCAAATATACATGTCCATGTGACACATTTTCTCATTAACTAGATGTGTTTACTTTTAGGCCAAAAAAAAATGTTTCCCGTCGGCCTACCGTCTGTTTCTTATTGTCGACCCTAGCACCCCCCCCCCCCATCACATTGTCGAAATTGATTTGTGCATCTAATTGAGCTAGTTTTGCCCAGTACTTTGAAAAGCTTGAAATATTATATTATTTTTATAGGTAAAAAAAAAAAATGGCCTACCTGCCTAATTTTAAAACAAACAGGAAACGGGTTTGTTTTGTTTTTTTCCTTACTGTAGACATACTGTTTTTACGCAGACTCTTTGAAGCACGTGAAGCTGCATTATATAACCAACAGCTTAACAAATATACTTAGGATTGCTAGTTTGGTCATCTAAGTTTAATATTACCAAATGGATGGGTGAAAGTGACGAAGTATAATTACTTAAATATTTTTGGTAGGAGATAAACTTGTATGTATTGTTTTCATTTAATGCAGATGCAATTTATTTGGTACAGTAACTTCTTTCAATCCACATAACAAATGCTGCAAACTGTACCCAAATGTCAAGCGAATATTGTAATAAACAGCAAGTTCAGTGCCGTTCTTCTGGAGTGCACAGAGCATTTCCATATCAGACAGTGGTTTTCCCAAAATGGGGTAGAGTGTAGGCTGCAATAAAGAGAACCATCATTTTGTTTTTCAATTCATTTACATTTAGTTTTAAAATGTACATTCCCTGTGGATTGTCGGCAACTTCTAACACTACTATTTTCTGCATAGGTTGGATAGTGTCTGGCATATACTGTGCTGACAGGTCTTGTGAGGTCCAGAGCTGTAATGAAACTTGATTGGTTCAGTCCTGAATTTGTCAGTTCCATTGACAAAAACTGGTTGAATTTCAAACCTGTGCTAGTTTGGGATATTGTTTGTGATAACTGCAAACCATCTTTCCTTCCATTTCTGTCTCGGTAGTGTCATATTTGACATGTTTTGCTGCCACAGAGACTAGCTTATGTCTTTTTGGAGAAATGGTCACCTCCAGTTCTGTTTCAGCTTTTTCATTTTATCCCTCCACTTTCACGCGGATGTTCCTTCTCTGAATTTCCCCAAGGACCTTCCTTGCAAAAATAATTAAGTAAACTCGTTTTATCCAGTTAATAAAGATCTCACTCATCAGCTACTTCTAACGTTGTTATAACCTACATTTTGTGGTTTAAATATAAACACAGACAGCTCCTTAATTAGCATAATTGCTTTGCTTCAGATGGAATATCTCGCATGGAATCTGATCCTCTGTATAATCAATTAAAAATTAAAGAATCATCACTGTTTTTTAATCCATTCATAAAGGAAATCTACACTAATGTCGGTAAAGTGCCTTTCATTAACTTAATTTCATCAAATCACTGGATTGAAATCAAAGGGTGATCCACTTGTGAGTATCTGGGATGAGTAAACAAACTAAAAGCCATTTAAAATGCTGCCAATTAACCATATTGGATTTGTCTTGTTTCAAGTATTTTGATTGGCTGATAATTCGGTCGCTTAGCTCAGTATGCATTCAAATGGTAATAGAACTTGTACACATGTGACAGTTATCAATGATCACTTGCTGTAGTATCGCAGGATATGAATGAATAAATGGAGAGGTTGATTCAAGCAATCAGTATACCCGGGGGGTGGGGGGATGGGCATGAATGGCCAGATAAAGGAAGATAAAGTGATTAAACCATGAAAATTAACACTTGCCTGACTTTTTTAAAGTAGGAAATAAGTATTTGGCCCGAAATAGTGTCTTGCAAAATTTTACTTGTCTGACTTCGAAAATGACTAATTTGGGGATGTAGGCCTATGGGATTTGATCAGCCCTAAGTAAGTTTTGAGATTTGGTATAGATTGAGGACTTATAATTTCTGTTGGTAATGTGTTCCACTGTTGAATTGTGAAAGGCAGGAATTAATTTTGATAGAAAGTAGTTGTCCAGAAAGGGAGCTGAATGATTGAGTGCTGTAGGTCTCATTGTTAATAACAAAAGGTCGAATTACATCTTTGTAAGTAGTTTGAAGCAAAACCATTGTCCATTTTAAACAATTAATCTTATTTTGAGCTCTCTCCCATTAACAAATAATCTTTAGTTAGGTGATCTCAGACTGACACGAGGAATGGAAGACAATAAACTGATAAATGCACAAATTTTATACTAGCTGTTTTGATTCGTTCATAAGTTCTTTCTGTCACTGATTTTTCTTTTATGAGAATCAAACAATGGAATAGCCTGTGGGTTATACAGTACGATTCAGTAAAATAAACACTATTCACTTAACCCTGAGTACCCTCTTTATTGTCAACATAATGGCAAAGAAAACCAAACTCCAGAAGAGCTGCTGTTGTGCTTTTAAGTTATCAGTTCACGCATGAAATTAACATGTCAAAGAAAACAAATCGTGTTGATGGCTTCTGTTGTGTTATTAGTTTGCACATGAGCATCCGTCTTTAAAAATTGTACGAGTGAACCTAAATGTCTCTAGGATGACTTTTGCAACCATTTGTGATTAATAAAAGAAAAACGCTACTTTGATAATTAATACAAAATCGTACAGTTTAAATAAAAGTATAGATACAAAATCTTAATAATGCTCTCTCTCTCTCCAACCTGTATATCTGAGACTAACATACAAGTACGTAGTGCCCCTGCCCATGTTCACATATCTGTTATTAAGTGCATATTGAATGCATCTTCTTTTTTTCACAGTATATAGAAATTGAGTATGAGAATGAACTTGACTTAGTCATCATCTTTATATTTCTGGAACAGTACATGGTCAGTTGGCTTTTAACAATTATTTTTGTTTTTGTATGTTCATGCAGCAACCACCAGAACTATGCTTTCTCAAGTTTTAATTACCACTCTATAATGCTGTAATTGGATGTCAGTAGAAATCATGCATTATCTTCAAGAGCACTCGTGCATGGGGTAACCATCGAAACTTTTGCGATTTTGTTTCACTTCAGTCCGGTATGAATGCGATTTCGTGATTAATATTTCTTGATGTTTATCGTTCTTTTCACTGCATGGAGTACAATATCACGAACTTTCATGTGATCTTTAAAAAAGTATGCTGTGCGTACTGCAACAGAAATAAGGACATGAATGAATCTGTAGATTCCGACAGCATAGTATTTTTTAAAAAAAGTTAGATTCATTGCGCAAAATGTATTATTAATACAGTTTGCGAGGGATTTTCATTGTGTTAATATTATCTCAAATTTGATCTGGCATTATGTATCATACATTATCTTCATTAGAACTAGCATATGTTTATCATTAAATAAATGATCAGGTTTTTTCAGTACCTGAAAGAAATAACGATTTACATAAATTGGTGCCTCTCTTTCTCTCTCTGAACCTCTTTAGAGCATGCTTGCAGGGGTCATAAACAGTAAACCACTCATTTTGTTGAGACCCCACGTTCACTCTGCGATTGTCATCGAATGTGAGTGTGGTGTGCTGAGCTATTCTCCACTATACAACGTGGCATCTCCATCAGGGTGCGTGGAGGGATATTTTATTTTTTTTTCATTCAAAATCCGTTTTTTTGGTCTCAGTAAATCAGTTTCCCGGACAGGTCTGTAGTCTATTTTCTGCATTTATGCGGGGCAAAACCAGTATGCTTCCTCTTCTGTTACTGTTGTTGAGTTTCTTATTTTCACTGTCACCTCAGTTGCGAAAAGCTCCAACATGACTACAGACCTCACCCAAACCAGCCATACAATTGCAGTGTGTGGCCAATATCTTGACATTTGCTAAAGCGATCAACCAAGGTTGAAGGGGAGTTGCATTCATTCTCTGAGAATGTTGAACCTGTAATTTAAAGAAAAGGACTGAAACATTTTTACTCAAACAAAATCAAAAAAATGTGGCTATGAGCTTGAGCAACTCACTTGACTCAGTCTGAGATTGCTCCTTGCAGTTAAAAACAACTCACTTGACTCAGTCCGAGATTGCTCCTTGCAGTTAAAAACAACTCACTTGACTCAGTCTGAGATTGCTCCTTGCAGTTAAAAACAACTCACTTGACTCAGTCTGAGATTGCTCCTTGCAGTTAAAAACAACTCACTTGACTCAGTCTGAGATTGCTCCTTGCAGTTAAAAACAACTCACTTGACTCAGTCCGAGATTGCTCCTTGCAGTTAAAAAAAAGTTACTTATAAATAAAAGTACCATATTTAGCAAAGTTGTTTTATTTTGTTTTGCTTAATATTTATGTTGGTTGATAGTTACAAATAGCTACTGTATATATATATATATATATATAGCTTTTGAAAACTCACTTTGAATAAAAAAGAAGGCTATATTACATCTTCATTTTTTGACATAAGGGTGGGTGGGGTACAATTGCCTTCGCTGGTTCTGGTATGATTGACCATCCTGCAGTAAAATTCTAAATTCTTAAAATTGTCAATACAAATATAAATACTGACAAACTGTCTACGTTATTATCTAAAAAAAACATGGAGTAATTGTACTTGCACATCCAGTCACCAAACAATGTCCATTTTCAACTCAATGTCGAACCTCTTTAACCCATCCAAAAACCAAATAGTTGTATGATTCGAGTGATTTGTATGCCTTTAAGTCCTGAAAAGTATATGCACTTTGATCTGTCACTAATTCACAATGTCAGGATAAGAAATGTCCGAAAATTCTGAAACCTCACTGTGCCATTCTGAAGATGGGATTTTGTACGGATCATTTCCACAAAGTTTCACCTTTTCTGTGTACCTTTCTTGGGTTATTGAATCAAGTGTATCAGTATAATCCACTTTGCTGGTCTCTTGTGTCAATTTTTCGCTCTGACCTGGTATATTTTATGATACATAGGTCGCTTTTGTCAACAAAGTAATACACACAACATTAAGTCACTTGACCATAGCATGCCCATAAAGATGGCGGATGATCCAAGAGTGCCAAATGTGATGACGTTGTTTAATAAATATCTATTGATAGGAAGAACAATATGGCAGCCCTCCTACATTATTGCATTGGGTTATTTGCCACATGCAGTATACATGCAGTGTACTTAAGGCCCCATGTGTATGCAAAATATAAAGCTTATTGCATCTTGTTTGATCTTTTTGCAATATGATAATTACAATACAATTATAACTGTGCTTATCTGTTGTGTATGCTATACAATATATTGCTTATTTTAGCTCTTATGAAAACCTTTTCCGCAAAACAGGTTGTACTTGCACATTCCATTGACAGTTTTTTAAGTGAATAATGTAGGATTTTCCACTTGCTATGTTCTGTACATGATATTTGGCATTTACCAATAGCCCTTAACCCTTTCACCACTAAGTAAATACAAGGGAAAGACTACCATTCAACACTAAGTAACTTTCAAGATCTTTAATAAATGTAGGCAACATATTTTCAATGACTTGTATAAATTTCATTTCTTGTGATAGGAATACATATTTGGTACCATTGTAAAGAAGACAAATTCAGGTTTTTGAAAATATTCTCATAAGCATGTTTAGTCTTACACAGATGATTATACAGGTAAATCAAAAGGTAAGTTAAAGGTAAATTTCACTGTATTCGCAGTAAAATGTTGAATAAAGTGTTTAAAGAGTAATGTGTGGTCTGTTTTTGATCCATTGTGCTGTTCTTACAAATCGTGGCTTGAATAAATGCAACGTTATCTCACAATTCCAGCAAATCCAAAGGTGTGTTAACGATATTTCTATAGGTGTTTAAAATCTGAAGTATACAAGGTTTTATGTTCATTTCAATGAAAATAAATATGAAATAAAACACATGTTTTGACTGTGAACCAGATTAATTTAGCAAAAGTCCAAGGCAGTTCTTTGGCAAACACATCATTTACATGTACATGCACACCTGTGCAGTCACAAACGTCATTGCCAGAAGTATACTTTTGTGTGATAGTCATGGAAGCAAGTGCTGCGAGCATTGCAGCACAGGGGAACATCACACTTCTCACAAGCCATTGTTGTTTTGGTCCTTTTGTAAGGGTTATCCCTCACTGATGTACCAGGGTGGCTTGCCAAATAAATGCGATGTTTCTTGTTGCATTCAGTGCACAACCTGTCTGATCCACCTGCGCTTGTTGGCCAATGGCCTTTGTCATCAAGTCTACTGTCATTGTTGCTTTCACTTCTGGGACGCTTGAAAGGGCATTTGGACCTGAATGTTCCAATAAGAGCATGAGCAACATCAAGACGAAATGATGGCAAGTCCCGTTTCCTTTTATTAGGAGGATTGTGATCAATGACATAGGCATTGTACAACGACTGCTCCCGCAACTTCGCTTCTACTTTTCGGTACCACCGCATAGACTTCTTGGAACGATTTGTCCTAATATTCTAATCAAGCCTGTCTACTCCTCCCATGTACTGTGCATAGGCAAGCACAGTCGGCATTGCTGGAAGCTTTTTCTCAGTCCCATCTTTGTTTCTCCGTGCTGCGGTCAAATCAGGTTCAACAGGTGCATGGAAAGATGACAGCTAGTGTACAATTCTGTTGTCCTTCCAATAAGATGCAAGTAATGGACCACACATGAGCTAGTCTGATGATCCTCTGGCTAGGCGTCTTGCTACTGCATTTGACAAGACTAAGTCCTGTGGATATACCTTTCGATTTGTGCGCACTGTGCCACAAAGGTAGGTATTTATGCGATACAGGTAATCTGCTAACTGTGGACTGGTGTAAAAATTGTCAGTGTCGATGACATAGCTTTTCATTTGCAAAGGTCTTGTTAGTTCAATAACTACTCTGGCTGCCAAACCTAGATTTCTGTTCACAAGAGTTCCATTTTTCAAAAGGTAGATTTCAAAATTGTTGCAATATGCTGACACTGCATCTGCAACCACCCATAACTTGATGCCAAACTTGACAGGTTTGTCTTTCATGCATTGTTTGATTCCAAGTCTACCTTTAAATGGTACCATGGCTTCATCCACAGATATTTCTCTGCTTGGAACATATGCTGACATAAATAGCCGATGACAGTGGTCTAATACGAATCTTATTTTGTGCAATTTGTCACCTTGAAGATTTTGACTGGTATCATCACTGAAATGCAGATAGCGTTTTACCTGGACAAACCTGTCACGCGACATAATTTCTCTGAAATTTGATCCAACATGCCAGAATTTCTCACTTTTATACCAATACAGTTCATCTCTGTCAAATTTCATAACTTCCATCGATATCAATAGGCCATAAAATGCCTTTATTTCTGATAACGTGACATCAGTCCAACCGCCTTTGTGTTGATTTGGGTCAGTCTCTCGCTTCAGGTGTGCGTTGGTATTTGTTAATCTTGCTATTTCTGAAAACACATAGTCTCTATAAAATAGCTGAAAATATTCAAGAGGTGTTCCTGATCCATCAAATACTCGTGTTGGACCTACAGTACAGCTCACGTGATTTTTCGGAACCCCACGCATCGCGGTGGGGGTGGAGAGGATTAAGAAAAAACCCTCCACCATCACTCCACGCGTCTTGATGGAGTTGTCGCGGCGTCTCACGGAGAATAGCCCTGCACACCACGCTTTCTTGCGGAGTCGCATCCGATCACCACTGCGGAGTAGACGTGGTCTCAATAATATGGGCGTGGTTTACTGTTGATCACCCATGCAAGCAAAGGTTGAGAGAGAGACGGGGGGGGGGGGGCACCGATTTATCTACATCGTTATCCCTCTGGGGAGCAATTTGCTAGCTTTTTGATACCGAAAAAAACGTAATTCAGTTATAAATATTTCCTTGTTCTAACGAAGATATTGTATGATACATAGTGCCAAATCATATTTTAGATGATGATAACGTAATGACAATGCCTCTCAAACTGTATTAATACTACATTTTGCGCAATGAATCTAATTTTTTTTTTCTTCAATACTATGTTATCGGAATCTAAACATACATTCATAACCTTATTTCTTTTTCAGTAAACGCAATACAAAATTTCAATGATCATATGAAAGTCAGTGATATTGTACTACCTGCAATGAAAAGAACGATAAACATCGAACAAATTAATAACAAAGCTGCAGTCATACCTTACTGAAGTGAAACAAAATCGCACAAGTTCCGATGGTTACTCCATGCATGAGTACTCATTCACATATTGTATGATTTTTTCTGACATCCAGTCGCTTAAATAAAGCATTATTAAGATTTCACATCATTATTTTATTTTAAACTGTACTATTTTGCATTAATTACCAAAGTAGCGTTTTTTTTAAAAATCACAAATGGTCGCAAAAGGTCATCCTAGATAATGTGTAGTTGACACGTACAAGTAACCTAGCAATAGAAGCCATCAGCACTGCGTGTTTTCTTTGATATTGACGTGTTAATTTCATGTGCTAACTGTTAACCTAAAAGTACAACAGCAGTGCTTCTGCGGGTTTGTTTTCTTTGCCATTGATTTGACAAACTTGCGCGTCAGATGAAATTAATGTTTAACTTTTTCTTTTCTGTTCGTTTTCCTATTGCATAATATGCATAATACAGAAAAATAAGATAAATAATTTTAGATCATTAAGTTCCCCTCCCCCCCCTCTCTCTCTCTCTCTCTCTCTCTCTCTCTCTCTCTCTCTCTCTCTCTCTCTCTCTCTCTCTCTCTCTCTCTCTCATAAAATATGGAATCCAAATCACTACTGCACTTCCTTTAATCAGGGATCGCGCTGTGCATCGCCAATGTCGCAAATTGCGATTTTTTCCTGATTGGCGACAAAATATACCATCTGGCGATTTTTTTGGCGACAATGTTTTTGGCTGTTAAAACTTGTATATACAATCTTGGGTTTGGAGTGGAGGAATACAAAAGCACCACGAAAGGAAGCCACAAACTTGGGTATACAATGCACTGGAATATCTATTGTTACATAAACAAATCATTTGTTCATATCGACCACTTATGCTGACATCTGGCCTGAGTACTGTATGCGGTGATACACTCCAATCCGTTGTACATTGCATTGTAACTAAATTGTTGACCGGTACTAGCCGTATTAAAGAAATAAATAATGCTTACAAATATTCTTGTTCTTTGATTGCTTATGTTAATAAACTGGTTTCATTTCACATCACTGTGTAGCGTTTTGTTCTGTGCCTCGACCGGAAATACATGTACATAACGACTGGCAACTTGTTCAAAAGCTGTGCAAAGTGCCGCATTGGAGCGGAACAAATACCACTGTGAGGATTACCGTACTTGTTCCGTAAATGTTCAGTATTCCATAACTGTTGATCTAATACATTTTTTCTTCATTTATTCTTGGTTGAATTGAAATATAATATGTGTAGAATTCAAGCAGTGTTAATGTTCTCATCAGAGGCACCTTTAGGGGACATATTTTTTGCGACAACGGTTTCTTTCTTACGGTAACACTCACACGTTGTGGAACAAAATAATCAATTAATGTATGAAGTCGGAAAATATTTTTTTCTTTGGAAAATAAACTTGGTTCTTAGTTTTTATTTCTCATCTTAAATGATAGTATTTTGTATTTATTTCTGACTATAGAGTGATCAATGTTTCATTGACTAAGTGTGGTCTTTTCAAGGTTATCAGCGGAACAAATATATGATTACCGTACCTGTAAATGTTCAATATTCGATAACTGTGGATCTAATTAATTTTGTCTTCATTTACTCGTGTTTGAATTGGAATATAATATTTAGAATTCAAGCAGTGTTAATGTTCTCATTTTTTTCGTGACTACAGTTAGCCTGTTACGGTAACACTGATACAGCAATAATGTATGAAGTCAGAAAACATTTTGTTTTTCCTTTGGAAAATAAACTTGTTTCTTAGTTTTATTTCTCATCTTAAATCATAGTATTTGAGATATCTTTACGACTATACAGTGATCAATGCTTCATTGACTCAGTGTGGCCTTTTCACAGTAATCGGCGCCAGGTAAGCTTTGATGCGCTCAACATAGTTACAAATGCTTTGTCTCGGTGAGCAATATTTAATTGATTCAGCGTGGTGTTTTTAACGGTGATCAGTGCTTCATTGACTCGGTGTGTTCTTTTCAAGGTAATCGGCACCGGCTAAAGCTTTGATGTGCTAAACATAGTCACGTTGCTTTGTCTAGGTAAATTTGCAAAGTATTTACTTTTCTTCAGAAAATAAACTTGTTTCTTTGTTTTATTTCTCATTTTAAACAACAGTATTTGATACGGTACTTCTTTGTTACAATACAGTGAGCAGTGTTTAATTGACTCAGCATGGTGTTTTTAAAGGTAATCAGCGCCGGCTAAAGCTTTGATAGGCCAAACATAATAAGTACAATGCATTGTCTTGGTAAATTCTAGCTTGGACATGGAGATATATTTTAGAGGTGTAATGATAATTCAAATAAGTATAAACGCCGGACCTAAACTTTCACATAGCATATTGTGTTCGATCTTGAATCTGAACGAATATAGTCAAAGTATCAACATGGGTCATATAAGAAATTCGTACAATGCGAAAGACAAGCTAACAATCATTGCCTATGCAGAAACACATGGTAACAGAGCTGCTGGGAGGGAGTTTAATGTAGGAGAGTCTTCTGTTAGGGAGTAGAGAAGAATGAAAGAAAGACTGAAGAAAATACCGAGAACAAAACAGGCAGACAGGGACAAGTGCAAAGTATCCGGACGTAGAGAGTGGAGTCCTTGAATGTGTCATGGATAGAAGAAGACAGGGAATCTCAGTATCCACGACAGAGATTCGCTTTCAGGCAATATTGATTGCAAAACAGAAGAAAATAGACGACTAGAAGGGGTCTGTGAGCTGGGCCTATGCATTTTTACGACGGCACGACTTGCCATGCATCATCATCCATGCCTTCAAAAAGTGCTGCATCTCAAATAAAATGGATGGCACAGAGGATGACATCTTGTGGGAGGACAATGCTAAGCGTGAAGACCACTCGGAGAGCGAGGACGAAGACGAAGATGAAAACTATTATGCAGCAACACCAGGAATGATGACAGACGAGGACATACAGCGACTTTTCGAGAGTGATGACGATGAAGAGGAATTTGAGGGATTTGATGCAATAGATTGAACTCCATCAACTAGACGAACCTTTAAAGGGCCAACCATAAAATCGGAAAGATACAATTTCAATATTGCCACTTTTCCATTCACAATCCAAAATGACCGACTGTTGTTGCGCTATGAAAACGGAGCGAAATACCGGTAGTCACGATTTTAAAATGTATTATATCACATGCGCGTTATATGGCAGAACTACGTTTTTTGCACTCATTTTGGGTCGAAAATCGGGGTAAGCGTTATACATCGGTGCGCGTTATACACACCAAAATACGGTACTTTTTTAATTTGCAAAAATAAAGTTGTTAACGGCGAGTGCAATGTTAAAGAAAATGCTATTTATAGTACAAGCACTGCCTAAAACACGTCGTACGGTGCATGGTTGCGACGCAGATCCTCGCGCAGATAAAACTAAAAGTCGGTACATTTATACTGTACATTTAAAATAGCAAGAAATTTATACATTATTATTATTATTATAGAACAAAACAAAACAAATAAAAAAACATATACACATGCATGCAGAATAAGTAATAATTCAAATAATAATTAAAATATTCAGATGACAATACTTTTTTTCCCAGATCAAAAATGAATACAAATAGAAATAATATTGTATAATAATGCTGGTATTTTGTATCACAATTTTAAAATTAAGAAATTGAATCAGATTGTAAAATAAATAATTTTAATAATAATTATTTATATGTTTATCAGACATTTAGAATAATATATTTAGGAATTATTTGTATTTTCAACAAGATCAATAATAATAATAATAATAATAATAATGTCTACATTACATGCTCTTTTTAAATGTTAATCAAATTGCTGGAATGCTATATGCCATGTAAATATGAATTAAATATATTTAGATGGTGAAGACACTTATATTCATACTGCATTTTTTGTGGAATGTTGAACATATGATATAAAAATGATAAAAATCTATAATCTAATTATCTGACATATTTATGAGTTAGAGAATGACATATGATTTAGAGAATTTTGTTAATGTCCATTTATTATAGTCATAGTCATTAAAGTAGTAGGCATCTTGTATGGTAATAGAGTATAGATCCACATCACAACCGTCCACCTTACAATAAAAGTATTAACTATTTGATTTTACATTTCTATCTTTATTTGTATTCATCACTGATTTGGTAAAAAAAAAGGTGTAAAAAATATGTAATTCATATTTACATGGCATTTAGCATGTGCACGTTTTATACAGTGGTGTACGATTCAGAATGGAACGGGCACATACTATAGCTACAATCGACCAAACGACCGCTAATCCTTTTTTTTTTTGGAAATTTGGGCGTCCGTGGCTGAGATATGATAGAAAATTAAAACTGATGTTCTGTGATACGTGTTTCATACTTTTCGGACAATCTTCAAGAATTTTACATTCAAACAATTAGGTCCATCCCGATTGAATATTTCCAAGGTTACCCTTTATTCTCATACATAAATTGATTTTACGCAAATGTATTCATGTATAAGGCTTTCTTGCCCTATAAGAGGTAAACTATTTTCAATAAATCGTATACACATAGGAGGCATACTCTCGATTTTCCGTGTGCTGATTATCCGTGTGTCAGTCACGGCAAAAAAAAAAAAAGAAAATATATAAAGAAAACTAGTCTTGAACGGTAGTCTTTAGAAACTTTAGAAAACTATATTGAAACATGTACATAATAAGGCTTTGAGGCACATGACAGGATGTATCAATCACACCCCTGTGACCCCATGACACTGAAATATACACGGCTCTCGTCTAGCTAAGACAGGCAGCTTAACATTCTACTGTTCAGCCGACACAAGAAATTTACAAATACTGAGTCTGTAATAAACTGAATACAGAGTATCATTTAATATGATAAAATGTCGGTCAGTTTATACAACTATTTAAAGACAATTAAAAGGTAAGGCGGTCAGTGATAAACAGACACCTTTCAGAGATTTATTGAATTGACTCACAATAGCTTGGGTGATGTGTCATGTCAAATCCTTTGAGCACTACTGAGGGAGAGCCCATTAGGTTAATTTGCATAGGTAAAGTACACTAAGTGGAACAACCCAATTTGTCTTAAGTTAAGTACATCAAAGAGAGAGAACCTAATGAGAATTGGCACGTACAAATGTGAAGGAGATTTCGACTTTGAAACTGCATTCAGCAAGTGGGCACAATGCATACTCATGTAACATTCGATTTTATTATTTTTATGAAACAACATTTTAATAGTGCAAAACAATATGCATACAAAACAGTCGTACAATGATTTATTCTGTAATATTGTGGTATTGTATTGTTTGCTGTCAATAAAGTAATAAATACTTCATCTTTTTCAATTTTCATTGCCTACCACATTAATAGACATGGAAAAATACTTACTCCTTACTTGGCGACACCTTTTGAAAATTGGCGACAAAATATTGAGATTTGCGATTTTTTTGGCTACAACTTTTTTTAAGCCAGCACAATCTCTGCTTTAATATCTGCGTAAAATAATTAAAAGAGTATATTTTATTTTTATATTTTCGCCGTAGAAAAATGAGCAAATAATAGGATTCACGTGGAGACCATACATCCATGCAAAATGCTCTAAGCTTGTTGGAAATTAAAATCTCTGAACATCTCAGATTTTAGAATTTTCCATATTATTTTTCATTTCGGTAATAAGCCGAGTTCAGATTAATTACTAACAATTATCAAACTTCCGTTGTTAATGGCGGGACCATAATTGCGGCTGTAAAGTACAATGTGCCAAGTCAGATCGCTTTGTGTGATAAAAACACACTGTTCCCAAGCTGAAACTTACATCATCCTTAGATGCAAACCCTTGTTAATATTTTACAACAGTGTTCACAACGGTCACTGCCTTGATTTCTGTAGAACATCCACTGAAGTCAAGTCTTTATTAGGGAGAGACAATTGAATTTTCCAAGGGGGGGGGGGGTAAATGCATGAAAACAATTGTCTTTCTCTGATTTTTATAGTATAAAAAGAGGTTAATCCGTTCCATATTTCACTTAAAATAAATAAATATTGTGATGAAAGAACAAAAAATATCCCCGTCGAAAAAAACAAAGCAACATATAAACCCCATATGTTAAATGGACAGTCCCTTACAGTACACATGCAGTCATAATATTCAGCCTCGTGACAATGATATTACTACTTAAAGACTAAGCACGCGGTTTGCATTTCAGTGTAAATTCAGTGTTTTAGGTTTGTTGTTGGGGGGGGGGGGGGTTAAGTAGAAGCGGATGTAAATTTGGATTTTTATTGACCATATCTCGGAGAATTACTTTCCTTTGGAACAAAATGATAAATTTATTCACCTTGAGAAGTTCAGCAATGTGTGCTTCTCGTCAAGTCAGTGCATAAGTTTGTTCATATTTCTTTGAAATAAATTAAAATCATAAACTTATTGCAAAAGAAGTCAATCAACCTTTTATAAACAGTACTGTGTACTGAATATACAAGCCTTTTGAAATTATTTTTTTATTGTCCAAATATGATCGAAATAAAGACGACTGATTCTTCCAATGGTATCCGGTTGTAAATCACTCTTGACGTCGCAGTCTTTCCATAGGTCGTCCTCATTAATTGGCTGTTCAGATGTCAATCAGTAATGTCGACTAGCCCCTCCACGGTGGAATTGACATCGGCGTGCCTGTCGAAACGCGGTGGTGATTTGTAGGTATTTATGTCAATTTATGCCTTCACCGCGGAGTGTTATCGTGGAGCTAAAGTGGAGGGGATTAAGTCCCCCACCGCGATGCGTGGGGTTCCGAAAAATCACGTGAGCTATACTGTACACGTTCAGAAAATGTGTGAATATTACGTTCCGATTGAGATCGAGTCCACTGACAAAATTCAGGTGTCTCGTACACATCGGCGAGTTCAAAACCTTCAAATTCCTCATTGTCATCACTATCGCCAACAATATCCCTCCATTCTTGTTGTAAATGTTCCCTCTCTTGATTTATATTTACAAGATCAAAATTGACGATATTTTCAATTATTTCGTCCCTAGATAATTCCGATTCATCATCAGACGAGTCCGCCATTTTGGATGTACTTAGGCAACTTCGAAGATTTACATTTATAGATCGGAAAACCCCCCTTTCTTGTAAAGAATCTTCCTTAACCCATTTTATCCTGTTTACCAATTTCAACTGCAGTGTCTGATTCCTGAGAAGCAATTCTAAATACATTGTACAGTGGTAAAACGGAGCATCACACAGCAGCAGCAGCAGAAATTGTGATGAACTTCACCATGTTTACTAAAAATGTTGTAACATTTTTATTTTTTCTTAAAGTATATAAAACATTGCATTCCCTGAAACCAAATTTTGTCACCCCTCTTCTCTCTCCAGGTTGAGCGGCCAGTGAACATTCATGACAGGTTTTTTTCTTTCACACATTTTTTCAATGGTATGTTGCACTGTTCCTCTGGTAGGCTCTGGAACAAGTGCTACCGCCTTTCCAGCTCTAGTGTCACCAACCAAAGATGCAACTAGGTCCTCGAGATAGCTCTGAAATGTTGCCCACACACTTTTGACTTTCTCTGGATTCGTGTCCCGTGCAATTACATATGCATTGTACCCTGAAGTTTCCATTAGGTAAAAGAAAATTCGACGCCACCCTTTTTTGGATCGGTGATGAAGAAGATAGTACCCAACCATCTGGTCACAGAGATCTCCCCCCTTCATGTTTTGCTGGTAATCCGATAGCATTTTAGGAACTTCAACCTGTCGCTGAACAGCCATACCAGAACGTCTGTTTACAATGCCACGTGATGATGGGTCATGAAAATTTGACAAGACACAAACAGCTTTTGTATCTTGCCAAACACAAAATGTAAGTTCATCCTTCTGTGCGACTTTGTATTCGTGTTTCTTCAGTTTCAGCTGTTTTGGCAGCAACTCTTTTGGCAACCCCTTCCTGTTGTTACGGATCGTTCCACATGCCATCACCCCTCTAGTATGCAAGTAAGTCTGTGCTCGTGTAAAAGTTGTCGAAATA
Organism: Margaritifera margaritifera; assembly: GCA_029931535.1. Lineage (NCBI taxonomy): Eukaryota > Metazoa > Mollusca > Bivalvia > Unionida > Margaritiferidae > Margaritifera > Margaritifera margaritifera. The sequence goes on along the minus strand of JAQPZY010001306.1, from coordinate 1,303,126 downwards.
GACCGTCAGATTTTTTCCGAACATGTGTGAGCAGAGATCCATTACCACTCTGTAAGCCAGCCCCTTTTCTTGCCCATCTTCTTTGCCGGTGTATACCTGGAATCTATGCATGTATCCAGTTGAGCTGTCGGCCATATTCCATAGTTTCAGCCCCATTTTGTTGGCTTTGCTAGGAGGTACTGTCTAAAAGAGAGCCTTCCTTTAAATTTTATCATGCTTTCATCAATAGTTGCATTTGTTTTGGGTATAAAATTTGATGAAAATCTCTGGTCTAAATAATCCAGATACCATCTGATTTTCTTTAGTTTATCTGGTCTTCCCTCTGGCTGAGCTATGCAGCTTATTCTTTATTGTCATGGAGATGCAGGTATCTCCAAATCAGATCAAAATCTGTCACGAGACATGATTTTATTGAAAGCTGTGACAAACATGTACTTATTTTGTCGCAAATAATTATGTCTTGATGGAAGACAAATTATTCCCATGGCAAAACATAAACCTATAAAGGCCTTCATTGTGGAAATATCTACTGGTGTCCATCTTGGTGACTTTGGTTGGGGGGGGGATTTTTTCTACACTCCTGTTCAGCGTAACGGTTTGTTTCATCTACAATTTTTTTCCATATTAAATCGTCCCAGAGTAACTCGAAGTAATGCTCTGCATCAGCTTCTTCTGGGTGTTGAACAGTTGCCTCTTCTATCAATTTAAATCTTGGCTGCAACCGAGGTGAAAAATCATCCCGGACCCATTCCTCTTGAAAGCCTTCAAAGTTAGCTTCATTCTCCAAATCACTGTCGAAAAGTGCATGAAGCCATGCATCATCTCTTTCATCAACTTGATGCAATTCTAACCCATCATTTAAGTCAATATTATCATCAGAATCATCCAAATCATCAACTTCAATGTCGCTACCCTCGCTGTCAACATCCATGTTTACATCTGAGTTGTCGTCCATCATTTTATTGATCGATTTTCAAGCCAACAATTACTTTTCCAACCATGTTTTTTTTTTTAATTTCACTGCGCATGCGTGCTTTAACCATTTCCTGTGTTGGTGAAGAAGTACATAAATATTTGTGATGTATAACACATGTTTCTATAGACGCTACACACTTACGTAGTAGATTACGACCATAGTCGTATTCAGGATAAAATGGGATACTACGACCACAGGCGTATTCAGGATAGAATGACGTATTACGGCCGTAGTCGTATTCAGGATAAAATGGGTTAAAGTCTGAATGTATCCGAATAGTATACAAATGAATCAATGTACGAATTAAATATTTACTATAGGGGAATCACCGACACTGATCAATCAGAGAATTTATCGTCAAAACGAGACAGGTATGCGAGACTGGAATACCGGTCTACTGTGGTGAGTGGGAGTTATTGTTCCTGGACCGCTTTACCGGTCTGTAGTGTTGAAAGGGTTAAAATGCAGGAACTTCCGGTGCCTATGCCTCCTGGGTCCCCACCGGGGCTTCCGTCCCACAGACCTCTCCTACTTGTGTGCTCTACCCCCATGCACACGCACAGTATTTCTGGATCCATTCCTGTGCTGAGTGCGGGTGGAGTATAATCGTTATGTTTGATAGACACCATTAAAAAAATTGTAGTGGTACCTGAGTATACTAGTAATTTGCTGTTCACAGGGTTAGAAACGTTTTTGAAAATCCATGGTTGTCCCTGCAAGATACCATAGGGCTTTTCAAAATTTCAGGATAGGGTCAGAACTAAAGAATATGTACAGGTACACCGCTCATGTAAATAAATTATTTAAAAAAGTTTGACAAACTTGGGAATAAAGTTGCAGCGAATTCCCAAGTCAATATATGATATAAAACATTAAAAGGCATATATATGTATGTATGTGTTCTCTGATATTCATAAATACCATTGTAAATATTATATTAAATGCCATTGAAAATACTACTGCTGCAACAACTATACTATTATTATTACTATTGTGTAGCATTATTTTTATCCTTTTTAACTTGTTACAGCTGAGTGCAATTTCTGGCATTAATTTTTTTTTATAATTCTCTCTCCAATTTCTGACAGCATGACATTCCTATAGCTCCAGCCTAAGTGTCAGTCGGTTCCCAGTGTCAATGTGTTACTCTTGCCATGGGGTGATCCTGCTTTCCACACGTGTGAGCAGTTCAAATCCATGGTCAACAGATGCTGAATGCACAAGTGTTCCAATGGGCATTAATACTAAAAAGTGAGTGTTCTAAAGTATTTAATGCCATGGATCAATAGAAGAGAGATTATACTTGCTATCTGGATACAAAGGTCAGTTGAAATTAGTTTATTAGTAGTGAGCAGCCCAACGATCTGTCTTTATAACAGATCTGACTGTCCAAAGTTAATTCTGCCTAATACGGTTTCTCTACACCACCAGTCGTGTCGGAAAAAAAAGGCAGATAACTTTATGGTTTATCAGGTTACCTGATAAATTACTTCCGTGTTGTTGCCCCCAAGATATCTATATATAGTCCTAATTGCACATATTGCTTTTAAATCATCATCAGTCCAAGTAATGGAAAGTGTCAGACAAGTTTACACCCTTTTTTTTTATCTATTTAATTAGGATCAGCAAATAAAAGATAATCGAACAATTCCCTTTTTTGTGACCCTGTCTTGTTGTATGTCAGCTTTCTAGTGGTTGGCCACCCCTGATCACAAACTTGTCCATATTTTATGTTAATCTGAGTTTAAATCATTGCAATTGATGTTATCATTAATCCAATACTATTAATCCTGTGTCTAATCTGTTAGGGAACTGTAAAGTATTCATTAAGGAATTTTGATTAGCCATTAGCCAACAAGAAAATAAAGTAATTGCAACAACAATTGTGATTGGTTTGAATATTTAAACTTGCCATATTCCTTTAGGTAAAGCTGAGCAGGTGAAGCAACTGTCACATTAACTACAGCAAGTGCCCATTTCTTCAACAAACCAAGGAGGAAGCGTAATACTTAATCAAAGGCCTTGCGTATGACATGCCTAATATGAAACATAACCTCTACCATTTGTTGGTGTGCTTCTAAAGGACAAACATTTACGAGTTGTTTATGGCTTCACCTTGATGGGCTGGTAGTATGGACTGTGGTTACTTAATCAGATGAGTAGCTGACACACTAGGATTAGTGTGGCTTCATTTCGAAAGCAATCCCCCAACTTTAAAATATGGATTATATGGAGATACAGTTTAATTATGAGATGTTTTATCACTGGAAAAGATATAAAATTCCATTATAATTTTTAACATTATCATAGCCGGGCTTTCACATTGGAGAGAAATGGTTGCCTGGCATTTAATTTTTGTTGTTACAGGCTCCTGGAAAATAGATTTTTCTACCCCTGGTTTAATAGAATTACAAAGAAGATACATAGTATTTTTCCTCTCTACGATGGCTGTCAAGTGGAGGGCAGTTCTTTTGGACTGTCTGAAGAGAAACACCTGTGTCGGGAGTTTTTGTGTATATATTTATCAATAGTACACCAGCATTATCTTTTTGTTTCTTACAGACGATTTTAGGATGGCTTCGTGCCATACTGTTTTATTCTCGTGCCAAACCATTTCTTTAGCATCCCATCAGGCCTATTTTTCAACAACTTGCCCTTTTTCAGTTGTGAAATGTTTTTTCATGTCTTGCTAGCAAAAACTGTACCTTGTGTGCTATATTCAATTTCCATCGTTGTAAGCGGCAATGCATCTGTGCCCAAAGCTTAGGCTATTCATTGTGTCTGCTGATTAACACTACCTGGTGATGCATAAAGGAGGTCTTGATTTACTTGAACTGCTTGCAAGGTGACTAACTCGCATGGTTCAAAATCTGTCCCTCCTCACATAATCCGTGCTCATTTTTGATTCTGTCAGCATGTACAGCCACTGCTAACATATATCAACTTGTGCCTATTAAACGATCAGTAAAGGAGCCAAATCATACATGGGAAACAAGTTTGGAATGTTGCCTTTATGTTGACCATGACTGAACATGCCGACACTGGATTAAAAAAGAAGTTTTACTTTTTCACTGACAGAAACGAATGCCTGTGGTGGTGGCAGTTGTTTGTATCTGCAGAAAGTACCATATGAGCGATTCACTTGTTAGTCTTCTCTACTTCTGCACTTGGGCCTGACCTATTCTAGATAACATTTTCCTTGCATGAGGAAATTGCACTATTTCTTCTGTTTTAAAGATAAGGCCATAATGCCTTTGAAAGCAAGAAATTGGTAATAAGATATTTTTAAAGTATTCATGCAATTCAAAACAAAGGACATGGTGACCAAGATGAGTCCTGCATCCGATCAAATGGAGCAGTTTGAAATGGCTGTAAAAGGTGGAATTAGAATCACCGACAACTATCAGGTAGTCAGTTTAGAAGTTTTTTTTTTTTTTTTTTCAAGGATGAAAATGGCATATGAACAGATGACAAGTCTTGAGGTATGTCTAGGGTGGTCTCCATCGACCTTCAGGATGTGTACCTTCACATCCCCATCTTTCCTTCTCACAGAAAGTACCTACAATTGTGCTTGGATGAGGAGGACATCCAATTCTGTGCTATGCCATTTGGCCGAACCTCTGCACCCAGAGTTTTTACCAGGGTCATTGGAATAGTTGCTGCCCACTTAAGGTCAATGGGGATCCCAATCCTCCAATATTTTGATGATTGGTTGATCAACAGTGCTGGCTAGAGTTCCTCTGACTAGATCTGTCTCGCTGTTGGTCCATAGTGACCAGGTTGGGTCTTTTACCCAACCTATACAAATTGGAGCTTCACTTCAAGATTATGTATACATGGGGATGAATTTCCACATGAACAGAGCAGAATTGCCTGTGTTCCCTGGGACAGAACAGACAAGATTCTGACCCTGTTGGAGGCACGAAGAGCCAAGACCATATTGTTGGCTTGTCTATTTTCATCTCTTTTGGGGACCTTGAACTCCACAGCTGACCTGGTTCCGCTCCACAGATTGCACTTGTGCCCTCTAGTTTCTTCTTCTAGCAAACTGGAAATCACACAGGGACACTCTGACTGCTCCTATTTCCTTAGGTCAGGATTTCCACCACCATCTGATTTGGTGGACCAGTCAGGACTGGTTTCTGGCCTAAGTTCCCATGCATGCCTCTGATCCCCACCCCTATCTGTTTGCAGAGACAAGATTCCAGGTGGGTTGCTGGAAGGACTAATTCTTTAGGGTTCATGGTCCCAAAAATAATCTGCCCTCCACATCAACAATTTGGAAATTGCAGCAGTTTTCATAGCCTTTTAGGGGTGCATTGACAAAAAAGCAGTCGCTGCGCTATGGTCTCCTCAGACAACACGTCAGTGGTAGTGTATATCAAGTGACAAGGAGGCACACTGGACAACTTCAGAAGGGATTACCCTCGGAGTTCGCAAAAAGAATAACTTGGTAGACAGTCTGACCATGAGGGGCAAGAGAGTCCTCACTGAATGGTCTCAGTACCAATGCATAGCAGATTCCTTGCCCAGACTTTGGGAGAGACCCTTAGTGGATTTGTTTGCAATAAGGCTCAACAACAAGCTCTCCTTTTATGTTTCCCCAGTCACAGACCAGATAGCCTGTAGTTTGAATGTCCATTTGCTTACGCCTTCCCACCCTTCAGGATGATTCCGCAAGTACTTAAAAAAGTAAGGACTCCCACTGCTCAAGTCAACTCAGCTCATTTTGATAGCCCTTTTCTGGCCTCGATGATCGTGGTTCAGTGATCTTATTGACCTGCTGCAGACCAGCCCAGGCTGTTACCCCAGAGGAAAGGCCTTCTGTTGTAGCACAGGGGCTGTCTCCTCCACAACCACCTGCAGATTATACAAGTGTCCATTGCAGAGGTGAGCTGCATACTATGAGATCGACACCGTCTAAATGAATATGACTTCCTGACCATGAAACTGAACAAACACGAAACAAGACAAGCGATCCAATCCAAAGCATTCCACAATAATGTCCAGGGAAAATGTATGCTCTACTGAACACACCCCATCTACACCAATACACTTTCCTGACCATTGAAAGGAACAAATATGAAAAAACAAGTGATGCGACCCAAAGAATTCTACATAAGTGTCCACTGCAGACCATATGTGCACACTACTGTACAGGCCCATCAACATGCATACCCCTTCCTGACCATGAAACGGAATAAACACAACGCAAGTGATCCAATTTAAAGGATTTCAGAACGGTGCCCATTGTAGAGATGTGCCCACTACTGAACAGGCTCTATCTACATGAATATGCATTCCTGTCCATGGAATGGAAAAAACACGGAACAACACAAGCGATCCAATCACAGGCATTCCATGGTAATGTCCATTGCGAAGAAGATGTGTGCACTACATAACAAGCCCAATTTACATGAATACGGCATCATGACCATGGAATGGAAGAGACACGAAGGAGATGACGGTGTTAGGGACCCGCTGCCAATAATAGGGTTAGAAATGATAAATTAATGAATGAATTGACTAGTTTTGTGCTTTTATTACATCCTATAGCCTTTTTGTATTTCAAATTGGAAGGGGGTACAAACTGCCCGCGGGGGGGGGGGGGGGCAATAAAAAAATAAAATATATATAAAAAATCAGATGCAGCCAGTAGTCCTGTGGGTTTTAGAACCTTTAACAGTTAAGTAGTCTTAAAACAACATTTTGTAGTTCCGGGTGCACTTTGAGAGTGGCCAACTAACCACAGAATGTAGGTCTCCACAACCTAGTTTTGATATGTGACATAACTGATTTCCCATATGCATCTGACATGTATGTTGGGTAGTGAATAGGTTAAAAGGTGTTATAATTTGAGCACAGACACCATACATACATGCCAACCATTACACTTTTGGTGTAATCATTACGCTTTTTTTCACATAATTACATCTTAGGCCCCCCCCAAAAAAAAAAATGTGTTTCTGGTCGGCCGATCGTCCCTGTTTCTCGTTGCCAACCCTAGCACTTTACCCCCCCCCCAATTTTTTTTTTTTTTTATATTAAAAAAAAATTACATTGCTGAAATTGATTTATGCATCTAATTGAGCCAGTTTTGCCCAGTACTTTGAACTGCTTGAAATATTATTTGATTTATATATAATGTTAAACAAAACAAACAAAAAACCTACCTGCCTACCCTAATTTTAAAAGCAGTGCAATAGAAAACACATTTTTTTAATTTTTTTGCCTGATGCTCGCCTGTATATTGATTGCACTTTTTTGGTACATTAAAAAAATAAAAAAGCAATGAAAGTTGTGTTTTTAATTTTTATTATCACCTCTTTAATCAAATATATGATATAAATTTGAGAATATTCTAAAAAGAAGACTGCCGCTTAAGTATATCGTATGAGTACATTTGTCCATTGTAGACCTACATGTACTTTCCTTATTTTCTATTTATAGCAGCTGTATGTGACACATTGCCAAGAAAACAGACCAGTTTCTTGAACTTGAAAACTTACCTCACATATTATATATTGATAATACATTTAGGTAGCGGACCAGTCTATACTTTAAAAAAAATGGCGCCAGATGTTAAGCGAAACAGGCTTTATCGATGTGACTTGTGGATGTTATATGACTGAAAAATATTATAGGAGAGGGATCTTTTGAAATTTCAAACATGTCGGATCATAAACAGGACAGATCAATAGAGTTTTACAAATTTAAAAAGAATATGAGTGATGTAATACAGCACTTGTGTGTTATTGGAATAAAGTGCTCTTTGATGATATGGCACTTCTAATTTTACATCAAATTAAAATTCTTTGTTTTTGAAGGATGGGAATCTTCGCAGCATATTTACCAAGCAGATGCAAGTCAACAAACTAGAATATTAAACTCTATTTAAAACCATATTCATTAAAAAAGCATGAAATTAAATGTTATAAAATAATCTGATCTGGTTCATTAGAAGTACAGCAGTCGAAAAGTTGTTTAGCATTTTACATTTGACCAAACATACCTTGGAAGATGAATCACAGGCCATGTGTTGAATATAAGCAATTCAAAGCACACAATATATTTATTGCCCATTGCCAATATGTATGTCCATTACCAATGTGTATTGTCAACTATCGAAACAGCAATAGAGTCAACAGAAAGGTTTTAATTATGGAAGGAATACATATGTCATTATGGAAATATGGAGCTGTCTGCTCTTTTGTCAGCTTGTCGACACTGCACATATGTTGGAGAACTCCAGTACTTACAGGGTCCATGCTAGGAGGTGGTTCAGGTGAAATAGTCACATTATGTTCACTCCATTTTGTTTCAGAACAATGCATTAATCAATAAAGTAAAATATCAACTTTTGTGTCAGTTTTCCCCTAAAAGAGGAAGGTTGAAAGATAGAAAAAGAAGTCTTGTGTTCTGTAGTCAGTTTTGGTGAAAATTTGATGATCAGAAATTACATTGTTATCTTTGGAATTCCCGTCAAAATTTCTTATAGGAACCTTGAAAAACAAGTGAAATATTGAACTGGTGTTACCGAATCTGATGCATATTATGGCTCACTGGACACATCCAGGTCGATTAATAATAAAATGAAGCCAATATTTCATCATATAAACATGTGAAAAGAGGACTTTTGCTATGGAAAATGTTGCCGATCTTCAACTGTAACCTTTTGTTAAGGTTGCCGTTTTATGTTATACAACAACTATGGTGAAGCAAAATAAGAAAGGTTTCACTATTTTTATTATAAACTTTCAAATATTTCAATATTTTAATGATCTGACATAATGTGCAAAAACATTAATATAAACATACTATTTTGAACTTCTACATCCATTTAACCCTATTTTTGCCAACTGCACCAATTCTGGCTGGAAAGGTAATTTTGTCCAGATATTAGGGTCCATCTTGGATCCTGATTTACTATGATTGTAACAGGATGAAGCCAGGTTGGGATTGGATTTAGCAAAGACACCGAAAGCAATTGTGTTAATGAGATGTTTATTTATAAATGCAATTTAATGATGAATGAATCTGACACCATTGTAACAAAAAGATATAAGGAAAATGATATAATTCCTAACATGGAACTAATCAACAACAAGTAACTCAACGAGAAAAATCAAAGACGAATCAATGAATGGAACTTAAACAAACGTGAATAATGTTCTATCACCAATCAACGAATGGAAGTATGTGATTTACACCCTAATACAAACAATACCTTATTCAGCACCAAGGGTGACGAAAGGATGAGATTTATATACAACTACAAATAATGTATCATTAATAATTTATCTACAAGTAGGATGCATGTATTTCGAATTTATCAATATATCACTCGTTGAGCGATATTTGAAATATGAATTCATGAAGTTATCACTCATTTAGCAATATGGTAATATAAATGCATGAATTTATTACTTGTTTAGCGATATTGAAACCTGAATTTATCACTCATTCAGCGATATTGAAATATACCAATTACAACATGGAACATGTATATATATATATATATCGTGGTATCCAGTTGATGACCAAGATGTATTTCAGTTCCACCTGCTCTAGTCAATGGTCAAGGAGCCACCACGCATGGTCCGCCCCTCCCAGTCTGTTGAATGATCCATTGAGAGCCTTCTCATTCAACACAGACCCGGTGGTCGCGAAGCCTTGGTCCCTCGCATCAAGAACACCAGTACTCTCTCCCGCGCCAACGCCACCAGACAGCAGCGTACACTTCACAAGGAACCCCCCAGAGTTCTGCGACTCCACATCACCAAACCATACTAAACAGCTAAAAGTATAATAACTGAGCCATGTAGTACATATGGCACGGTTAAGTGCGAATGCATTGACATATGTTGTGCATGCGTGCACATGAATTCGTTTCGTTACACGTTACATTTTGTCATTCAATCCATGCAGCGTATAATTAAATTAAATCTGTCCAGATATAACAAATGGCTAACTTGAACCACACTATAGTCTTTCTAATAGCATGGCGTTATATGATCTAGGTATTGACTATGTCAAATTTAGAATAAATTCTAAAACGTCTAATATATGAAACAATTCTGTGAAATAAAATGGATAGTAATAAAGAATGCAATTTTAAATTTTACATACCTCTACAGCTGAAGATGCTCCCGTAAAGTGGTAAGCTTCCTGACAAGACTCATCGTAATGTAATTGTACATCGAGAATTAGCTCTATAAGTACCCCATCTGTGATGAATATGCGCAGCTAGAGAACTCGAGGTACTTGGGTTTTCACTGCAGGCAATTTGCACATGCAGCATGGGTTGAATCGCGCTCAGTATTTCAAAATAACTAGAGCCGAAGAAATAAACCACCCTTGGGTAATGCTGTATGCGGCAACTAAACCCGAGTACATTTTCTTTCACCCATATACATTGATATAAAGTATACACAATTCCGTGACAATGATTAAATGCACTTGAAAGCAGTGTCATGGTTTTGTATGATGAACATGACTTCTGGTAAGGAAAAGGTAAAAGTACTGTTCCAATCTAGTAACACGTTTAATAGGTGTGAATGGAATGTTGGATCTAGTAACAGGTGGAATGGATATGAATGGAATGGGATGGAAATGTTCTGGCAACCAAGATATACTAACTTTCTTTTGGACTAGGATATTTCAAAATAAAAATTCTGGGGCTGACAATGGAAATTGGGGCCACCAGGTGGCCCTAATTAATGTAGTAGAATCATCCCTGTATAGAGACCCAATTTTGTTAGAAACATGCCCATCCGAAGTTGCACTCTCAGTAGAAGTTTGGCTACAATAGGCTAAGCGTTAGCATAAGCATGGTTAAGAAATTTATAGCAATTGTTAATAAATTCAGGAAAGTAGGGTATGGTCCTATATGAAATGTTTATGCCTGCAATTTAGATGTACATCAGGCTTTGTTTTGAAATAAATTCCATTCCCTGAGATTAAAGACTTGGTCTTCTAATCGGAGACATTAACCAAGTGGAATGGAGATGCAGGTCGGGTGGAATTTGAAGTGAAATATGTAAATTAGTGACAACTGGAAATACACTTTAGCTTGACGCCTGGAAGAATGCTTTATTTTCCCACTTAAAAAATATTTCTGGTTTCCTCCTTTTCAAAAGCACCTGGAACAGAATGATGTTATGAGGGAAAGTGACAGGCATCATTTTAAAGGATCATTATGGAGCATCATGTGACAGGCATCATTTTAAAGGATCATTATTGAGTATCATTTGTAGAATGATACAGTAAAGCCTAGCTTCCTAGAATTTTGTTAGAAATTTGTAAAAAAAATGTTTGGTAAACGCCTTTAAAAGTTTTAACCAAGTTGAATTAAATGGAAACTTAATATATGGCCATGAATATGCAAGGACGACAAAGTCTGACAACTCATCTGTTTTGTATCAAAATAAGGATCTTGTATGCTTTGGACTGGTTAGGTACATCGTGATGGTTGATGCAAATGATGAGAATTCTGATGTTGTTGCTATTGTAGAAGTTCCATCTTTCATTTTGTACTGGAGTATGTACAAAACTCTGGAAGATAATGACAGACTACGTGCCCTTCCAGTGCCACTGTTTTCCAACTGCTGGGGTTGTAGCTTTAATCTGTTTTGTTTTACATATGCACACATTTAAAAGAACTAGTTACACATGCCCAAGTTTTGCTGGCTACTAATCATGCAGTTTCACGGGGGACCTCTAAAATATATGAATAAATCAAAGGAAACAAAGTGGAAGGAGTGAATACAAATTCATAACTGCTTGAAACAGGATTTATCAGAGTTAAACATTCTTTCATACAGTTGTTTAATATATTGGTAGTTTCCATCATAATGTGTAAAAGTTTGTTAAAATGATATGTTGTTCAATTTCTTTTATAATAGCACTTGGGGCCACGGGTGGCTGAGTGGTCTAGGGTGCTTGCCTTTACAGATCACTGACATTTTTCCTTGCCTTGCACATTGAACTAAACCTTGTGGCAATATTGGCTTGTTTATGGTATGTATACTGATGTACCATGACACTAAATATGGTATGCAACACTTTAGTCATATTATATCGGTATACATACATTCTTCCCAATATCTTAAACAGCTTCAGAGCTTACAGCCTCAATACGAAAATCGAGTACCTTGACCTTCATGATAGAACCATGAACAACACTTGTCTCCATATATGAATTCCCAATAGGAGATAGTTGTATATGATCCTCTGCTAGATGAACAGTAGCCCCACTAGAGGTTTAAAAAAAATGGTTTGGGGTACTAATGGCGTGCAAAATATTCTGATTGTTTCCATGGTAACTTTTTTCAGTAAATTTCTGCAATAATTCTTTATAGTTAGGCCCCTGGATATGTAAAATGCTTGTGGAACTATAAAGAGTCACTGTAACTTTGTAGAATTGCAGATTTTCTGATGAATTCAGCATTGTGAAGATCAAGCCATTATGCTTGTTATCAGTTCATGACCATATATTGAGGTCAGCTTGTTATCAGTTCATGACCATATATTGAGGTCAGCTTGTTATCAGTTCATGACCATATATTGAGGTCAGCTTGTTATCAGTTCATGACCATATCTTGAGGTCAGCTTGTTGTGTCATTCAGATATAAACTTTATATTACTAACAGTTATTGAGTTTGTGTTGTACTTTAAACTGTACTTATCATCAAGTAACACGTGTTGCAAGAGTTTATAGCAAATGGTAGGAGACTGATCTTCCTTGAAGTTTGAATTGAATAGACCTCCAGTGATGAGTAAAACTGTTGTCATGAATATCCATAGGGCCACACAAAAGAGTATGCGTGTTTCCAGTCGGCTGACTGTCCCTGTTTCTCATTGCCGACCCTTGCACATCCCCACCCCCCACCCCCAACAAAAAACATCACGATGCAGGGCTGAGCAAATTTCTTTTTCATCCACTTGTCCAGGACAAGTGGTTTCAGAAAATTCACTTGTCCCACCTTACTTTTCACTTGTCCCAAAATGGTAGTCACTTGCCGAGATTTGATGAGATATATGTACTTAATCCATAGAAAAAAGAAACAAAATAATATACAACATAATTATTTCTTTAAAGAATTTAATTTTTCAAAAACATAGGTTGATATACATTTGGCTACTTCAGGTTCATGTATATATGTTTTAGCTGCTGGATTTGAAAAATGTTCATATACATGTCTGCCACCTGCACCAGCACTAAGCCAGCAGTTGATAGCTGTGTCTGGGTTAAAGTCCTCAAGCTCTGGTCCATTTGGTTTCATGTTCATTAGAATTTTTAAACTCTCTTGGTTTAACCCTTTTCATACTGAAGCCCATTCAGATTTCCAGTTGTGTAGAACTGGAAATTTTTTAGTCATTGGTTTATGCAGCATGAGAGAATGCAGTGACATTGGTCAATCTGGCTTTACAGGACAATTTTTTGAAATTATTTTTCAATGTTGTATACCATTTTAAAAAGCATAAAATTTTCCTTAAGGTCATATATTTCTTGACTGAAAATTTTCAGACGTAAAACTTCAGTTGAAAGTAAAGTTATGTAAGCAAATATAAATGCTTTACATTTTTTTTAATAACTTACTTTCAATGCAATTTTCCGATCTGCAATATTAATTTTACCTCCTCTTTGTAATTGTATGAAACGGGGGGAATTTTATACCATTTAAGAAGGTGACAAAATAGTAAAAATCCATCAAGAATATCTAAAGTTATTACAATTTTATTAAATTTACTCGCATGAGAATTGGAGAACAAAAAACAGAATAATCCTTACTGGTAAGTCGACAAAGTTTTTCATTTTGGTTCAGTGTTTTTATTCCACAATAAATTTTAATGTAATAATATAAGAGTTATATTGGGTGTATTTTGGTCCATTTCCAGGGATGCAGGAAATTTTCATAATATTATGCACACACTCAACATCGGTATATGTGCGAACTTTATGAGAAGTGAAGTTCTCAAAATGTCCAGTTAGCTTGAAAAGCATCCACGTCTTCATCATCGTTAATATCCGAGTCAAAAATACCAATTAACTATTTATCATCAGCTCAGTTCATTTGATGCAACCAAGATAACGATCCCCACTGCCTAAAATATAATTTTCCCCCACAAAATTGTCTAAATTTTCATCCAAATCGGTATCAGCATCACGACCGCTTCAGTACTGTCCGCCATTTGAATTACACACGTTAAAATTCAGTTTTGAAATCAAATTTTCTACTAACCAGTTCTCATCATCTCCGTTCATTCCGTCGAAGTGAAGCTCACAATATGCACTGCTTAAAACATAAAGTTTCCCCACAAAATTGTCTATATTTTCATCAAAATCGGCATCCACATCACTGCCGTAAATTGCTGTTTCAGCGCTGTCCGCCATGTTGATCTCTACACATTAAAAGTCGTGTTTGAAATCAAATTTTCAAATAACCAGTTATCATCAGCGCCGTTCATTTTGAACAAGTAAAGATAGTGATCCCCACTGGCTAGAATGTCAATTTTCCACGTGAAATGGTCTTTATTTTCAACTAATTCAGCAAGCACATAACTCTCTTCAATTCCCTCTTCAGAATATCACCGCCATATTTTATCTCGGCACGTTAAAACTCGATTTAGAAATCAAATCTTTACCAGTTTCGGGGTCTTTTAAACACAATCTGATATTGCAATGTGTACTTTCTACCTTTATTTCCTTCTTTTCAAAAGAGTACACGTAAACTGATGACGTTTTATACAGTTAAACACGTGACTGCAAATGTTGGTAAAAAAATTTAGTGAACATACGACCGAAGTCGTATCCCGCTGGCAAAGGCAAAGTACGACTGAAGTCGTATCCCGCTGTCAAAGGGTTAAGGAATTCTCACACTCCGTAGCAGTCTTACGTTTTATCCCTCCACTTTCATAAGAATTTTCCTTCTTCAAATCGTCCTTATTACCTTCCTGGTGAAAATAATTTAGCAAACTCGTTTTATCCTCATAGTAAATATCAGCTTGCTTGACAACTACTTTTAAAGTGATCATAACAAACATTTTCTCTTTTAAATACGAACAGAGACTGCTCATTAACTAGCGTAATTGTTTTGCTTCAAACGCAATATCGCACATGAAAGTTAATCCTCTGTATAATCAATTAAAAATTAAAGAATCATTACTGTCATTTAATCAGTTCATAAAGGACACCAACACTGATGTCGGTAAAATACCTTTCATTAATTTAATTACACTGACTCGCTGGATTAAAATCAGAGTGAGCCGCTCGTGAGGATCTGGTTTGAGTAAACACGGTGCAACAAAGCCGCTTAAAACGTTAATTATCATAGCAGCTTTGTTTTGTTTGACATGTTTTGATTTGCCGATAATTTGGTTGATTAGCCCAATATGCGGTCAAGGGTAACAGAACATGCACATATGTGATAGTTATCACTGACCACCTGTAGGTGTTCTACAGGATGTAAATGTATACATGGAGAGAGGTAGAATCAAATATTCAGTACCCCCGGAGGGTATGATTGGCCAAATAAAGGTAGATATAATGATTAAAGCACAAAAATAAGGACTTGCCCGACTTTTTAAAATAGGAAAAAAGCACTTGCCCAGGACTAGCGACTTGGAAAATTTTGCTTGCCCGACTTCGAAAATGAATAGTCGGGCTTTGTGATTTTCTCAGCCCTGCGATGCCGAAATTGATTTGTGCATCTAATTGAGCCGGTTTTTCCCTGTACTTTTAAGCACTTGAAATATTTAATTTATATATAATGTTGAGAAAAAAAGAAAACCTACCTACCTACCCTAATTTTAAAACCAGTGCAATAGGAAACACACATATATTTTGTTTTTGGCCAAGAACAACGTAATCATAATCTGCCATGTTGAATCTGGCTGCTTGTTGAGCAGATTTTCGCATAACAAAATAATCCTTGCATAGCATTGAAAGAGAAAAATCATGTCCAAGGTTCATAAGGAGAGACATAATCTAGCCTCTGGGTCTAAAATATTTCTTAGATGATGAATTAAACAAATAGATTGTCATGCATTTTAACTGTTACCAGCTTCTGTACATGCCCTGCTCCATTGCTTGCAATAAATGGTCAATGGTACTTTGGCATGAAGAGTTAATTAGTAGATTAATTGTATATTAAAGCCAATTACAATACATCAACGGTGTAGACATCATAGTAATATTCATGTGTAGGGTTAGTCCAATTTTCTTGCCAAAATCACCCGCTTTGTCTGCACGAATCAGTTGATTGTCAGTCTTGTCTATAACCACCTGCTTTGAAAACGTTGTAACCACCAACACGTATTATTTATTATCTGATGTCTTATCTAACATTCCTTTTATTCAAATCTTGATAAATAGTCATTTTTTTTCTGACGACATTTTATTTTATTCATGTTTATGAAGTTACTTCTCTTTAGTGTACCATGGTGCATGCTAAGTCGATTCAAGGTTGCATACTCGAGTAGCATGTTATAGAGGCGACTAGCTAATCCAGAAGGGAGAAAACTGAACTGGAAAAAAGATAGGGTAGCAGCCTAACAAATTAAATTAGGATGAGGCACTAAAACCAACACATGTAATTTAATTCACAGCATAATCCCCCAAGGTCAAAGGACAAGGTCAGTTACTGAAAGAAGTAAAATGCTTTCCACAAAATTAATCAAGTTTTGTACTTATTGTTATTTGTACCAAAGTTTTAGGCAGATTCTGCCAGGACTTTTGGTGGATTCAGGGTGGATCCTACTTAAAAAACAAAACGTTCAATCAAGTCAAAGATTAGATTTTTCCTCTATTGTTTACTGATTGTCTCCGCCATATCCTTAGCTCCCTATTTGGAGTGAAACCCTCTCCCTAGCCACAATTGAATTCTTCTATACCTATTGTGTCGGTTGTTAGTATCAGTCCTATTACAATGCTCTCCCTTTGCACATGGCTCTTTTGGCACATCTATCATACCTGTACCTGTAGCTAAAGAGACATAATACGTTGAATTTAAATGCATGGCGTTAATTTTAGTGCAGATATCTATGATACTGCTACATACTCCCAAAGTTGGCAAGTCCAATTTCACTTTTTCTGCAATGATTGGGACTGCCCAAGGTGCCTGGAAAATAGGTAAATGAAAGGATAAGAGAGGAATGGGGTCGGTAAAGTGGGGGTATGGGTTAATCATGGGTGGAGGTAATGTTCTAGGATTCTGAGGTAGGGTGGCATTGAGGATGGATTGGGGGATGCAGGACCCATTAAACATTTGTATATTCGGGACTGGCTGGGGTGTTAATTTTAAGGAAAATTTAAGGACATAAAAATTGGGGTAGAAGTAATGTTCTGGAAGGCATGGGGTGGGATTAAGGATGGGTAGGTGGATGCAGTATCCATGAAACATTTGGAACTGCCCAGGGTGTTGATTTTAAGGTAAATGTAGATACAAAAAATGGGGAGTTTGGGTAAAATGGGGTAAGGGTTACTCATGGGTGGAGGAAATGTTCTGGGAGGCAGTGGGGTGGAGTTATAGGTATGTACTTAGGGATTGCAGTACCATTAAGCATTTGGCATTTGGGACTGCATGGGTGCTAATTTTAAGGTTGATGTAGGGACATACAAATTGGAGATTTTGGGTAAAATGGTGGTTATGTTACTTCTGGGTGGAGGGAATGTTCTGGGGATCAGGGGTGGGTACTAGGGGGTTGCAGTACCCATTAAATGTTTGGCATTTGCAACTGCCTGGGGTGTTAATTTTAAGGTTAATGTAGGGAAATACAAATTGGTGAATTTTGGATAAAATGGGGATACAGGTTACTCCCGGGTGAAGGTAATGTTCTGGGAGTGTGTGCGGTGGGGTTGGAGATAGGTAAGGGTCTGCAGTACCCATTAAACATTATATTTACAGTAAGGAAATCTGGACTTTGATAGAGACAAGGAACGACTGACAAGTAAATTAGGAAATCACTGGATACTAATGTTTTATTTCTTTGATTCATGATTTTGACGTTTTTATTTGTGGACAACTCTGGTGGATGATTTGGTCTCTTTCTTACCTTTTCACTTAGGTTTGCGAATAGTGGCAACTACTTAGCTATCTTATTTAGGGCTTTACAGTACGTCTGTTAGACTTAGATACCAGTGTGTTAGTGTTGGGTTTACAATGATTTGGCTTTTTATAGAACTGTGCCTCATTTGGCATAAACTTTCCAGTACATGTAGGATTAAAGTTTATGGATGGGTCCTACTTTCAGGAAAGTTTTATATGGGGGGCGGGGGAGTGGGGCAATATTCAAAAGGCACCTCATTTGGAAGGAATAACTGAAAAGGTGTGATTCTACAGTTTCTCGTGGAATCTAGACCCTTTTGGTGACATTATTGCATCCATTGATGAAAAAGTCATGGTCAGGGTCAATAACACACTGATGTTGTCATCATCCATATTGTGAAAATCTTGCATTCGTTCATGTCAAGGTTGATGTCAAGTCACATAACATGTGATATTGCAATTATTCAGGTCAGGTCATGTAGGAATCAACTTTGTAGACAGGTCCTGTTTCCAGAAACTTTTCTTTTATTTGGGGAGTGGGACTGGTAGCAAAAGGCACTTCATTTTTAACACAATTTGTACACAGTTACTGATCAATTTGATACACCCTTGTACACCCATGTACTAGCCATTTGGAACATGATTTGTACACAGTTGCTGATCAATATGAATTGGTATACCCATGTGCTAGCCATTTGGAACATGATTTGTACACAGTTGCTGATCAATATGAATTGGCACACCCATGTGCAAGCCATTTGGAACATGATTTGTACACAGTTGCTGATCAATATGAATTGGCACACCCATGTGCTAGCCATTTGGTCTTTGAATACCTTTATATGTACATAGATGTCAGCTGTAATTTGATTGGCTAGATTCCTGTGTCTCGAAAGATATTGTATGTTGTGCCATGCGATATGCTGCAATTGAGTGGTCTTGTAGATGCAGTTTTCGACTAACCAGAGAATATAATTGACGCTTTTGTTTTCTTCCTTTGGCTTTCTCTGTGATCCACATCATTTCTTTAAATGCATGTGACTGATTCCAGTATTATGGTATAAAGTCCTTCAGGTTTCTATAAATAGTGATTGTTTTTTGCTGTTTAATATATTATTTCATAACATACAAATCCTGTGCATATTTTGATCCTACTTGGAATTAAAAATGTCATGATGTTTTGGGGTCATGCAAGACACTGTCTTTCTAGATGTAACTGGTGTGTTTTTGGTGAATAATGAAATGTACACACTAGGGTTTCATGACAGGATTTTAGTCGCCATCACAAAATTCATGCCCTGAAAGTACTCAAAAGGTGTTATTCAACAGTTGGTTATCTATGCCTTTTCAATGTTATTGCAGGCATTAATGTCGAGTTCACACACGACTGACATTGTAATTATCTATATGGTGAAATTGTTGCACAAATTCATATCAAGGCTGAGGTCAAGGTGATAGAAGGTGATGCTGTAATCATGTCAAGGCTGAGGTCAAAGTGATAGAAGGTCATGCTGTAATCATCCATTTTGCCCACATTATTATTTATGTCTTGTGTGCTAGCAGGGGTGTGTACATGTACATGTTAATATCTGTATTTGTATTGTGTGCTAGCAGGCGTGTGTACATGTACATGTTAATATCTGTATTTGTATTGTATGCTTGCCTTTATTTGGTTCTTTTAGTTTCTGTGATGTTTACTAGTATGGCTGATGTGTATGTGTGTTTGTGATTCTATTTGTTTAATATAGTGCTTGATAATTTTTATATTTGCATTCATGCTTATTTATTTGTATGTATTCTGTAAGTAGGTCTGCTGGATATGGCAATATATTGTGATGTCCATCTATCGTCTGTCAGTCAGTTTGTTACCAATGTGGTTTCCACACAGTAAGTTTAGTTGTCCACCTTCTGCAGTTACCAAACATTGTGGATAGCTTGCAGCTGGAGTAAGGAAGACCTCTATTAATTTTGGGCTCAAAAGTTCAAAAGTCAAGGTCATTGTAACTGAAAGAAAAATGGTTTCTGCACAGTAACATTTGTTGTACATGACATACCTGAACCAAACGTTGCATGACTTGCACTTGGGGCAAGGAAATTTTACATGGCTTGCACTTGGGGTAAGGTTTGGTTTGGTTTGGTTTTTATGGGGCTTAACACCATTTTTCAGCACGATAGGCTATACATGGCTGCCAGTATATCTGGTGGAGGAAGAACCCGGGAAAATCCTAGGAAGGACAACCAACCCACGGGAAGCTATTGGCAAGCTTTCTCACATAACCACATTGGCCGAGCCCAAGACTCTAACCCATATGCACAGAGGTGAGATGGCAGTGATCAGTAAAATCAAGCGCCTTAGACCACTCAGCCCCCAGGCCCCCCCCCCCAACCCACACACTTGGGGTAAGGAAAAAGGCTATTGATTTTGGGTCAAAAGAAGTAAAAGGTCAAGGTCAATGACTAATTTATTTCAAGGTATTTACTAGTACAACTGATGTGACATGGTTTTTTGTTTACATTTGCAATTCACACTTATTTATTGGTATATTTTGTATATAGAAGGTCTGCTAGATATGGCAAAATTTGTTGTCATATTCAAAGTGATGGCTATTCCAAATTGGTTAGGGCTATATACATGTATTTTTCCACATTTAATCTGGAACATGTAATTCTACTGGCGGTTGGACAGAAATACAGTTTTAACGGCTGCCTACGCACATACCATTTTATAGTTGAAACCTATCACTTTTTAAAAAGGAATAATAATAATAATAATAATAATAATGACTTTATTTAAAGAGGGTGACACAATTAGTTGCATGGAACTAATCCTCCTTGTGGCCCTCTAATATATGCATATTTACATACAGAGTACATGTGCATAGTTGCACACACAATAATAATAAGAAGAACGTACTTTTATGTATTCTATCCACTCCTTACAGAAACCAGTGTACTAGGGGACTGGAAATGTTTAAACAATGACCAGTGCAGTGATGTGTGGCTGAGCAAACAGATTTTAAGAAGGCTAATATGTGTACACAACAGGTTGTTCATTGACCTTATTGTTGTAATATAGACAGTTTAAAGTCAGATGGGGGATGTTTTATTAGGTGTTATAAGGAAGAAAGGGATGAAATATGGTACAGGATGGCTTTTGAGTCTTTGAATAAAAATCAACTGACCTTTGGTGGAGGTGAGATAAAAAGGAGAGACCAAGCAAAAAATTACTTTGGCAGACACACTTGAGTAAGTATTTTGATTGTTTTATTGTTTAATTATTGCGTTCACGATGTTTTTAGAAGAATATTTAAGGGAAGCTCATATATGTTTTAGTTCACTTCATGTCAAAATGCAGAAATATGCACTTTCCACCAATGCAATAAGAAGACCAGCTAAGAAATGTAAAGCTGAGGAATACATACTAAGTCAAACTTGGGAACTTCCTCCTTGTGGTGAATTTAGCTTGGAAGAGTATTGGAGAGCAGTCAGCAGCCTTAAAAACCCAGCCACATAAAAACTGAAGTATGAACTTCTTTGCAGACTGAGCATGGTTCATTTTATTATTGCCACTTTCTAATGCTGATACATAGAGGATATTCTCCATTCTTCACAAAATGCAAAGTGATACATGGGGAAATATGGACCAGAAAAATGTAAGATCCTGTTGACCATTAAAGTGCTTGTCGCGACATAAGTAAAGTCACGCCACTGGCAGAGGTCTCGTACTGCTTCTTGCAACTTAAGTCATTTTTCAGGTAAGCAACTGTTTACATATTCCTGTATTTTGGCTTGTCATGAATGATTGTTAAACTAAATTTGATTTGTACATTGGGCCCTAAAGTAAGCATTGTGTCATAGTTTTAACCATTTATTCATCAAAGAAGTTTTACAAATGCATGTTTATGATAGGTACTACCTAGAAAAATCAAAATGGCTGACTCCGAACATGGTTCATCTAAAGATGATGATTTGATTTGACAAATACTGGTTGGTGATACCGATGGTGACAGTGATTTTTAAAGTTTTGAAGTATGAGCTTATTAGAGCTGGGAAAGTGTTACCGGAAATGCCAGCGAGTGATTTTGAGCCTGAAAATGATGTTGAATACGAGTCCAATGTACATGCTGGATGGACAAAAACTGACGAGATGCCGGTAAAACAACTGTTAAGCAGTATTTTAAAATTAAATGTATAAATGGAGAATAAGAAGCTATAGACCATTTAAGGCTATTTTTTTAATTAGAAGTTCTCACATCTGGATATAGATCAAATGAATCTTTATGCACAGCAGAGAATAAATGGGGCAGTCTTGATTGACAACAGCCGCATGAGAAAATGGAAAACATTCGCACCTGTTTAATTAAAACTCTTTTTAATTTTTTTGGTTGCATTGGTTATTGCTCTGCTTTTGGTACATAAATCTGTCTTCGATTTTTACTGGACAGCTGAGTATGTGATATCAACCCCATACTTAAGCCACAACAAAACGCGTTGGGAAATATTTCTTAATATTGTAATCAAGTAACACCTGAACAGGAAATGAAATTGACAGGTGACAGTCTTTGTAAGCTCATAAGTGTACATTAGATGACACATAATCTAGAACAAATTACAAGAAAACTGCAAAGCTTTGTGAACATTTATTACAGACTTTAGGGGTGTAAACTTTCTTGTCGTGTTCCTTGACTGGATGTTCATTAACTGTTTCCTATTCTACGCCTGTGATTTTCACAACTTGGATATAAAGTTGTAACAGACATACATATTCATGGTTGAGCGACGAATGAATGGAGTATCTTTTATTTTTAGACATCTGAACTTTTTCATTAAAAAATACACAAAAATACGGATGAAATACAAAGGTAATTTATATATTTACCTATATTTGCACCTGTAAGTGCAAATATGATGAAGTTAATATGTGACATAATGCTTATAATAAAGTTCAGATATCGATGATTATTTTTCATATAGGGTTTGTGTATCTATTATGTACAGTAATTAAAATGAAGGCTTTTTAAAAGTAGAGTGCATTTTTAATTTCTTTTCTCAAACAATTCAGCACTGAGGGATATTGTGCTACAAAACTATACAGCACTTTAAGGGTTAAGTGTGAAACTTGATAATCACAATGAATGTCATCAGTGGTCACCAGTCAAAATCTTTGCAGTGAACTATGAGATATACAATTCTTGCTTTTCCATTTCATTGACAATATACAGTATCTCGTATTAATTAATACTGTAACATTTTCCATCAGAATCGGATTCATATTCAAAACTTGCTGTTTTATTATAGTATGAAGAGAATACATATTGCGGCAAACCATGCACTTGTTTACTTTTCAAACCCCATAAAACAGATACAATTTATGTAAATAAAAAATCTGCTGGTTTAGAATCCAATCTACAGATCAAAATTTGTAAATCTACTGGTTTGATGTTCTGGCTCTGTCACATTATGCTGGTGAGATATATCCAGTTTTAGGTTTGGTCACATATGTCAAGATAATCTAAGTGGGCAGCAAAAATGCCAGCAGACACACCATAATTATGGTCTAGTTTCAACATTTCACTTCGGTAAAATGTTTAAAATTTTCTGAAAATTTGTAAAAATGCCATTAAAACCCCACAAAAGAAAGTGAAGTTATGCATTAGTAGGAGAAAAATTAAGTCTGATCATCCAGCAGTAAATTCACCAAAGAGACTATGCCTTCCCAACATGTGAACATGGATTTTCAAAAATGTAATACAGAATTTGGTCATATTGGCACTCGTACTGGTATGGACCAGTCTTTCTAAATTGATTGATTTTACAAATGTTTGGTTATTGTGTTTACAGAAAGAGCACAATGTAAGGATGCATTACATTTGCTTCTTGGAAAATTGTACAATATTTTGACAACTATCCTCTTTTCCCAGTCCATATTTCATTGTAATTTTGTAATGTGAGATAGGTACAGAAACATAGTACAATCAACTGCATAGTAGATGTTAAATATTGATGTTTGATTTGAAATCAGTTGAAATGGGCTTGTAATGTTCTCCTTGAGCATAAGATTCAAGCTGTGATTGATATTCTGTCTGGGTTAATTTTTAATAGCAAGACTGGACAAAATTCCTTCAATCTTGTATTTGTTTACTATAGGTATTTTCACTTGGGCCAGACCAATGATATTTAAATGTATACAAATTTGGCTTTTTTCTTCATTGATTCCTATTATTGGCTTCCATTATAATCTAAAGTGAACATTTCAGTTTGTTGTCAAAGACTTGAGGAATGTGAATCTATGGTTGGATAAAAGAAAGATACACGTATGGAAACTTGCCCAAAGCCTTACCCTCTGGGAACAATGTAAAATCAGATTTGTAATTAAATTGGACAAGGATAAAGTTCACAATAAAGTGATAAACTCCATAAATGTTTACATCATGTTAATTTGGTTCTGATAAGAAACATATCCTTAATTACAGTTTTAATTCAAAATTAATAATGATTGGGTAACTATATTTGCTCACTGAATTCTGTGTTCAAATTGCTCAAATGACAATATTCTTTAACTTTGAGGTACAACAGGTTTTAAGTTCATGTGCATATGAGGTTTGACCTTGTGGAGCTCGAGTATCAGGCTGGCACTGTGATTTTTAATCAAATATGACAAAATCAAACTGTTGGGGGTTAAATCAGCTTCCTGTTCGTGGTATGAAGAAGATTTTGATCACCTTTTCAGTCCAACTTTTGCCAAAACAAAATATGTTTAGTAGTTGTTTCACATAGTAAAAATTTGACAACTCCAACAACAATCACTTGAATATACTGCATGACTCAGAAAACTAGCACAGTCCTGATGTAATACTCTAATGTGTGTGACATTGTAAAAGCAGAAAGTACAAAGTAAACTTGAACCGAAATTTGGTCCTGGTGCAGATTCAGTTTTGAAGTTTGTATATTATTATATTTCAATTAAAATAATTATTATTATATAAATGCCTTATTGAAGGATACTGTATGCAAATTAGTTTTGGCATGATTATTAAATGGTGATACATGCCATATTTTTTGGACTGTTTTCCACATTTAACTTTGGTCATATATTTCAAAATTTTCTGAGAATTTGGTGCAAATGCCATAAACAGTGGCCACAAAAGCAATTGAAGTTCTGCATTAGTAGGAAAAAAAGTTTGACCATCCTACAGTAAATTCACCAAAAAGACTATGCCAGCCTGTCTCTAGTCCTTTCTTTGCAAATAGGTTTCAAACTCTCTTAACTATAAAATTTGAGTATAGAATAGATAAATTAAATGCTTTAAAATCTCTGTGAAGGGCAAGTAGATTGGTTGAACATGTCTGGATGAAACGATTTCTTCTCTTGTGCTTTCTCTATTAAAAATCCATGTCTTGCTTGTGGTATACTGCAAACAAGACAAAAATAATTCAGATAGGATTCAATACATACTTTGACTCTCAAGCTCAAGGAATCACTTCAAAGTGTCCAAACCAATCTGTTCAGAAAACAACTTTTTTTGGGGGGGTGGGGGGTGGGGAGAGAAAATATAGCCCTCTTAGATGACCTCTTAAGTTATCAATTTGTCTTTCAATACAATATATTTTTGATCTTGCAAACACATGAACATGGATTTTCAAAATTGTAATACAGAATTTGGTCCGATTGTCACTTTCACAGTATGTACCAATCCCTAAATTGATTGATTTTACAAATGTTTGGTTATTGTGTTTACAGAAAGAGCACAAAGTAGGTATGCAATACATTTGCTTCTTGGAAAATTTTACAATATTTTGACAATTATCCTCTTTTCCCAGTCCATGTTTCATTGTAATTTTGTAATGTGAGATAGGTACAGAAACATAGTACAATCAACTGCATAGTAGATGTTAAATATTGATGTTTGATTTGAAATCAGTTGAAATGGGCTTGTAATGTTCTCCTTGAGCATAAGATTCAAGCTGTGATTGATATTCTGTCTGGGTTAATTTTTAATAGCAAGACTGGACAAAATTCCTTCAATCTTGTATTTGTTTACTATAGGTATTTTCACTTGGGCCAGACCAATGATATTTAAATGTATACAAATTTGGCTTTTTTCTTCATTGATTCCTATTATTGGCTTCCATTATAATCTAAAGTGAACATTTCAGTTTGTTGTCAAAGACTTGAGGAATGTGAATCTATGGTTGGATAAAAGAAAGATACACGTATGGAAACTTGCCCAAAGCCTTACCCTCTGGGAACAATGTAAAATCAGATTTGTGATTAAATTGGACAAGGATAAAGTTCACAATAAAGTGATAAACTCCATAAATGTTTACATCATGTTAATTTGGTTCTGATAAGATACATATCCTTAATTACAGTTTTAATTCAAAATTAATAATGATTGGGTAACTATATTTGCTCACTGAATTCTGTGTTCAAATTGCTCAAATGACAATATTCTTTAATTTTGAGGTACAACAGGTTTTAAGTTCATGTGCATATGAGGTTTGACCTTGTGGAGCTCGAGTATCAGGCTGGCACTGTGATTTTTAATCAAATATGACAAAATCAAACTGTTGGGGGTTAAATCAGCTTCCTATTCGTGGTATGAAGAAGATTTTGATCACCTTTTCAGTCCAACCTTTGCCAAAACAAAATATGTTTAGTAGTTGTTTTACATAGTAAAAATTTGACAACTCCAACAACAATCACTTGAATATACTGCATGACTCAGAAAACTAGCACAGTCCTGATGTAAAACTCGAATGTGTTTGACATTGTAAAAGCAGAAAGTACAAAGTAAGCTTGACCCGATATTTGGTCCTGGTGCAGATTCAATTTTGAAGTTTGTATATTATTATATTTGAATTAAAATAATTATTATAATATAAATGCCTTATTGAAGGATACTGTATGCACATTAGTTTTAGCTTGATTATTAAATGGTGATACATGCCATATTTTTTGGACTGTTTTCCACATTTAACTTTGGTCATATATTTCAAAATTTTCTGAGAATTTGGTGAAAATACCATAAACAATGGCCACAAAAGCAATTGAAGTTCTGCATTAGTAGGAAAAAAAGTTTGACCATCCTACAGTAAAATCACCAATAAGACTATGCCAGCCTGTCTCTAGTCCTTTCTTTGCAAATAGGTTTCAAACTCTCTTAACTCTAAAGTTTGAGTATAGAATAGATAAATTAAATGCTTTAAAATCTCTGTGAAGGGCAAGTAGATTGGTTGAACATGTCTGGATGGAACTATTTTTTCTCTGGTGCTTTCTCTATTAAAAATCCATGTCTTGCTTGTGGTATACTGCAAACAAGACAAAAATAGTTCAGAGAGGATTCAATACATACTTTGACTCTCAAGCTCAAGGAATCACTTCAAAGTGTCCAAACCAATCTGTTCAGAAAACAACTTTTTTTGGGGGGTGGGGGGTGGGGAGAGAAAATATAGCCCTCTTAGATGAGCTCTAAATTTATCAAGATGTCTTTCAATACAATATATTTTTGATCTTGCAAACACATGAACATGGACTTTCAAAATTGTAATACAGAATTTGGTCAGATTGTCACTATCACTGGTATGTACCAATCCCTAAATTGATTGATTTTACAAATGTTTGGTTATCGTGTTTACAGAAAGAGCACAAAGTAGGTATGCAATACATTTGCTTCTTGGAAAATTTTACAATATTTTGACAACTATCCTCTTTTCCCAGTCCATGTTTCATTGTAATTTTGTAATGTGAGATAGGTACAGAAACATAGTACAATCAACTGCATAGTAGATGTTAAATATTGATGTTTGATTTGAAATCAGTTGAAATGGGCTTGTAATGTTCTCCTTGAGCATAAGATTCAAGTTGTGATTGATATTCTGTCTGGGTTAATTTTTAATAGCAAGACTGGACAAAATTCCTTCAATCTTGTATTTGTTTACTATAGGTATTTTCACTTGGGCCAGACCAATGATATTTAAATGTATACAAATTTGGCTTTTTTCTTCATTGATTCCTATTATTGACTTCCATTATATTCTAAAGTGAACATTTCAGTTTGTTGTCAAAGACCTGAGGAATGTGAATCTATGGTTGGATAAAAGAAAGATACACTTATGGAAACTTGCCCAAAGCCTTACCCTCTGAGAACAATGTAAAATCAGATTTGTGATTAAATTGGACAAGGATAAAGTTCACAATAAAGTGATAAACTCCATAAATGTTTACATCATGTTAATTTGGTTCTGATAAGAAACATATCCT
This sequence comes from Margaritifera margaritifera, assembly GCA_029931535.1. Classification (NCBI taxonomy): domain Eukaryota; kingdom Metazoa; phylum Mollusca; class Bivalvia; order Unionida; family Margaritiferidae; genus Margaritifera; species Margaritifera margaritifera. Next base: position 1,274,838 of record JAQPZY010001306.1, on the reverse strand, counting down.
TAATTACAGTTTTAATTCAAAATTAATAATGATTGGGTAACAATATCTGGTCACTGAATTCTGTGTTCAAATTGCTCAAATGACAATATTCTTTAATTTTGAGGTACAACAGGTTTTAAGTTCATGTGCATATGAGGTTTGACCTTGTGGAGCTCGAGTATCAGGCTGGCACTGTGATTTTTAATCAAATATGACAAAATCAAACTGTTGGGGGTTAAAGCAGCTTCCTGTTAGGGGTATGAAGAAGATTTTTATCGCCTTTTCAGTCCAACTTTTGTCAAAACAAAAATGTTTGATAGTTGTTTTAAATAGTAAAAATTAAATTTGACAACTCCAACAACAATCACTTGAATACACTGCATGACTCAGAAAACTAGCACAGTCCTGATGTAATACTCTAATGTGTGTGACATTGTAAAAGCAGAAAGTAGAAAGTAAACTTAACCCGAAATTTGGTCCTGGTGCAGATTCAGTTTTGAAGTTTGATTTTATTATGATATTAAAAAATTATTTTTGATTAGAATATAAACACCTTATTGAAGGATACCGTATACACATTACTTTTGTCAATTTAATATCATGCTTCCTTAAATCCTTGTATTTACCAGACTTGAGCATCAGTTCAAATGTTTTGACTGGCACATACTCTGAGAAACAAGACATTTTTTATAGGATATCCCAAATATGATATCAAATTGTTTTTTATTTCTTGATCCATTAAACTGTCAAATAAACACCATAACTAAGTAAAATTCAAAGGTCACTAGGTCTAGTTTACACAGGCAATCAGTAGAGGCGTAACCAATTAAGCTTGTTACTGCTCAACTGCCTGAAGGCTATACTGCTTACAGTTGTTTGGTTTAATGGGGGTAGAGAAGGGCAACTTAATCCTTTTGTGAACAACTGTGCGCTAAATTTCAAAGATTGACTTCTCAGTACAGATGCATTGTTTGTAATTCTAAAGTTTTTTTTTTAATTGGTAGCTTATATATGCCAAAGATGAGACGATAATAAGTATCCGTTTTACTGCTAGAGAGAGAGCACTACTCGCCATGTCAAAGCATAAGCATAATAAGGATGACAAACTGTAACCCTTGGCCAGTGTTCGCAGACAAGAGATTTGCCATACATTACCAGGAAGCAACATGTTGATGGACTTTTGACATCATCAGAAGTTGTGTATCTTGGAGATGAACCTGATTTTCAGCTCTTCTGCAATGAGTTTCCATGTGTGACAGCAGTCACTTTAAAGGGATAGAACTGAAGTGTTTGTCATATAGACTTTCCAGCCAAAGCAGTACAGTGTAAATGTATTATTCATACAAAACATAGATGAATAGCTTCCTGGACCATGCGATTTTAAATCCATTTACTATGTTTGAGCCTCACACTATTCCTGCAAATGCTAGTGACATGCCACAGCTTGGTTATGATCACTTGGACACTTCGATTCCTCATCATGGTCAACCAAGAGAGAGCAGCGATGAAGTCATCAGTGCCGATGAAGTGACGAGTTTGAGATTCTCAAGTACAGTGTTTAAAATGATTGTAGGACTGCCAGCAGCTGAATTACTGACAAAAGTTGTTCCAATGAAAGGACAGTACCTGAATGTGACTCGTTTGATAGAAATTTCACAGGTACTTCCAGTGTCAAGTGCGGAGTGTGAGTGCAGATTTACACACCCAAATTTATAAAAACAGATGTGGTACAGGCTCAGTGTTGATACTCTTGATGAACTTGTGAGAATAAATCTTATTGCTGTTGATATAAAAGACTTTGATCTGATGCCAGAAGTCAGGAAGTGGAAGGGAAATTGAAACAGACATCTGTATCAACAAAACAAAGAGTGGTTTTTTTCCAAACTGATGCACTTTGATTGAGTGAATTTACCATATTGCATATGTGGGAACATTATGATCACTGATAGGAAAACTGTAAATAATTTTTTTTTTTTTAAAAACCCGAACCTAATGCGGAAACTCATTTCAAATGATAGGGATAATTTTGTGGTTTGCTGCAATCACCTGATGAGACCTATGGAGGGGTTGAAAGATTGTATTTTCAATGAATATATATTACAAACAGCAGATTCATCTGTGTCTATGAAGTCTGTCAAAATGTCTGGTTGAACTCGTGGACGGGGTATTTAAGGATGCATGATCAACTTTTCCACATTTAATCTGGTCAGATATGTCCAGTTTTCATTTTGGTCACATGTGTAGACATTGTCTGACATGCCAACAGACATGCCATATTTTTTGCATAGTTTCCACATTTAACTTTGGTCACAGATTTACACATTTTCTGCGAATTTGCAAAAAGGCCACACACAAAAACTTGAGTTCTGCATTACGATGAGAAACATTTTGATCATCCTACAATAAATTCACAAATGAGACTATGCCAGCCTGTCTCTAGTCCTTTCTTTGCAAATTATTTCCAGACTCTCTTAACTCGAAAGTTTAAGTGTAGAATAGAGAAATTAAATGCTTTAAAATCAATGTGTAGGCAAGCAGATTGGTTGAACATGTCTGGATGGAGGTATTTTTTCTCTTGTGTTTTCCCTATTAAAAATCCACGTCTTGCTTGTGGTGTACTGCAGACAAGACAAAAATAATTCAGATAGGATTCAATAAATACTTGGACTCTCAAGCTCAAGGAATTCACTTCAAAGTCTCCAACCCAACCAGCTTAGAAAGAAAAAGTTTTTGGGAGAAGAAAAAAAAAACCTTTATAGATGAGTGCTCGACTTGTCAAGTTGTCTTTGAAGAGGATATATTTATGATCTTACAAACATATGAAGGAGTGGATTTTCAAAATTGTGTACAAAATTTTAGTCAGATTTCAGTTTAAAGTTTGATTTTACAAATGTGTGGTTATAAAAATTTCCATTAGGAGCACAAAGTAGGTATACATTATATGTGCTGCTTACAATGTTTGACAGCATGTTAACAAATATTATCTCTGCTGACTTTGTATTTTAGCATTATTTTGTAATGTAAGAGAGGTATAGAAACATACCTCTGACAGAACCAGGATATCAAACAAGTAGATTTACACATATTTATCAGTAGATTGGCATTTAAACCAGATTTTATTATCGAAATAAATTGTATGGGTTTTAACAGGATTGAAAAGAAAAGAAGTGCATTTTTTGCCATATTATGTATTCTCTTCATACTAAAACAAAACAGCAAGTTTCGAATATGAAACAGTCAAATGGAAAATGTTGAAATAATAATTAACGAGCCAGTGTATTGTCAATTAAATGAAAAAGGAAGAGTTGTATATCTTATAGTTCACTGCAAAGATTTTTTGTTACATGTGTATATCAAATCCACATGTACGAGTTGGACTTTAGATGTATTCCTGAGCCTCGTGTTTCTTAGCGGTTGGTTTCTTAGCATTGGGAGAAAGTGCATATTTTGGCATTTTGACATGAATTGAACTTACAAATAGATGAGCTGCCCTTAAATATTCTTCTAAAAACATCTTGAACAATGTAATAAATAAACAATACCAAAAAAACAATACTGAAGTTTTTCTCCCAATATCATTTTTTGGTTTGCCTCTCCTTTTTATCTCACCTTTATTCAAAGACTTGAAAGTCATCATATAATAATAATAATAATAATAATAATAATAATAATAATAATAATAATAATAATAATGTCTTTATTTAAAGAGGTAAACTCGGTTAGTTAATGCAACTAATCTCCCTTGAGGCCCTCTAATAAAAATTTTTTACAAAGTATTATCAATCGTATTAAGGCAAAGTGTCTCGCTTTTCCCGCTGAAGACTTCTGTCAGTGATTACACCTAATAGCTTCTCATCCTTTACATTATCAAGTGCACTATTATTAATGTACTGTGATATATCATTCTTTTCTAACTTTGCAAGTTTTTTTTAGATGTTCCCATAAGCATGCATTTTGTCTTAGATTCACTATATTACCATCTTGTTTTGCTTTGACCACCTCAATTGACGTAAGGTCTGAACTTAGTTTGTACTCCAAGGTGTAGAAATTGCTACTTGATGAAGAAATTGTTGCATCATCAGCAAACGTGTCAGTATTTGTATGTTGTGTACAAAGTGGAAGATCATTGATAAATAAACGAAAGAGGAGGGGACCCTGTATGGAGCCTTGTGGAACCGCCTTTGATCCCTTGCTTACTTATAACACTTGATAAAACATCTTGTATTTGCATTTTAAAAATCCACATTACATCAATAATGTAATCAATTAACAGCTTGTTGAGTACGCTTCATAAAATATTCCCCATTTGGTCTTAAACTCTCCAGATTGCAACAATAATGTAATCATTTAACAGTTTGTTGAGTACACTTTTAACCTTCTTAATCTGATTACTGAGACACACATCATTGCATCGTTCATTGTGCCATAAAATTTCTGGTCCCCAGTAGACTGGTTCCCACTGGTTTCTGTAATATGGAGACAAGCTGCGTAAAAAAATACTACTTTTGTTTTCTTAAAAAAAAAAAATTGTTGAACCTTTAATTTTTCAAAAGTGGTAGATTTTAACTACATGCGGTAGACGTCCTTTAATATGGATTTTTTTGTCCTACTGCCAGTAGAATCAGATGTTTGATGGAAACATTACAATCAAATGTGGAATAAACTGGAAGTATTGATGCTGGATTCGAGATTGAACTCCAGCTTTTTCAAGAAATTTATGGCTTGTACAAAAGTGGGAAATAGAGTGGTCAGTATGCTAAATGTTACTGTGGCATTCAGTAGTTGCTATGCCAATACTATGCACAGAATGAACAGGAAAATGATACTGTTTCATCAGAAAACATTTTGAACTTTGCCAATTCAGCATGTTTTCTCACAGACAAAAGGGGAACAGTAACCATTAATGCATGTACAGTATTTGTCATACAATAAGCCCAAGGCAGGCATGAATTTTCTTTTTTACTACAATTTTTTACTTTTAGTTCAGTGTGAGCCTAGCGTGCCATCTCATGCCCACTTGGGCCTCTTATAATTCCTTGATTTTTGAAAGTATGTTTCATTAACCCTTACACAAATCAGTTCATTTTTTTAAATGGACACAAGCCTTGAATAACAGCCTGTTCAAAATATTTCCTTTTTATACATTCATGTCAACAAGCAGGCTGAATATGGGATTTACTTTGTCCATCTGTGCGTGTCTATATATCTTCCTTGTCCATGCTATAAATCCTATACTGCTTCTCTTATTAACATTACACTTGCACTGTGGGTGAACTTGAGATCAGCATGTGTTGTTTGTCAAAACTGGATCACCGTGACCTACTTTCCAGGATTTATTGAGGACCAATGGTTAAAAATTTTTTGGGCACTAATTGTACCACATTTTCACCTATTGCTGCAAACTGAGATAAAAGGATGGATGTTTGTTTCTTACTGTGGCTAGATTGCTGTGACCAAATTTCAGGACATATTAAAAGTGCTTAAACAGTTTGTTCATCCTTCCTAACTGGGATGTTAACTCGTTTTTAGAATTAAACATAATTACATAAATCTTGCCATGTGTGTGCATATTGGGATGAACATGTTGCATAAAAACTGGATCACTGTATCCTACTTTCCAGGATTTATTAACAATTGCTTGAAATTTTTTATCAATGCTTATGCTAAGACTTAGCGTATTGTACCAAACTTCTACTTAAAGTGCAACTTAATTAGGATGAGCATGTTTCAAACAAAATTGGGTCGCTATACAAGGATGATTCTGCTATATTAATTAGGGCTGCCTGGAGGCCCAAATTTCTGTTCATGGCCACAGAATTTTATTTTGAAATATCCCAATTGAAAGTTGGTAAATCCAGCTTGCCAGAATTTTTCTCATTTCTTTCATATCCATGACATGTGTTACTAGGTAAAAGTACTAAAACCATTCTTTTTCCTTACCAGAAGTCATGTTAATCATACGTAAGCTTGGTATTGCTTTTAGGACTTGTGGTACTAATTATATGGACAAATGGGAATCAGTCTAGAAATGGATGAACATAAAAGAGAGTTTTGGGTTTTGGAGGGCCATGATTGGTTGATAATGAAAAGTAAAATTTTAGTAAAAAGAATCTTTGGAGAGTCTTATCCTATTTATAGCTGAAAAAAATAGAGACAATGTTTTATTGATGGAATTTCAGTCCTTTTACAGAGAGTTTTGCGTAAAAGAATTGAAGCTGGGTGGGATTTCATCAATTGAAAATACAAAAGACAGTTACGTAAATGAGATGTTTATTTATAAACTGCATATGAATAATAAATGAATCTGACATCTTACTCATGCACATCAAGTCCAACAGTGAATATAATAGAATGATACGCACAAAGTTCAACAGTGGATATAAGAAAATATCGTTCTATGGTAAAAGTCGTGCAGGTCATGAATGGGTTCAGTAACGACTATTTTGGTAATGGGCCTCGCTTTTTAGAATTTGATTACACATACCTTTAAATGGCAATTATTCACTTTATTTGGATCCTCATACATCCATATTCCTTTGGAAGGTCATTATTTACACTCCCCGAGAAATGCTTGCGGAAAAACTCTTATGTTACAGTATATGGACATTTTTTTGACAAGGTCAACCTAAAGGTGTGATCCAGTACAAACTGGATTGAATGTCGCACACTGTGATGTCACAATGAAAGCTATACGTGTTGAAATCAAATTCGTACTATCCTATATTGTTGACAATTAGATTTGATGTGCTCTTTTCTGGACCCAGTTTAGTATCTGGTAACCATTGTAAAGTCTATAGCGATCAATTGTTTGCGTCCGGAAGTTTCTTGATGAGAGTTAAGGTGCAGAACATTCAATAATCAGCATTGAACAGACTTTGGTTAAGCTATATTAGTATTAAAGTTTAGAACAACAATTAATATTAAATTAAATCCACATACATGACCACATTGATGTACACTTTAATCAAAGAATGGAATTTCAAAAAATAAGCACAAATAATCCTGTATATGAACGGATATGATCAATGTATGGAAATATCACCAAATATGATTAATATATGGAATTATACACAAAATATGGTTGACATGTGGATCTGTCGACACCATAGGATCAAAGTATGAAATTTATAAACAAGTATGATTTTCACTTGTATAGTTATACTGAATTAAATGTTCACACAAATAGTGATATTAAATTCGATACTCACACAAATAGTGATATTGAAATAGATTTTATTCTAAAGTGGAATGTATGTTATTTATCTCGTAGCATCCAGTCGATTATCATGATATGGTTCTGATTCAAACGCTCTTGTCCAGTGGTAAAGAAACAACCTCATGTGGTCTGCTTCTCCCAGCCTGCCAAAGGATACCTCATGAACCTCTTTATCCTGCAGATCCACTGGTCCAGAACCTTTGGCTCCTCACACTGAGAAAACCAGACCCATCATTCAAACCAATGTTACCAATGACCGCAGCATTCAGGCTACATAAAACCCCAGAGTTCAATGACTCCCCGTGAATAGATAAAAATTATACTGAGGTATTAATACATGAGGCACTGTGAAATATGAATACATTGAGATACATTACGCATGCGTGCACATGAATTGACTTTGTTATACATTAACTTATTTCATAAGAACAACTGTTTGGGATTATTATTATTATAATAACCACTTTCGTACATGAATCTGTCTCGGGCAAGAATAATTGTACTGAATTGCAAGAACTCAAAAACTACTCATTGAATGCATCCAGCATATAATTTAATTCAACTTGTCTGTTCAGCTATGGCTAACTTGAAACAGACTATAGTCTATCTGATAGCATGGCATTATGTGACATAGGTCTGATTCTCTGTAAAAGTTAGAATAAATTCTGAAACATCCAAGATAAAAAACAATTCTGTCACATTGAACGATAGCAAGAAAGAATATATATTCATTTTAATCATATCTCGAGAGCTGGATTGCTTCCGTAAAGTTGACAGCTTCCTGACAATATTCGTCTGTATTGTGACTATTTAGGGAGAATTTTGGGCTATAAATATTATGATTGTAGTCAAATCCATGACCAGAGAACTCTAGGTAATCGGGTTTCTCACCATCAGTACTTTCTAGGTGCAGCAGTGGGTAAACCAAAATAGCTACAGAACATAAGACTTCTTTTCTATCTTTCCACCTTCTTTTTTGGGAAAATTGACGCAAAGGTCAATGTTGTGCTTTAGTGATTAATGCATTGTACTGAAACAAAATGGAGTGGGGGTAATGTCATGAAATCAGTGCAAGGCAAAGTGAACTTCATTGTTTGGGTCTGTTTAGGTGAAATGACGGAGTCTAAGGTGACTATTTCGTCTTTGTCGCCCCCTGGCATATACCCTGTAACTATTGGGATTCTCCAACATATGTGCACTGTTGAAAAGATGAAGAGAGAAGATAGCTGTATTCCTTCCATAAATATAAATTTTTTGTTGACTAGCAGTTTGGATAGTTGACAGTACATATTGGTAATGGTTGATACAAACATTTTTTTTGCTTTGAATTGCTTATATTTAACACGTGGCTTGAGATTCATTGGACAAGGTATGCTTGGTCTAGTGTAAAATGCAAAAGGACTTTTCAACTACTTTACTTTAATTGACCAGATGATGTTTTTTGTGACATTTTATTTCATGCTTTTTGTTGACTTGTGTCTGCCGGGTAAATATGTTGCAAAGATTCCTATCTTTTAAAACACAGAACTTTAATTTTATTTGAAATTAATAGTGCCATATGATCACAGGGCACTTTATTTCAATAACACCTGTAAGTAGCAAAACAGAATTACTATAATGCAGTCTTAATTTATATTATGTTAGATGAATAAACAGGTAAATTTGTTTTATATTGAAGACTTAATGTTATAAAAAGAAGAACTTTTTGTTTTATATTAAGAACACAACAACAGCAACTTCCACAACCACAACTATTTCACAAGCCAACGTCTCTACCAAACATGAAAATAAATTATAGAACTACTGGTAATTTTAGTTTATAATATTAACTTTTTCATCTGCTATAAAGGACATCTGAAAATAAATTGCAAAAAAAATTATTATTGGGGCTTCGGAGGATGAAAACCATAAACCTATGTGTTTAAAATTCCCCAAAGTACTCGATTTGCAATTAAAAATTCCCAGTTCTAGGGATGGGGGCCCCAAAATAGTATTGTTGGAATTGTCCCTGCTGTAACATACATTTCAGGATTTGTTTCAAAATTGCTGTAAGAAATGTGCCGATCTGCATTTTTTACACCACTACATTGATTGATATGATACTTGCCCTTTTTTGTGTACCTTGGGATGGGATGGGTATGTGTGGCTCACCAACACTAGGTCCATGTGACCTACTATTTAGTATATAAAGTGGTGACAACTCTTTCTTGTCTCTAATTCCAATACATGTACCTTTAAACCTATTGCTATAAAAAGGACACTAAGAATGCAACTTAGAATTAAAGTGTTTAACACATTTCCAGGATTCTGAACACTACTTAAATATGGTGTCTGTGTGCAAATTATAACACCTTTTAATCCATTTACTACCAAACATGCATGTCAAGTGCATAAGGGAAATCAGTTATGTCACATATAAAAACTGCAGGGTTCATACAAAGTCTGGAAAGTCGGGGAAAAAGTATGGGGAAAAAAAGAGTGCTTTTTCCAGACTGGGAAAAAGTATGGAAATAAAAGATTTTGCCCAAAAGATCTGGAAAAGGTATGGAATTTTGTGTTGCTGTGACTTATTTTGCTGAAGACGTTTATTGCCTGGGGTGCCATTTGGTCAAGAGACAGACCTGATGGTTCATTGTGTTTGGTGAGAAGCGTGACCTATCACCCACTTGTGATTGGTGGATACTATTATATATTATGTGGATACCACATGCTCATTTATAGTGACACAGACTTCGAATACATGTGCCAGAGGGATCTGAAAAAAATTGCAAACCAGTCTGGAAAAAGTCTTGAAAAGGTCTAGAATTTGTTTTACTAAGAGCTGTATGAACCCTCAAACTGGTTTGTTGAGACCTACATTCTGTGGGTAGTTGGCCACTCTCAAAGATACTGACTAATGTCACAGAAGTGGAGGTTATCTTGTGAGCTCCTGCCCACTAACAACTCTAGTTCACTAGTTCAACTCGTTTTTTTACAAGTAAGACATGAAGATAGTCTGGGGGAGGTGTAGCAGGTGCAATTGCACCCATAGTTTCGTAAAAGATGGAAAAAAATCTAAACAACACAACTATCTGGCACAACTAAGGAGTTTTAACTATCTAGTGTCCTTTGCGACCAGAATTCACTAAAGATTTGACTATATTTGGTATTTCAGTTTTGGGGGTGCGGTGGATAAGTTGGTAGTCAGTACATCTGAGAGTACCAAATTTTGTTTTCAAACTACCAAATGTTTTCAGACTACTTAACTGTCAGGTTCTGAAGCCCATCCGACTACCAGTAACATCTGATTTTTTATATTTCTGTTTTGGGCAACCCACTGGCACTTTGTACCCCCTTCCAATTTGAAATATGAAAAGCCTGAAGGATGTAAAAAACAAAAAGCACATCACTTTGTCATTTCATTCATCAATTTATAATTTCTAACCTGATTATTGGTAGAGGGTCCCTAACACTGTCATCTCCTTTGTGTTTCTTCAGTTCCATGGTCAGGATGCTGTATTCATGTAGCTCGGGCATATGTATTGCACACGTCGTCGCCGCAATAAACATTACCATGGAATGTCTCTGATGGAATTGCTTGTGTTGTTTCGTGTGCATTCAATTCCATGGACAGGAATGCATATTCATGTAGATGGAGCCTGTTCGATACTGGGCACGGCATCTCGGCAATGGACATTGTTCTGAAAGCCTTTAAATTGGATCGCTTCTGTCATCTTGTGTTTATTCTGTTCCATGGTCAGGAAGGGCTATGCATGTGATGGGCCTGTATTGTTCTGTGTGCATATTGTCGGTAATAGACACTGTTGTGGAATAATTTGGGATGCATCATTTTTTCTTTTGTGTTTGTTAATTTCTATGGTCAGGAAGGCATATTTATGTAGATTGGGTGTTCAGTAGTGGAATTATATTGTGGAATGGTTTGGATTGGATTCCTTCTGTTTGATGATTGTTCTCTTCCATGGTCATAAAGGTGTATTCATGCTGATGGGGTCTATTCAGTAGTATGCTCATCTTAACTGCAAAGAACATAGTTGTGGAATGCATGTCAGGAAATTGCAATCATTTAGATGGTGTACATTCTGGAGTATGCACATGTTCCTTGCAATGGATATTGTTCTGGAAAGCTTTGGATTGGACTGCTTGTGTTGTTTCATGTTTGTTCCATATCACGGGCAGGAAGGTATATTCATTTAGATGAGGACTGTTCAGATATCTACTCTACAATGGATATGTTGTGGAATGCTTTGGAGTGCATTGCTTGTGTTGTTTCATGTTTATTCCACTTCATGGACAGGAAGGCATATTCATGTAGATGGGGCCCAATCTACATGCATAAGACTTCCTGACATTGGAATGCAACAAACACAAAACAACACAAGCAATCAAATCCAAAGCATTCCACAACAATATTCATTGCAGGGACAATGTGTCCACTACTGAACAGTCCTCATCGACATGAATATACCTTCTTGCCCGTGGTATGGAACAAACATGAAACAAAACAAAGAAGTCTAATCCAAAGCATTCCACAACAATGTCCATTGCAAGCAACATGTGCATATTCCAGAATACACACCATCTACATAAATACAACTTTCTGACCATGAAACAAGACAGGCAATCCAATCCAAAGCATTCCGCAACAATGTCAATTGCAGGCACAATGTGCACACTGCTGAACAGGCCCAATGTATGTGAATACGCCTTCCTGATAATAGAACGGAAGAAACATGAAACAACACAAGCGATCCAACCCAAAGAATTCCACAGCAATGTACATTGCAGACGATATGTGTGGACTACAGTATATAGTGCATGTACATACATCAATACTCCTGACTATGGAACACATTGCTTCTGTTGTTTGATGTTTGTTCTGTTCCATGGTTATAAAGGTGTATTCATGTCGATGGGGTCTATTCAGTACATCTGAACTGCAAAGAACATTGTTGTGGAATGCTTTGGTTGGATACCGGTACTCGTCTCCTTTCGTGTTTCTTCCGTTCCATTGTCAGGAAGGCATATTCATGTACATGTGGATGCAAGCTTATTTGGTAGTGTGCATGTCAGGAAATTTCATTCATGTAGATGGTGTGCATTCTGGAGTATGCACATGTTGCTTGCAATGGACATTGTTGTGGAATGCTTTGGATTGGACTGCCTGTGTTGGTTCATGTTTGTTCCATACCACAGACAGGAAGGTATATTCATGTAGATGGGGACTGTGCAGTAGAGGACACATCTTCTCTGCAATGGATATTGTTTTGGAATGCTTTAGATTGGATTGTTTGTGTTGTTTCATGTTTATTTAATTGCATGGACAGGAAGGCATATTCATGTAGATGGGGCCCAATCTACATGGATATGCCTTCCTGATCTTGGAATGGAACACTAGTACAGACACGAAACAACACCAGCAACCCAAACTGAAGCATTCCACAGGAATGTCCATTGCAGAGAAGACATGCACACTATGTAATAAGCACCCATCTAGATGTACGTGAATATGCCTTCCTGAAAATGGAACGGAAGAAACAGGAAATGAGATGAGTATCCAAATAAAGCATTCCACAACAATGTTCTTTGCAGTTAAGATGTGCATTGTATTGAATAGACCACATCAACACAAATACACCTTTATGACCATGGAACAGAACAAACATCAAACAATAGAAGCAATGCGTTCCATGGTGAGGAGTATGCATGTAAGTACATGAAGTGCGTACAGTAGTCCACACATATTGTCTGCAATGTACATTGCTGTGGAATTCTTTGGGTAGGATCGTTTGTGTTGTTTCATGTTTCTTCCGTTGTATAATCAGCATTGTTCGTACTGGTCTTTACAAGTTGGAAATATGCTTACTTTTTATTAAACCTTAGTACCGCTGGAAAAGGTGCTTACTTTTTAAACAAAAAAAGGAAAATTGGTTAAAAAGTCTGCACTTGTTATTTTTCTAATTTGTTCATCGGTAATATCAGCTTTATCGTGACAGTTACTAACAGTATTTTTGTTTATCGAACGATTAATGAAGAACTCGCTGGAAACAGGAAACGGAAGTCAGTATACCAATCAGCACACCTCAAAAGAAGCCGTGGACCCTTTCAGTATGTAGTTAGGGAATCAGCCGAGTTGTGACGAGGGATCAGTGTACAGTGTTAACAGTACAAAATCACACAAGATAATTTGCAAGATCAGAGGTCATTAAATCACGTGAAATGTCGTTGGCGTGCATAGTTTGAGTCTTGGTCTTCATTGCAGGAATATTTGTCTTTTAGACATTAGAGTTGATTTGATGTTGCCGCATTCGTGAAAATGCCAGGTTTTGTAGCTTCAATTTGTTATGGCTATAAAAGCCAGAATGGCGATCCTGGTTATGATCCGTTGAAAGAGATCCCCATTCAGCTATGTGTACATTATGTAGCAAAGATTTTTTTTTCAGTGGCCTCCATGGGGAAATCAGCAGTGGAAAAAACATGCACGGGGTGAAAAGCACCATGAGAGGTATCAAATGGCTTCCAATAATTGACTAGTAAATTACTGGTAAGTACAATATTGCTTCTATCTTGCTTTTGTGACAAAATGTTGTCATCATTTTCTGAATTTGTCCGAAGTGACACAGGATGTTTAGATTCATTTAATAAAACTAAAGACAGGCTGGACACCTTTCTTTACACTGCCATGGCAGAAAAATATTCTCAGCTGTGGTAAGTCACAAGAAAGCTGCTAATCTCGAGTCATGGCCAAGCTTCTGTTGAAAGGGGCTTTTCTGTTAACAAAGATATCATCTGTTAAAATCAGAATGATACTACTCTTATTGCAAGGAGGCTTACTAAAGAGTACATTGTGTCAAAAGACGGCATTTCAGAAGTGTGTATTACTCGGGAAATAATACATTCTGCCAGAGAAGGAAAGTCTAGATATATGAGGTTCTTGAGAGAGCAGGAGGAGAAAGAAGAAAAGGAATGGTGCAGCAAGAAGAGAAAGGTAGAAGAGAAGGAGTTGGATTCTTTAAGAAATAACACTAAGAGGCTGAAGAAAGACACTAAAAATCTCGCTTCTAATTCTGTTGAACTTGCTGACAAATTTGAGACAACTTAAAAGATAGATTTTATTGTTAAAGCAAACAGTTTTCGTAAGAATGCAGAAGAAAAGCAAAATTCTCTCAATGAGCTTGAAAGGGAGGCTTGCCTGTCATGTTTGACGTTTGTTCTGTTTCATGGTCAGGCAGTTGTATTCATGTAGATGTTGTGCATTCTGGAGTATACACATGTTGCTTGCAATTGACATTGTTGTGGAATGCTTTGGATTGGACTGCTTGTGTTGTTTCATGTTTGTTCCATACCATGGGCAGGAAGGTATATTCATGTAGACGGGGACTGTTCAGTAGTGGAGACATCTTCTCTACAATGGATATGTTGTGGAATGCCTTAGAGTGCATTGCTTGTGTCGTTTCATGTTTATTCCATTTCATGGACAGGAAGGCATATTCATGTAGATGGGGCCCAATCTACATGCATAAGCCTTCCTGACATTGGAATGCAACAAACACAAAACAACACAAGCAATCAAATCCAAAGCATTCCACAACAATATTCATTGCAGGGACAATGTGTCCACTACTGAACAGTCCTCATCGACATGAATATACCTTCTTGCCCGTGGTATGGAACAAACATGAAACAAAACAAAGAAGTCTAATCCAAAGCATTCCACAACAATGTCCATTGCAAGCAACATGTGCATATTCCAGAATACACACCATCTACATAAATACAACTTTCTGACCATGAAACAAGACAGGCAATCCAATCCAAAGCATTCCGCAACAATGTCAATTGCAGGCACAATGTGCACACTGCTGAACAGGCCCAATGTATGTGAATACGCCTTCCTGATAATAGAACGGAAGAAACATGAAACAACACAAGCGATCCAACCCAAAGAATTCCACAGCAATGTACATTGCAGACGATATGTGTGGACTACAGCATATAGTGCATGTACATACATCAATACTCCTGACTATGGAACACATTGCTTCTGTTGTTTGATGTTTGTTCTGTTCCATGGTCATAAAGGTGTATTCATGTCGATGGGGTCTATTCAGTACATCTGAACTGCAAAGAACATTGTTGTGGAATGCTTTGGTTGGATACCGGTACTCGTCTCCTTTCGTGTTTCTTCCGTTCCATTGTCAGGAAGGCATATTCATGTACATGTGGATGCAAGCTTATTTGGTAGTGTGCATGTCAGGAAATTTCGTTCATGTAGATGGTGTGCATTCTGGAGTATGCACATGTTGCTTGCAATGGACATTGTTGTGGAATGCTTTGGATTGGACTGCCTGTGTTGGTTCATGTTTGTTCCATACCACAGACAGGAAGGTATATTCATGTAGATGGGGACTGTGCAGTAGAGGACACATCTTCTCTGCAATGGATATTGTTTTGGAATGCTTTAGATTGGATTGTTTGTGTTGTATCATGTTTATTCCATTGCATGGACAGGAAGGCATATTCATGTAGATGGGGCCCAATCTACATGGATATGCCTTCCTGATCTTGGAATGGAACACTAGTACAGACACGAAACAACACCAGCAACCCAAACTGAAGCATTCCACAGGAATGTCCATTGCAGAGAAGACATGCACACTATGTAATAAGCACCCATCTAGATGTACGTGAATATGCCTTCCTGAAAATGGAACGGAAGAAACAGGAAATGAGATGAGTATCCAAATAAAGCATTCCACAACAATGTTCTTTGCAGTTAAGATGTGCATTGTATTGAATAGACCCCATCAACACAAATACACCTTTATGACCATGGAACAGAACAAACATCAACCAATAGAAGCAATGCGTTTCATGGTGAGGAGTATGCATGTAAGTACATGAAGTGCGTACAGTAGTCCACACATATTGTCTGCAATGTACATTGCTGTGGAATTCTTTGGGTAGGATCGTTTGTGTTGTTTCATGTTTCTTCCGTTGTATAATCAGCATTGTTCGTACTGGTCTTGACAAGTTGGAAATATGCTTACTTTTTATTAAACCTTAGTACCGCTGGAAAAGGTGCTTACTTTTTAAACAAAAAAAGGAAAATTGGTTAAAAAGTCTGCACTTGTTATTTTTCTAATTTGTTCATCGGTAATATCAGCTTTATCGTGACAGTTACTAACAGTATTTTTGTTTATCGAACGATTAATGAAGAACTCGCTGGAAACAGGAAACGGAAGTCAGTATACCAATCAGCACACCTCAAAAGAAGCCGTGGACCCTTTCAGTATGTAGTTAGGGAATCAGCCGAGTTGTGACGAGGGATCAGTGTACAGTGTTAACAGTACAAAATCACACAAGATAATTTGCAAGATCAGAGGTCATTAAATCACGTGAAATGTCGTTGGCGTGCATAGTTTGAGTCTTGGTCTTCATTGCAGGAATATTTGTCTTTTAGACATTAGAGTTGATTTGATGTTGCCGCATTCGTGAAAATGCCAGGTTTTGTAGCTTCAATTTGTTATGGCTAGGAAAGCCAGCATGGCGATCCTGGTTATGATCGGTTGAAAGAGATCCCCATTCAGCTATGTGTACATTATGTAGCAAAGATTTTTTTTTCAGTGGCCTCCATGGGGAAATCAGCAGTGGAAAAAACATGCACGGGGTGAAAAGCACCATGAGAGGTATCAAATGGCTTCCAATAATTGACTAGTAAATTACTGGTAAGTACAATATTGCTTCTATCTTGCTTTTGTGACAAAATGTTGTCATCATTTTCTGAATTTGTCCGAAGTGACACAGGATGTTTAGATTCATTTAATAAAACTAAAGACAGGCTGGACACCTTTCTTTACACTGCCATGGCAGAAAAATATTCTCAGCTGTGGTAAGTCACAAGAAAGCTGCTAATCTCGAGTCATGGCCAAGCTTCTGTTGAAAGGGGCTTTTCTGTTAACAAAGATATCATCTGTTAAAATCAGAATGATACTACTCTTATTGCAAGGAGGCTTACTAAAGAGTACATTGTGTCAAAAGACGGCATTTCAGAAGTGTGTATTACTCGGGAAATAATAAATTCTGCCAGAGAAGGAAAGTCTAGATATATGAGGTTCTTGAGAGAGCAGGAGGAGAAAGAAGAAAAGGAATGGTGCAGCAAGAAGAGAAAGGTAGAAGAGAAGGAGTTGGATTCTTTAAGAAATAACACTAAGAGGCTGAAGAAAGACACTAAAAATCTCGCTTCTAATTCTGTTGAACTTGCTGACAAATTTGAGACAACTTAAAAGATAGATTTTATTGTTAAAGCAAACAGTTTTCGTAAGAATGCAGAAGAAAAGCAAAATTCTCTCAATGAGCTTGAAAGGGAGGCTTGCCTGTCATGTTTGACGTTTGTTCTGTTTCATGGTCAGGCAGTTGTATTCATGTAGATGTTGTGCATTCTGGAGTATACACATGTTGCTTGCAATTGACATTGTTGTGGAATGCTTTGGATTGGACTGCTTGTGTTGTTTCATGTTTGTTCCATACCATGGGCAGGAAGGTATATTCATGTAGACGGGGACTGTTCAGTAGTGGAGACATCTTCTCTACAATGGATATGTTGTGGAATGCCTTAGAGTGCATTGCTTGTGTCGTTTCATGTTTATTCCATTTCATGGACAGGAAGGCATATTCATGTAGATGGGGCCCAATCTACATGCATAAGCCTTCCTGACATTGGAATGCAACAAACACAAAACAACACAAGCAATCAAATCCAAAGCATTCCACAACAATATTCATTGCAGGGACAATGTGTCCACTACTGAACAGTCCTCATCGACATGAATATACCTTCTTGCCCGTGGTATGGAACAAACATGAAACAAAACAAAGAAGTCTAATCCAAAGCATTCCACAACAATGTCCATTGCAAGCAACATGTGCATATTCCAGAATACACACCATCTACATAAATACAACTTTCTGACCATGAAACAAGACAGGCAATCCAATCCAAAGCATTCCGCAACAATGTCAATTGCAGGCACAATGTGCACACTGCTGAACAGGCCCAATGTATGTGAATACGCCTTCCTGATAATAGAACGGAAGAAACATGAAACAACACAAGCGATCCAACCCAATGAATTCCACAGCAATGTACATTGCAGACGATATGTGTGGACTACAGCATATAGTGCATGTACATACATCAATACTCCTGACTATGGAACACATTGCTTCTGTTGTTTGATGTTTGTTCTGTTCCATGGTCATAAAGGTGTATTCATGTCGATGGGGTCTATTCAGTACATCTGAACTGCAAAGAACATTGTTGTGGAATGCTTTGGTTGGATACCGGTACTCGTCTCCTTTCGTGTTTCTTCCGTTCCATTGTCAGGAAGGCATATTCATGTACATGTGGATGCAAGCTTATTTGGTAGTGTGCATGTCAGGAAATTTCATTCATGTAGATGGTGTGCATTCTGGAGTATGCACATGTTGCTTGCAACGGACATTGTTGTGGAATGCTTTGGATTGGACTGCCTGTGTTGGTTCATGTTTGTTCCATACCACAGACAGGAAGGTATATTCATGTAGATGGGGACTGTGCAGTAGAGGACACATCTTCTCTGCAATGGATATTGTTTTGGAATGCTTTAGATTGGATTGTTTGTGTTGTATCATGTTTATTCCATTGCATTGACAGGAAGGCATATTCATGTAGATGGGGCCCAATCTACATGGATATGCCTTCCTGATCTTGGAATGGAACACTAGTACAGACACGAAACAACACCAGCAACCCAAACTGAAGCATTCCACAGGAATGTCCATTGCAGAGAAGACATGCACACTATGTAATAAGCACCCATCTAGATGTACGTGAATATGCCTTCCTGAAAATGGAACGGAAGAAACAGGAAATGAGATGAGTATCCAAATAAAGCATTCCACAACAATGTTCTTTGCAGTTAAGATGTGCATTGTATTGAATAGACCCCATCAACACAAATACACCTTTATGACCATGGAACAGAACAAACATCAACCAATAGAAGCAATGCGTTCCATGGTGAGGAGTATGCATGTAAGTACATGAAGTGCGTACAGTAGTCCACACATATTGTCTGCAATGTACATTGCTGTGGAATTCTTTGGGTAGGATCGTTTGTGTTGTTTCATGTTTCTTCCGTTGTATAATCAGCATTGTTCGTACTGGTCTTGACAAGTTGGAAATATGCTTACTTTTTATTAAACCTTAGTACCGCTGGAAAAGGTGCTTACTTTTTAAACAAAAAAAGGAAAATTGGTTAAAAAGTCTGCACTTGTTATTTTTCTAATTTGTTCATCGGTAATATCAGCTTTATCGTGACAGTTACTAACAGTATTTTTGTTTATCGAACGATTAATGAAGAACTCGCTGGAAACAGGAAACGGAAGTCAGTATACCAATCAGCACACCTCAAAAGAAGCCGTGGACCCTTTCAGTATGTAGTTAGGGAATCAGCCGAGTTGTGACGAGGGATCAGTGTACAGTGTTAACAGTACAAAATCACACAAGATAATTTGCAAGATCAGAGGTCATTAAATCACGTGAAATGTCGTTGGCGTGCATAGTTTGAGTCTTGGTCTTCATTGCAGGAATATTTGTCTTTTAGACATTAGAGTTGATTTGATGTTGCCGCATTCGTGAAAATGCCAGGTTTTGTAGCTTCAATTTGTTATGGCTAGGAAAGCCAGCATGGCGATCCTGGTTATGATCGGTTGAAAGAGATCCCCATTCAGCTATGTGTACATTATGTAGCAAAGATTTTTTTTTCAGTGGCCTCCATGGGGAAATCAGCAGTGGAAAAAACATGCACGGGGTGAAAAGCACCATGAGAGGTATCAAATGGCTTCCAATAATTGACTAGTAAATTACTGGTAAGTACAATATTGCTTCTATCTTGCTTTTGTGACAAAATGTTGTCATCATTTTCTGAATTTGTCCGAAGTGACACAGGATGTTTAGATTCATTTAATAAAACTAAAGACAGGCTGGACACCTTTCTTTACACTGCCATGGCAGAAAAATATTCTCAGCTGTGGTAAGTCACAAGAAAGCTGCTAATCTCGAGTCATGGCCAAGCTTCTGTTGAAAGGGGCTTTTCTGTTAACAAAGATATCATCTGTTAAAATCAGAATGATACTACTCTTATTGCAAGGAGGCTTACTAAAGAGTACATTGTGTCAAAAGACGGCATTTCAGAAGTGTGTATTACTCGGGAAATAATAAATTCTGCCAGAGAAGGAAAGTCTAGATATATGAGGTTCTTGAGAGAGCAGGAGGAGAAAGAAGAAAAGGAATGGTGCAGCAAGAAGAGAAAGGTAGAAGAGAAGGAGTTGGATTCTTTAAGAAATAACACTAAGAGGCTGAAGAAAGACACTAAAAATCTCGCTTCTAATTCTGTTGAACTTGCTGACAAATTTGAGACAACTTAAAAGATAGATTTTATTGTTAAAGCAAACAGTTTTCGTAAGAATGCAGAAGAAAAGCAAAATTCTCTCAATGAGCTTGAAAGGGAGGCTTGCCTGTCATGTTTGACGTTTGTTCTGTTTCATGGTCAGGCAGTTGTATTCATGTAGATGTTGTGCATTCTGGAGTATACACATGTTGCTTGCAATTGACATTGTTGTGGAATGCTTTGGATTGGACTGCTTGTGTTGTTTCATGTTTGTTCCATACCATGGGCAGGAAGGTATATTCATGTAGACGGGGACTGTTCAGTAGTGGAGACATCTTCTCTACAATGGATATGTTGTGGAATGCCTTAGAGTGCATTGCTTGTGTCGTTTCATGTTTATTCCATTTCATGGACAGGAAGGCATATTCATGTAGATGGGGCCCAATCTACATGCATAAGCCTTCCTGACATTGGAATGCAACAAACACAAAACAACACAAGCAATCAAATCCAAAGCATTCCACAACAATATTCATTGCAGGGACAATGTGTCCACTACTGAACAGTCCTCATCGACATGAATATACCTTCTTGCCCGTGGTATGGAACAAACATGAAACAAAACAAAGAAGTCTAATCCAAAGCATTCCACAACAATGTCCATTGCAAGCAACATGTGCATATTCCAGAATACACACCATCTACATAAATACAACTTTCTGACCATGAAACAAGACAGGCAATCCAATCCAAAGCATTCCGCAACAATGTCAATTGCAGGCACAATGTGCACACTGCTGAACAGGCCCAATGTATGTGAATACGCCTTCCTGATAATAGAACGGAAGAAACATGAAACAACACAAGCGATCCAACCCAATGAATTCCACAGCAATGTACATTGCAGACGATATGTGTGGACTACAGCATATAGTGCATGTACATACATCAATACTCCTGACTATGGAACACATTGCTTCTGTTGTTTGATGTTTGTTCTGTTCCATGGTCATAAAGGTGTATTCATGTCGATGGGGTCTATTCAGTACATCTGAACTGCAAAGAACATTGTTGTGGAATGCTTTGGTTGGATACCGGTACTCGTCTCCTTTCGTGTTTCTTCCGTTCCATTGTCAGGAAGGCATATTCATGTACATGTGGATGCAAGCTTATTTGGTAGTGTGCATGTCAGGAAATTTCATTCATGTAGATGGTGTGCATTCTGGAGTATGCACATGTTGCTTGCAATGGACATTGTTGTGGAATGCTTTGGATTGGACTGCCTGTGTTGGTTCATGTTTGTTCCATACCACAGACAGGAAGGTATATTCATGTAGATGGGGACTGTGCAGTAGAGGACACATCTTCTCTGCAATGGATATTGTTTTGGAATGCTTTAGATTGGATTGTTTGTGTTGTATCATGTTTATTCCATTGCATTGACAGGAAGGCATATTCATGTAGATGGGGCCCAATCTACATGGATATGCCTTCCTGATCTTGGAATGGAACACTAGTACAGACACGAAACAACACCAGCAACCCAAACTGAAGCATTCCACAGGAATGTCCATTGCAGAGAAGACATGCACACTATGTAATAAGCACCCATCTAGATGTACGTGAATATGCCTTCCTGAAAATGGAACGGAAGAAACAGGAAATGAGATGAGTATCCAAATAAAGCATTCCACAACAATGTTCTTTGCAGTTAAGATGTGCATTGTATTGAATAGACCCCATCAACACAAATACACCTTTATGACCATGGAACAGAACAAACATCAACCAATAGAAGCAATGCGTTCCATGGTGAGGAGTATGCATGTAAGTACATGAAGTGCGTACAGTAGTCCACACATATTGTCTGCAATGTACATTGCTGTGGAATTCTTTGGGTAGGATCGTTTGTGTTGTTTCATGTTTCTTCCGTTGTATAATCAGCATTGTTCGTACTGGTCTTGACAAGTTGGAAATATGCTTACTTTTTATTAAACCTTAGTACCGCTGGAAAAGGTGCTTACTTTTTAAACAAAAAAAGGAAAATTGGTTAAAAAGTCTGCACTTGTTATTTTTCTAATTTGTTCATCGGTAATATCAGCTTTATCGTGACAGTTACTAACAGTATTTTTGTTTATCGAACGATTAATGAAGAACTCGCTGGAAACAGGAAACGGAAGTCAGTATACCAATCAGCACACCTCAAAAGAAGCCGTGGACCCTTTCAGTATGTAGTTAGGGAATCAGCCGAGTTGTGACGAGGGATCAGTGTACAGTGTTAACAGTACAAAATCACACAAGATAATTTGCAAGATCAGAGGTCATTAAATCACGTGAAATGTCGTTGGCGTGCATAGTTTGAGTCTTGGTCTTCATTGCAGGAATATTTGTCTTTTAGACATTAGAGTTGATTTGATGTTGCCGCATTCGTGAAAATGCCAGGTTTTGTAGCTTCAATTTGTTATGGCTAGGAAAGCCAGCATGGCGATCCTGGTTATGATCGGTTGAAAGAGATCCCCATTCAGCTATGTGTACATTATGTAGCAAAGATTTTTTTTTCAGTGGCCTCCATGGGGAAATCAGCAGTGGAAAAAAACATGCACGGGGTGAAAAGCACCATGAGAGGTATCAAATGGCTTCCAATAATTGACTAGTAAATTACTGGTAAGTACAATATTGCTTCTATCTTGCTTTTGTGACAAAATGTTGTCATCATTTTCTGAATTTGTCCGAAGTGACACAGGATGTTTAGATTCATTTAATAAAACTAAAGACAGGCTGGACACCTTTCTTTACACTGCCATGGCAGAAAAATATTCTCAGCTGTGGTAAGTCACAAGAAAGCTGCTAATCTCGAGTCATGGCCAAGCTTCTGTTGAAAGGGGCTTTTCTGTTAACAAAGATATCATCTGTTAAAATCAGAATGATACTACTCTTATTGCAAGGAGGCTTACTAAAGAGTACATTGTGTCAAAAGACGGCATTTCAGAAGTGTGTATTACTCGGGAAATAATAAATTCTGCCAGAGAAGGAAAGTCTAGATATATGAGGTTCTTGAGAGAGCAGGAGGAGAAAGAAGAAAAGGAATGGTGCAGCAAGAAGAGAAAGGTAGAAGAGAAGGAGTTGGATTCTTTAAGAAATAACACTAAGAGGCTGAAGAAAGACACTAAAAATCTCGCTTCTAATTCTGTTGAACTTGCTGACAAATTTGAGACAACTTAAAAGATAGATTTTATTGTTAAAGCAAACAGTTTTCGTAAGAATGCAGAAGAAAAGCAAAATTCTCTCAATGAGCTTGAAAGGGAGGCTTGCCTGTCATGTTTGACGTTTGTTCTGTTTCATGGTCAGGCAGTTGTATTCATGTAGATGTTGTGCATTCTGGAGTATACACATGTTGCTTGCAATTGACATTGTTGTGGAATGCTTTGGATTGGACTGCTTGTGTTGTTTCATGTTTGTTCCATACCATGGGCAGGAAGGTATATTCATGTAGACGGGGACTGTTCAGTAGTGGAGACATCTTCTCTACAATGGATATGTTGTGGAATGCCTTAGAGTGCATTGCTTGTGTCGTTTCATGTTTATTCCATTTCATGGACAGGAAGGCATATTCATGTAGATGGGGCCCAATCTACATGCATAAGCCTTCCTGACATTGGAATGCAACAAACACAAAACAACACAAGCAATCAAATCCAAAGCATTCCACAACAATATTCATTGCAGGGACAATGTGTCCACTACTGAACAGTCCTCATCGACATGAATATACCTTCTTGCCCGTGGTATGGAACAAACATGAAACAAAACAAAGAAGTCTAATCCAAAGCATTCCACAACAATGTCCATTGCAAGCAACATGTGCATATTCCAGAATACACACCATCTACATAAATACAACTTTCTGACCATGAAACAAGACAGGCAATCCAATCCAAAGCATTCCGCAACAATGTCAATTGCAGGCAAAATGTGCACACTGCTGAACAGGCCCAATGTATGTGAATACGCCTTCCTGATAATAGAACGGAAGAAACATGAAACAACACAAGCGATCCAACCCAATGAATTCCACAGCAATGTACATTGCAGACGATATGTGTGGACTACAGTATATAGTGCATTATCATGCATCCATACTCCTGACTATGGAACACATTGCTTCTGTTGTTTGTTGTTTGTTCTGTTCCATGGTCATAAAGGTGTATTCATGTCGATGGGGTCTATTCAGTACATCTATACTGCAAAGAACATTGTTGTGGAATGCTTTGGTTGGATACCGGTACTCGTCTCCTTTCGTGTTTCTTCCGTTCCATTGTCAGGAAGGCATATTCATGTACATGTGGATGCAAGCTTATTTGGTAGTGTGCATGTCAGGAAATTTTATTCATGTAGATGGTGTGCATTCTGGAGTATGCACATGTTGCTTGCAATGGACATTGTTGTGGAATGCTTTGGATTGGACTGCCTGTGTTGGTTCATGTTTGTTCCATACCACAGACAGGAAGGTATATTCATGTAGATGGGGACTGTGCAGTAGAGGACACATCTTCTCTGCAATGGATATTGTTTTGGAATGCTTTAGATTGGATTGTTTGTGTTGTTTCATGTTTATTCCATTGCATGGACAGGAAGGCATATTCATGTAGATGGGGCATAATCTACATGGATATGCCTTCCTGATCTTGGAATGGAACACTAGTACAGACACGAAACAACACCAGCAACCCAAACTGAAGCATTCCACAGGAATGTCCATTGCAGAGAAGACATGCACACTATGTAATAAGGACCCATCTACATGTACATGAATATGCCTTCCTAAAAATGCCACGGAAGAAACAGGATATGAGATGAGTATCCAAATAAAGCATTCCACAACAATGTTCTTTGCAGTTAAGATGTGCATAGTTCTCGTCT
Organism: Margaritifera margaritifera; assembly: GCA_029931535.1. NCBI lineage: Eukaryota > Metazoa > Mollusca > Bivalvia > Unionida > Margaritiferidae > Margaritifera > Margaritifera margaritifera. The sequence goes on along the minus strand of JAQPZY010001306.1, from coordinate 1,249,293 downwards.
TGACGGAAAGGACTGAGCGTTCTTCCGATCGCTGCCAACCTTTATTGCGTATTTGTGTGCCTGAATTGTCTACAGACTGGAAAGAGGTGTAAGTTAAATACGCAGCTACGTCCCTTTTCCGTACAATGTCAAACTATACCAAGATCTCAAAATGATATTTCCACAGACTATATTTGTCATGTGAAAAAGGACTTCGACGTGGCTTTGTACCGAGTCCTACATATATTTACATATCACAGAAATAAATAGGTTCAGACCTATCACCGCCTTTATTACTGCGTATGCCAAGTCCATATATGTACTGTAATAGAAATAGTTCTCACCTTTTAGTGTCCTGAAGTGAATACCTGATCAGTGAACGAGATGTACGCGTTCTGTGTAAGACTGCTGCCCTGGTAGCCGCTGTAGTTCATAACGAACAGCGATGACTGGTAAACTATGGATCGCGGTTTCGATACCGTCCAGGCCAGCCTCAGTGTGTCCTTGGGAAAGGTACTTAGCTCACATTTCCTCTGTATGATATGGCCAATGATGTGTTAAAAGGGCTATTAAAGAGTGTTGACCGGTCAGGTATTACAGCCATATATAAAAAATCGCGAGCGGTAAGACCAGGGGCCATTATATAGATAGAGTGCAAAGGAGATACCTTATTGTACAACAGCGAAGATTAAACAGTAAGGTTTAGTCTGAAAAGGAGTACTACTTATCATAGAGTTTGTTAGCAAGAGTGGTCAGAAATAGCCACTAGCATCTTTGACTATCATTGCTCGTAACTGGAAGCGCACAGAGAGGAAGGTAGTTCGTCTAGATGTTGTGTCCACTATTATGCTATTGACCCAAAGGTGATATGGTAGTGCACGGGTAGCATTGACCAGTGTCATAGTGTTGGCGCAACGGGACGCACATTACTTGTGTGCCAGGAATAGTGGTTGTGACGCAGAAATGCGTCAGGTTATTAACCTACGGTGTTTAGCAACGTTCGGTAGTGTTTAACAGTGTATACTTGCCTGATTGGGCCATGCTATTTAGACAGGTTGACTAATGCTTGTATGAGCAACACAGCAACGGTTTCATCTGCGCTCAAAAGGTTTTTTAAACTGAAATCTTAGTTACTTGTTTTTTATTGTGTAAATCTTTGTTATTATACAGAGCCACATAACAGACAGGGTTAGAGTATACCCATTTGCCCACTGCCTATTGTTCAACTTTTTCCTTGTTGCAGTCGAGATACTGACGTTTTAGAAATGAACGCTGTCACCCTACAATCCATGGAAAATGAGAGAGGCTGATTCCTACTGTTTAACCACAGTAAATTTAGTGTGCACATTTATGTTGGGGAGCATTCCATGTCATCATTTAGAAGAATTGTGGTCCTGATTGCCATGGGGAGCATTCCATGTCATCATTTAGAAGAATTGTGGTCCTGATTGCCATGGGGAGCATTCCATGTCATCATTTAGAAGAATTGTGGTCCTGATTGCCATGGGGAGCATTCCATGTCATCATTTAGAAGACTTGTGGTCATGATTGCCATGGGGAGCATTCTATGTCATCATTTAGAAGAATTGTGGTCCTGATTGCCATGGGGAGCATTCCATGTCATCATTTAGAAGAATTATGGTCATGATTGCCATGGGGAGCATTCCATGTCATCATTTAGAAGAATTGTGGTCCTGATTGCCAATCTCCAAACTATGAAAGGATCAGCTTTACCCTGCCAATCTTTATACTGATTTGGTTTCTCCACTCTGTGACTAGATTGAAACTATATACATGTGGACCGTTATAGTTTTATTTGTATACAATGTGGCTTCAAGGATGAGATGGTACATGCTCAATCCCTGTCTTTACCGAAGACTGTTTAGTGCTACCTAAACAGATCATGATGTTCTCACTCCTCCCCTTCGAGGCATCTGCATGTCAAATTTTGTCCAGCAGTTCGGTCAAACCATAATGGAGATATCTTAAAAGCTGATGCCTTCACTTAACACAAAATACCTCCCTTGAAAATAAGATCACAACAAACATAACCTAGTCACGTCTTGGGACCCACTGAAGCTATCTAAATATTCAATTTAGCCTTGGGACCCACTGAAGCTATCTTAATATACAATTTGGTCTTGGGACCCAACTGAAACTATCTAAATATACAATTTGGTCTTGGGACCCACTGAAGCTATCTAAATATTCAATTTGGTCTTGGAACCCACTGAAGCTATCTAAATATTCAATTTGGTATTGAGACCCACTGAAGCTATCTAAATATTCAATTTGGTCGGATTTGGATTTGTAGTTTGTATAGCTTTGAAGGTAATTGTGATGGACGGACTGCACAAAACCAGCTTATCTCATTTTGCACTTAAGTGGGGTTGGGTGGAGAGAGAGGGGGAGGGGAGAGGGGGCGGGGTGAAGTATAACTGTACTGGCTAAGGTTATATTATACCGCCTCTCTCAGTCAACTGTTCTTATGCTAAGACTCGGACTCGACTCAAAACTCTGGCTCCTCCGTCACACAACTTTACTCTGAACCTCAAGTAACAACTTGTTACTCCAGGCGTGGAAAACATATTCGAAATGTACAAAATGCCGCATTTTGATTGGTCAGAAAAATTTCGAGTAAGATCTGGAGTAGAGTAAAGATTTGTGATAGAGGAGCCAGTGTCTGATTGTTAAGTATTCGAACGTTACCAGTCAGATGTCAGAGTTTTGAGAGAGTTCAGTCTAAATTTGGGCATGAACATGTCTTCATAGCTTCCAGACTAAAAGAATGACCATGCATTACATTATTTGTGGAATGTTGCAATTATAGGTATGGAAGATGTCACTGAACTGGGTATTCGGTTATGTCACAGATCGACAAGTATTCTAGCATGGATAGTCTGTGGACAAGAGCGGATATTCAGCTTTCAAGTCCTTTCTTCCCTGATAAACAATCAAGTTTTTAATACGATCGCCTGCACATAACACAGAAGTTCACTAGATTTTGAAATATTTTGAATAATATATAAATCTTCCAATCTTATTATATACTCATTTTTTTCACCATTAACTTTGCATTGTCAGAATCGTCCAGTATTTCTCCATACTGCACGGCTTCATACTGCACGACACGTGTGTCTAAAAATAGTATCCCGTGTTAGGAACTACTTTTTATTGTAAACAAACAATTAACGCAAATATAGCAGACACCGGAGCTTTTGCTTTATTAGATTTGTCTGTGGAAGCAAGCTGATTGCGAGTACAGATGATAAAGCTGACGATGTGGATGAATTCATTGAGTCACAAAAGAAACTTTCAACCAAGCAAATGACTCTGAACGTGATATTCACAATGTCCAGCGGTGGCTTTATGACAACAAACGTGAGACATGCAGTATTGACAATATCATTCTGATAATTTAAACACTTATTTAGCCTATGGGTCAGACTATGAATCGTGTTCTCTAGAGTCTATAAAAAAAATAGCATAAAAAGGCATCTTCAGACCAAATGATATTCCGTTTCTCTCAGAGACCGCCAAATTTTACAAGTCCAAGCACTAAATTCGAAAAAATACAACTAAAGAAGGCGGATTTTGGTATAAAAGCAAGTGTTACGGAGCCAATAACCCACGATAACGAAGAAGCCTTATTTTCAGCTGACGAAATGGGCTCTCAGACCCCAGCCGCTTTGCAATTTTGCCTGTTTTAATTTCTTGAGAAAATGTTTGGATTTATAGTAAAATTCATATAGGTCATGTAGCTGGGGTCCATCCAACAAAGATCATGCAAGTGACAGTACATATAAATATGTAATCTATAGCTGGTAATAAGAATGACAATAAATGTACTTACTTTTCTGCACCTTGAATTTCTTCAAAATGTACTTTCTGATCCACGGCGCGAAACTGCACTGCAATCTAGACTACATTTCCAACAGAAATCACATTCCAAAAGGAGAATTTACTGCACTCCAAAACGAAATGATTTTGATATTCCCTTACAAAATTATTTAATCCTGCATCTTCTTGAGAATTTCAATTAAAAGAATTTCATATTTTGTCGACCTTATGATTCCAAACTATCAATGGCAGAACAGTAACACATGTGTAGCTTGCTGTTGACGCCAGTCCCTCCAGCTACATGTACATCGTATGTAATCGACACAGCTAATAACGCAAGTCCACCACTGCTAAAAGAGCAGAATTTAGTTAAATCGACAGAAAAACAAAATCCCTCCATTCCAGATCAACTGGGAAAGTTGTTCCAAGGCGCAGTCATTCACAATATGACTCTACCAAGTTCAAAGGTCACTGGGCGGTGCCATGTGCGTATGAATACTGTTACTGTGTATTTGTTTAACTATGGTTGTGTATTTACTTTGCAATATAGCAGAAATTCAGTTACTTTGTTTCTTGTAGTGTGTTCTTTTTATTATTCAGCCTTAGGTAGAAAAGCAAAATGAGTATATAATAAAAAGGTTACTACATTTGTATATGAAAATATGAAACTTGTTTTTTCTGAGCTATACTGCACTCCTGACGTCGTGCAGTATAGCTCAAAAAAACTCGTTCATATTTTTCCCTACAAATGCAGTAACCTATAATTACTATTCTAGCGTGTTTCTATGTACGAACAAAAAATAGTTAATATTTTAATGTATTCTGCATGAGTGATGAAAATATTGATTTTTCTCTCCAAAACGGCATGCAAAACGGCAACACGTGGGACACTTCTCCATGTGTTTGATGAATCACCTAAGAAACCAAAAATATGTAATGTATGCATTTATATATGGGAAACAAAGATATGACTCATCAAAGCAGCGATTTAACTTCTCTTATTACTCACGCTTTAAGAAAGGAACCTACATATGTCAGTCATAATGACAAAGTCATCTAATTTATAATCATTGAAATTTAGCGCGTATGTATGTATGTTTGTACGTCTGCATGCATATATGTATGTATATATGCATGTCAAATACCAGCCTCTTCGACTTCTAGTACACAATCTAGAGAATACCTGACCGAACAAGTGATAAAAATGTAAATTAAACTTCAAAGAAAAACACATCATTGAAGAAATTACACTTCACTAGGTCTACATTTTGCTGGTGTATATCAAATATTTGTTTAATTAAGTGTATCGATTGCGACAGATTCTGTGTGTGTGTGTGTGTGTGTGTGAGAGAGAGAGAGAGAGAGAGAGAGAGAGAGAGAGAGAATCTAAAGTTAACTTCAGTCGTTGATACAGTAGTTGGAAGACAACTGACGTGAAAAAGTTGTCAATTGACGAAAAGAAAAACTGGACATTTCTATAATATCTTCATTTGTTGTATTCCAAATTTTGTCTTAACTATTTTATCCTGTGACAATTCTCATCGGTGAGATCTTGTTCCATATCATTCGACAGTATTTGTAGGTGTTGTAGTTTTGATGATGATAAATCCAACTTGCAAAATGGGTGAACAACTCATTGAGCAGCATCTTACCTAGCTCAGTCTTATAAAACACAAAAAATAAATTTCTCAAGCTTCTTTTGTATGCATGTATTTTTTGGAAAGGCTTTATTATTTCCTTCGAGTTACATGTGTGCGCACGTGTGTTTGTTAGTGTTATGCAAGGTTGGTTTGTGGAATTGCAGGATGCCTCTATGTGACGATGCGTGTGTGTGTGTGTGTGTGTGAGAGAGAGAGAGAGAGAGAGAGAGAGAGAGAGAGAGAGAAATAAGAATAATCCAGTCGCATATACTAGCCAATCCAGCTATACTGCACACCTATATACAGCAACCACCTGTGTATAAAGGAAAAGTACAACATTTGAGTCACTTCTAAACATTTCAAGACTTAATCGCCTGTATAAATAGACCACCTGTTCATGATAACCACTTAGAGAATCAGCCGAAAGTGGTCGTCATGAGCAGGTAGACTTTAGACGCACATAAATAATCACAGAAATATATATCATATGAACCATATATATATATATATATATATATATATATATATATATATATATATATATATATATATATATATATAGTAGTTAGGTACATGCGGATAGTCTCTCTAGCGGATGCCGCGTCAATGCCGCGTCACAGCATAGCTTGCCTTAAAACATCTCTACTGTGTTGTCTTTGTCAATTTGTCTAGCACATCCAATACTTCTAGAGCAGTATTCGAGCTAATACGGTCTACAAGAAGCGCTAGCGATACAGCAAGAGAGAGAGAGAAAGCTTGATTGATTGATTGATAATGGTTAGTGGTAACATCCGTCACTACAAGTGGCCAATCCTCTAACACACTTTATGACTGCCACTTTTACATTGCTAAGCCAATGTAATTAAAATATATGCTAAAACCTGAATGAGGAGATTATTTTGATAATTTTTAAGTGGTTGATGACGCACAAGATCTGCATATTATTAAAAAAAAAACTGTGCTGCCGAATGAATTCCTTTATCCTAATTACTTAGCAGTTACATATTATAAATTAAGTACAAAATCACACAGACGCTTTTAGCACATGTTATAAATTAAGTACAAAATCACACAGATGCTTTTAGTACATGACTTTGAGCCAGGCAGCTGTAACTCTTACGCACCATATTTTAACAGAACATTTCTCTCGAAATCTGAAATGTTTTGGAGGTTTATCGCCGAATCATCATTATCTTCTTCTGGAGACTGTAACAGTATGTATGTATAGGGTTTAATATCAGTATATATGTATATGGTTTAATATCAGTATATATGTATAGGTTTTAATATCAGTATGTATGTACATGGTTTTATACCAGTATGTATGTATAGGGTTTAATAACAGTATGTGTGCATGGGGTTTAATACCAGTATGTATGTATAGGGTTTAATACCAGTATGTATGCATAGGGTTTAATACCAGTATGTATGCATAGGGTTTAATTTAATACCAGTATGTATGCATAGGGTTTAATATCAGTATATATGTATTGGGTTTAATAACAGTATATATGTATAGGATCTAATAACAGTATTTATGTATAGGGTTTAATAACAGTATGTATGTAAAGGGTTTAATAACAGTATGTATGTATAGGGTTTAATACCAGTATGTATGTATAGGGTTTAATACCAGTATGTATGCATAGGGTTTAATACCAGTATGTATGTATAGGTTTTAACGACATGTCAGCACAAAACTGTCTATATGGTGCCCATGAAATGGTAAGTTCTAAAAATTTAAAGTCAGGAAATGCACAAGAACACGCACGCACACACACACACACAATTACAAAAATAAACCCTTTCAAAAAACGTCAACCATGAAGTAAAACAAGATAAAAGTTAAAAGGTATAGACGTCAAAGCTCTGTAAAAAGATAGATAAAATAACACATAAAGTTAAGAAATATAAAATCCTTCAAATATAGGGTTAACATTTTTAACACAAACCGCATTCTCTCAAAATGTCCACGATTTTCTCTTCTGGTATATCATCATACGATTCCTTAATTGAGCTAACATGAAAAAAAAAAAAAAACGTCTGTCTCACGGGTGGCTGGACACGAATTTATTCGTCAGTGAACACTGGTAGGGTATGCAACCTGGTCAAGGTTCGCCCATCAGGATGTATGTATATGTCAGGTATGTGTGTCCTTTATGCGCGATCTACACAGTACCACTTCATCTCGGTGATTTGTTCGATATGATCAGAACAGAACACGCTACAGAACACAAACTTGTTTTAGCATTACATTCCAAAAGCAATTTTTAGCGATTTGAAGAATGTCATACTCCAATGATGGGTTTGATGCTCGGAAGCCTGCTCTTTCTTTACCCTTAATACCAATGTGACAACCAACACTGTGGAATATATTTTTCCAAATTGTATGAGCAATTCGAGTTTTTGTAAGATTTGGAATATTAGCGGGTTGTCAAATTTAAAGTTTTGCAAGGTTTTCGGTGCGGAAAGGGAATCCAAAAAAGATGATGAGTTTGTTTTTTTTGAGAGGTCTGAATGCAATTCAAAGATTTGAGCATGGCTCTAGTTTCTGCAGTATTTGAGTATGATTCTAATTTATGCGGTATTTCTTCCGTAGAAAGATAGATCACATAAGATAATCAGTACAATAAGAAATGATAGAATCATAAAAATATGGTAAACATGAACGAATATAAGATAAAATAGAAAATTGCCTTAGTTAGAATTAAAAGACGACAAAATAAAGGAAATCTTGAGTTTCTACATGAGAGGTATTTTTTTTTTTAAATTCAATTTTTTTTTTTTAAATTATCAATGACATAAAAATTGCAAAGCGAATATTACATTAACCCAGTAAGTCTACACAGATATAATTTTTTCAAATGGCCCTCCATTCAAACTTGACTTGCATCAAGTTCTTGAAGAGCTCTAGTTCTGGAAGAGCAATCGCAAGCCTGGTGTGTGTGTGTACATGCGCGCGTGTGTATATATATGTGTGTGTGTGTGTGTGTGTGTGTGTGTGTGTGTGTGTGTGTGTGTGTGTGTGCACATTAAACTAATGTTTACATGCAAAGAATTAATTTTTGATTATCAAGGCAAGTCCGAAATCTTGGAACGATATGATAACAGTTAAAAAAAAGTGTTAGAAACAAATTTTGCCTTTGTTATAAGATGTAACTTAGGAAGCCTTGAAATAAATGTTTAAAGATTGTCGCTGGAAAGATTTGTTAAAGATATACACATAATAGTACAAAATATGCATTTCTTATTTGTCTAAGGTTTACGATAATTACGTTATGAATGAGAGATTACACACCTGTTTGCTACTGTCCTCCTGTCCTTTCAAAGTCGGCGTGCACACAAGTTACACGATGAGACTTCACGATGTTGATGCGTAAACCAGTTGATCATTAAGACCTCTTTAAGTTAATGCGTAAACAAGTCACATGATGGGATCACTCTACGTCGATTGGTGGTTAGGTCATCCACAACCTACGTCAGCAAGTTATATTTTAAACAGTTCCCGAGTGAGAATGCAAAATCAGTGTTGTTGAAATACATCCTATGAAAAAAGCAGACTTGATTTCAATTTAAGACGAATTGATAACGTGATGATTTCTGTTTTTGAATTTTTAAGTCTTAGAGTAATGATCAAAAGGAAAAATATTGGTCTAAAACAAGTGATTTTCTTGCCCTAACACTTGCCCAGAAATCACAATATTGGTCTAAAACAGGTGATTTTCTTGCCCTAACACTTGCCCAGAAATCACAATATTGTCTACAAAACAAGCACCTCTAAAATATGTATTATGTTTGGGTATCAGATACCTTAAAAAACAAGCTTGAAGTTTTTGACTTTATAGATTAATATTTTAATATTGCAGATGTTTTTTAAAATGTGTTCAGAAATCGTCATCAACGTTTCAGAACCCTTGCTGGCTGTACAAAGTCGACTTAAACAATTTAGGTGCAAACAAGGGCGTGGTGTAACTTGAGAAGACAAATTTACCGAGTATGGTTTGTAATGTGACGAACCCTTTGTGGCTTAGTTAGATAATATTTTCTCTTTATATAAACATAAGAACCAGGGTTCATTGAACTTTTCACTACATAGCTTTTATTTAAATTGTACCTTTTCCCCGTGCATTATCAAGTTTTGATCAAAATATGCAATTACTAGCTGTATTGAAATAAAGACCGTATTTAAATCAGAATCTGAACATATTATATCATGCTAGTAATCGGAATGAAAACACATATTTGGCTTTTCATATAAGTAGCAAGGGAAATAAAATAAATAAATAAAACAGAATCTTTATAGTAACCACTATATAAGGACTGTATATAAGGACCATCTTCGCATAAAGGAAAAGGTCCATAGGTCCTCTTTATACACTGACCAAAACATGTATATAAAGACAACCAGCTTATAACAAAAACACTTCCAAATAGTCATCTGAGTAGCATACAGGTTTCACTATACATTGCTAACAAATCTACATTGCGCTATGGCTTTTGCATGATTAGATCTGATTTCAGTTGACAACATCTATATAAAAAATATGATTTACACACAAAATCTCGATTGCTTGGGCGACCAGACATCTATCAGTGACAGATGGGCTATCAGCCAGTAAACTGAAGTTATGAATGTATCCCTGGGACACAAAGATTAGATTCTGTAGAAAGCTTGAGCGCGTGAGCTTGACGTATACGATCTGGACCTTTTCAATCTTTTGTACAGTCCTGACTCCTGAGAAAAGCGATTGCCTGTTTTAATGTGATTTAAGACTTCGAATGTTTAGTTGACCCCAACGAGTCAATGTGCCGTGTCAAACGTTTTAGGAATATATTTCATACGAATACACGCATTGAACATGCACAATGAATATTAATGTTATTCAAAAGAAGGAAATTGTATTGAACATCGATGACATTTATTGCATGTAAATAATTATTTTAAAAAAAAAAATATAAATGGAAATCGTTGAATATAAATAGAATATTTATTACATATAAATACGAATAGTAAATATATAATTGAATTGTATTCCATTTAAATATATTAAATTGGATGTTGCAACCCTTGACACGCAATAAGTCAATGTACGCTTTGCTCATTTAGTATCATACATTCTTGCTTCACGCTGACCGCATGTAAGGATTTTAACTTCCGACCCGGCAGGTATAGAAGAACAATGGGTTGTTTCTGCTGTTGTTGTTCTTGTAGATCTTTGAATATATTTTGTTTTCAATATAGGATTCGTCAAACAAAATAGAGTTGATCCCATAAATATCTGAAAGAAAGTCGCGGTCATATAATAAATGAGTTAGACAATGTTTTCTCTTATTGTATCAGTGATAGTGTAGGGTGAGAGATTCACATGGCATATTGGCAGATAGAACTCAGCGCTAATGTGCCCTCGATTTATCTATCAATACGCTTACGATATCTCTGGTATCACACTAGCACATATCGTCCAACTGATACTTAATATTAGACCAATCCTTTAACCCACTCTTCAATGGACACTCTCACCTCAGAGGGCGAAATGTGTGTTACTCTTAAAGTATACGCGTGTGCTACAGTCTATTACCCGTTCTGTATCATATGACTTTTCCGTCCTAGTTGCTAATATAAGGACGGATACTGTAGAAGTCCGGAATTTTAACATTCCAAATTACATTGCTAAACTTAGCATTTCTTTCCAATTTCTGCATTTAATGCTCATTTTCCTTTCAATATGTTTCTTGTAATTGAAAATATTACAATCTGAGACATTTTTCTCTTTCTATTTCTACCGATCTCTTATTGATTTTATCTGAAAGTAACATATACATGTTATATAGTGTCCCTGAATTAATAGGACATTTTTTTTTATTTATTTTTTTTCGTAACTGTAAACTGAATAAAATATTTGTTACCAAGTCTGTGGTGTAAAGCTGTTTGATTCTGAGAGAGAGAGAGAGAGAGAGAGAGAGAGAGAGAGAGAGAGAGAGAGAGAGCGTAACGTGGGTTCTTAATTACATTCCCGCTGAGCGACAAATTGTAGCTCTCTATCATGTTTCACAAAGATAATAAGTTTTCCTCGAAGGAAAGATGGAAAGGATTTCAGATTCTAAAAGCTGTTACAATTTTATGTACTTACACAATCATCTGATGCATATTTATGAGCTTAATTTCACAGTCAACGGGTAGGCGTTTGGCAATTATGTGGATCGCGCGGCTTAAATGATTTGATATGCCTTAATGCTATTTAATATCGTTGATGAGCTCTCATTGTCATATACATAGCCAGAAAAAGCAAGTAGTAGTCGACAGTGAGGTAATTTGAATTTTTCAGTACAGCATTTTGTACTTTTTAAATTTATTGGCTTAGCTCACGCCAAAATGACGATACTATCTGAAAATATACAGGTGCGCCCGCACTGTCAGCTACAATCTGCTTTTATTAATTGTTGTTCGGTGTTTTCTTAAAGCCGTAAAGTGAAAATATATACATCAGCGACAAACCTTGAAATAAAATCAATAAAATATATAAAATTTACAAAATATAAGGACTCTTGAAATTTTGCGTTGTTTAAAGAGGATGTAATTCTAAGAAGTCCTCTCAAGTTCAGTGTACTACAACGTTGTGTCTTCATACTGTATGCCATTTAACAGAGGTGTGTGATCTAATTTATTAATAGCTTTGTTCTCTCAATATACATGGAAAACATAACGCTTACATCAAATAATTTACATCAAACTGGTTACTTATTCCTGATTCAATATGGAATAAGTAAGCAGTTTTATTCCCGATTTAAAAAAAAATGCAAAATCAGATTTGAACACTCTTCAGGACATTCGTTGCTAGGGCGACTTAGACCACTATAATAAGTTGGGACGAATAAATTAGTCGAGTCCAATGCTAGAAACAGGAGAGTCTTTTATGGATACCTATGATTTGCAGTTCTGAATTTAATTAAGTTTATAGATATTTTTTAGATAATAAGAAATATTGCTTTACTAAATCAAAACTAGTTTTAAATAACCTGTAATTAAGACCTGAATATAACATATTGATGTTAACTGCCCAAACTTTTCTGTATTGATATTTTGTCGTAGTTCTACAGACTTTTTTTAACCATTTAACTCACCCAAAACTTTAATTTCTCCATACGTAGCTAAACTCAACATCATCTAATATATATTTTATTTCTAATATTCATTCATTATCATAGGAATTATCATTTCTTCAGCTCTAATTGGGTCATTCAGACAAGAGGTATTGACAACATCTGCTGCTTCCACCGTTTAACCGATTATTCGCTCGTCACTATCTGTGTCCAATGAGTTTATTTCTTTAAAATATTCCAAACATTCTTGCAATGCGATACTTTGAACAGGTCTTTTATTGCCAACATTATTTATCATATTCCAGTATCCCCTTGGATCTTTTGATTGTAAAGTATGTATGCTTTTCCTTTGCAATGATCTTTTTATAATGAGAGTAATGATTTGTAAGAGTTTTCTTATACTGTCTAATAACTGTTAGCATAGCTGCAGTTTTGCTACTTTCGTAACCTTTCCTATGCAAGTGGTAATGTTTTCTGGTTTTCATATACTCATTGCCAAACCATGGCTTAGAGTCTAATTTTTTCTGGTTTTCATACACTCATTGCCAAACCATGGCTTAAAGTCAGCTTTCTTTCTGGTTTGTATACACTCATTGCCAAATCATGGCTTAGAGTCAGCTTTCTTCTGGTTTTCAAACACTCATTGCCAAACCATGGCTTAGAGTCTACTTTTTTCTGGTTTTCATACACTCATTGCCAAACCATGGCTTAGAGTCAGCTTTTTCTGGCTTTCATACACTCATTGCCAAACCATGGCTTAGAGTCAGCTTTTTCTGGCTTTCATACACTCATTGCCATGGCTTAGAGTCAGCTTTTTTCTGTCTTTCATACACTCATTGCCAAACCATGGCTTAGAGTCAGCTTTTTTCTGGCTTTCATACAATCATTACCAAACCATGGTTTAGAGTCAGCTTGTTTCTGGCTTTCATACACTCATTGCCAAACCATGGCTTAGAATCAGCTTTTTTCTGGCTTTCATACACTCATTGCCAAACCATGGCTTAGATTCATATTTTTCTGGCTTTCATACACTCATTGCCAAACCATGGCTTAGAGTCAGATTTTTTTCTGGCTTTCATACACTCATTGCCAAACCATGGCTTAGATTCATATTTTTTCTGGCTTTCATACACTCATTGCCAAACCATGGCTTAGATTCAGCTTTTTGTTTGGCTTTAGTACACTCATTGCCAAACCATGGCTTAGATTCAGCTTTTTTCTGGCTTTCATACACTCATTGCCATGGCTTAGAATCACCTTTTTCTGGCTTTCATACACTCATTGTCAAACCATGACTTAGAGTCTGTTTTTGTTCTGGTTTTCATACACTAATTGCCAAACCATGGCTTAGAGTCAGCTTTTTCTACCGTTCATGCACTCATTACCAAACGATGGCTTAGAGTCTGAGTTTTTCTTGCTTTCATACACTCATTGCCATGGCTTAGAGTCAGCTTTTTTCTGGCTTTCATACACTCATTGCCAAACCATGGCTTAGAGTCAGTTTTTTTCTGGCTTTCATACAATCATTACCAAACCATGGTTTAGAGTCTGCTTTTTTCTGGCTTTCATACACTCATTGTCAAACCATGGCTTAGAGTCAGTTTTTTCTGGCTTTCATACACTCATTGCCAAACCATGGCTTAGATTCAGCTTTTTTCTGGCTTTCATACACTCATTGTCAAACCATGGCTTAGAGTCAGCTTTTTCTGGTTTTCATACACTCATTGCCAAACCATGGTTTAGAGTCTGAGTTTTTCTTGCTTTCATACACTCATTGCCATGGCTTAGAGTCAGTTTTTTTCTGGCTTTCATACACTCATTGCCCAACCATGGCTTAGAGTCAGCTTGTTTCTGGTTTTCAAACACTCATTGTCAAACCATGGCTTAGAGTCAGCTTTTTTCTAGCTTTCATACACTCATTGCCAAACCATGGCTTAGAGTCAGCTTTTTGTTAGGCTTTAATACACTTATTGCTAAACCATGGCTTAGAGTAAGCTTTATTCTGGCTTTCATACACTCATTGCCAAACCATGGCTTATAGTCAGCTTTTTTCAGGCTTTCATACACTCATTGCCAAACCATGGCTTATAGTCAGCTTTTTTCTGGCTTTCATACACTCATTGCCAAACCATGGCTAATAGTCAGCTTTTTTCAGGTTTTCATACACTCATTGCCAAACCATGACTTAGAGTCTGAGTTTTTCTTGCTTTCATACACTCATTGCCATGGTTTAGAGTCAGCTTTTTCTGGCTTTCGTACACTCATTGTCAAACCATGGCTTAGAGTCTGTTTTTGTTCTGGTTTTCATACACTCATTACCAAAAGATGGCTTAGAGTCTGAGTTTTTCTTGCTTTCATACCCTCATTGCCATGGCTTAGAGTCAGCTTTTTTCTGGCTTTCATACACTCATTGCCAAACCATGGCTTAGAGTCAGCTTTTTTCTGGCTTTCATACACTCATTGCCAAACCATGGCTTAGAGGCTGAGTTTTTTTTTGCTTTCATACACTCATTGCCATGGCTTAGAGTCAGCTTTCTTCTGGTTTTCATACACTCATTGCCAAACCATGGCTTAGAGGTAGAGTTTTTTTTTGCTTTTATACACTCATTGCCATGGCTTAGAGTCAGCTTTTTCCTGGCTTTCATACACTCATTGCAAAACCATGGCTTAGAGGCTGAGTTTTTTTTTGCTTTCGTACACTCATTGCCATGGCTTAGAGTCAGCTTTTTTCTGACTTTCATACACTCATTGCCAAACCATGGCTTAGAGTCAGCTTTTTTTTAGCTTTCATACACTCATTTCCAAACCATGGATTAGAGTCAGCTTTTTTCTGGCTTTCATGCGATCATTACCAAACCATGGTTTAGAGTCAGTTTTTTTCTGGCTTTCATACACTCATTGCCAAACCATGGCTTAGATTCAGCTTCTTTTTTGGCTTTAATACACTCATTGCCAAACCATGGCTTAGAGTCAGCTTTTTTCTGGCTTTCATACACTCATTGTCAAACCATGGCTTAGAGTCAGCTTTTTTTCTAGTTTTCATACACTCATTGCCAAACCACGGCTTAGAGTCTTAGTTTTTTCTTGCTATCATACACTCATTGCCATGGCTTAGAGTCTGCTTTCTTCTGGTTTTCATACACTCATTGCCAAACCATGGCTTAGAGTCTGAGTTTTTTTTGCTTTCATACACTCATTGCCATGGCTTAGAGTCAGCTTTTTCTGGCTTTCATACACTCATTGTCAAACCATGGCTTAGAGTCTAGTTTTTTCTGGTTTTCATACACTCATTGCCAAACCATGGCTTAGAGTCTAGTTTTTTTGCTTTCATACACTCATTGCCATGGCTTAGAGTCAGCTTTTTTCTGGCTTTCATACACTCATTGCCAAACCATGGCTTAGAGTCAGGTTTTTTCTGGCTTTCACACACTCATTGCCAAACCATGGCTTAGAGTCAGCTTTTTAATTGCGTGCATTTGCAGAACCTTCACCTCTATGTCCTTTATCAAACAATGTCAGTTCAGCAGAGCTAATACAAATGTTACTTACTCGTCGATGATTGTATTGACATCGTCTCGTGTTTTATTATCATTATTTATAAGTTCCTGCAATTCAACGTCAATATCATTCAAATTTTGAACATTTATATGCGCAATAAATTAAGTTTTTGTTCTCGAATCCCACAGTCTTCTATTCGAATCTCAGTCTTCAAGTCGAATCCCACAGTTCTTCTAGTTCAATTTTTAGTGATAGAATCATCAAGTACATGTAGCTCGTTACTCTGAATGTTGTTTGCTAAAGCAAAGTGAATATCTCAAAAACAAAGGATCAAAATCAAGAACTTCAAACTTTTTTAACAATTGGAAACCACTTAAAGTCGTTACAAAATAATCAATTAGGCTCTTGTCACTGGATGTGCATTTTCCAGCTCCCATGTCTACACCCACCCTTCCGTTGCAAATATACATATTATTATTTTTACAAAAATTCAATAAATGCATACCATACCTATTTCTATTTCTGTCCTGTGAGTATCGGATCTGGGGTACAGCATAATTGTCTGGACGCTCGGTCCCCTCTATGTAATTCTTTGTATCATTATCGAGATTGAATAATTCATTGTATCATTATCGAGATTGAATAATTCATTGTATCATTATCCAGATTGAATAATTCATTGTATCATTATCCAGATTGAATAATTCATTGTATCATTATCCAGATTGAATATTTCGGCTTGATTTATATCACGAACGTTATTACCAATATCTGATAAATTAGCAGTTCTGGCATTAAAATCACCAGCGAAAAAAAATTAATTAGAGCTACTAGAAATTTGTAGCATTTCATTTTCCACTTCAGTAAATGCTTCATCAGAGCCATACTTCGAAAGGAAGTTTTACATCCGGGACTTATCGTAGATGGGACGAGTTATACGCTATATATACTGGGTCACTTAACTTAATGAGTTTTGAACCTCGCTAATTGTCCGAAAAAAGGAGAGTCGAACGAATATTAATTAGACATTCTTCGACTAAATATGATACTATCGTGCAACTATTCAAGGGTACCAACTTGGAATTGTTGTGTAATGAGGCACTTTTAATAGTAAGATTTACCATAACTTTTTTAGGTGAAATGTTATTTTCAGATTTTTGTCATATGCATTCTATCATAGAATCATTCTGCGATTTAATAGTATTTCATAGGACAATGGCGGAATACCCACTCCCCACCCTTACTCCACTTCCCTTTTCATCGAGTTAAACTAGTTCATTTCCCCACTGATGGGCAGAGAATATTGGCCATTATAAGCAAAACTTACCCCACCCCTGTTTATAGCTACCCTCCCTCTCCTCCTGTCCACCCACCACCCTTCCACCCCCGGTAAAGAAATCCTTGATCCCTTGATCCACACCTGAGAGTACTTGAAGTTTATTCTATGAAATTACTTTTTGTTATCTCACTGAAACTCGTACAGACTCCAAACAATAACTCACGGTGTCATGTTACTGAAACTCGTACAGACTCCAAACAATAACTCACGGGGTTATGTCACTGAAACTCGTACAGACTCCAAACAATAACTCACGGTGGCGTATAAAGATGTATAATTCCATGTGTTACGTTCACAAGCTCTTACATTACTCGTGTCTTTACAACAACTTAAAACCTTTAAAACAATATTATCTATCATGCCGATGAAATCGGGCCTAAGTGCCTTGTCCAAGGGCACACCGATTCAGCCGTCACGGGCTGGTCTAATCGGGTATTGAACCAGCGACCTTTGGATTACTAGTCCGACGCTCGACCAATTGAGCTGCCGCGGCTCCTCTGTATTTATATAATAATTAAAAAAAATTAAAAAAATTAAAAACTTTGTGATTTTCATTGGGGAAAAAAGACAGAAAAATTATTCACATATTTGGTAACCAATTGATGGATTTAATGAATACATTAATACGTACAATAACACCGTCACACTTCCACCAATCGATGAAAATTAAATGTTCTAGAAGAGCATTTTGAAACTATGAACAAATCCTCGGTCTTCATTACATCATTAACACAGAAATCTCTAGTTGTTGTTATGGGTTTAGCGCCATTTATCAGCACATGATAGGATATACATGGCGGCCAGTATATTTGGTAAAGGAAGAACCCGAGAAAACCCGGGAAGAACCACCGACCCACGGGAAGCTACTGGCAAGCTTTCTCACATACCCACGTTGGCCGAGCCCGAGACTCGAACCCACGCGGACAGAGAAATCTCTAGTAAACTATCTTCTAATTAAGACAGTAAATAAAAAAAGTGTCACATTATACCTGTTTATCACTCCCACTTGTCTAAAAAATGCTCACTGACTAAAGTACCAACATATTTTTCTGCCCTTTCCATAGCAACGCCAAACACAAATATACGGTGGTGTACGAAAACTTAATATTATATTGGCTGTTATTTTTGGCCAAGATGGAGCAAAAAAATTACCGCTGATATTACATCACACTTCTTTAAACAGCCACTTATTTCTTTCGTAAATGTTCAGTTTTAAGTTTTTATAACCATGTGAACGCCAAATTAGCCATCTAATTGATATGTGACATGTCACTGGGACTAATTTGAAGTGCTTAAAGTACGCCTAAACATTATTTTTAGGCCCACAATATTCTTAACTGTGGCCTGTATACTACAGAGGCTCACTATATTCTCAACTGTGGCCTGTATACTACAGAGGCTCACTATATTCTCAACTGTGGCCTGTATACTACAGAGGCTCACTATATTCTCAACTGTGGCCTGCACACTACAGAGGCCCACTATATTCTCAACTGTGGCCTGCACAATACAGAGGCCCACTATATTCTCAACTGTGGCCTGTATACTACAGAGGCACACTATATTCTCAACTGGTGCCTGCACACTACACAGGCACACAATATTCTCAACTATGGCCTGCACACTACAGAGGACCACTATATTCTCAACTGTGGCCTGTATACTACAGAGGCACACTATATTCTCAACTGTGGCCTGTTTACTACAGAGGTCCACTATGTTCTCAACTGTGGCCTGCACACTACAGAGGCCCACTATCTTCTCAACTGTGGCCTGCACACTACAGAGGACCACTATATTCTCAACTGTGGCTTGCCCTCTAAAGTTCACAAGGCACATGCAACGCGCATCTCGTGGATGGGTGCTATTCGCATGACGGTTTTGAACTGAAGATCTTGTCTAGTTCAATCATGAAGGTAAACAGCCGCAAGATTAAAGAAGCTTTAAATGAAGCGTGCCTTGGTACATCATCTGCAACCATGTAAATACAATGCACATTGAAGCGTGCCTTGGTACATCATCTGCAACCATGTAAATACAATGCACATTCTTTTACGCCTACGATATAAAAACGAATAACACGTCAAGTGCAATGTCAGAATAAAGCGATTAAAATAAAACAAGATTTGCGTAGTCACTTGAGATTACTGTAGTCATTACAGATGCATGTACAGTTAAATCACGTGGATAAATATACTAAACATATTTGTTTACAAGTCATTCCTGAGACAAGATTTCTTCTAGCTTGTACATATTAGAATATCGTTTTTCTACCATTTCTAGCTGGTACATATTAGAATATCGTTTTTCTACCATTTCTAGTTGGTACATATTAGAATATCGTTTTTCTACCATTTCTAGCTGGTACATATTAGAATATCGTTTTTCTACCATTTCTAGTTGGTACATATTAGAATATCGTTTTTCTACCATTTCTAGCTGGTACACATTAGAATATCGTTTTTCTACCATTTCTAGCTGGTACACATTTGAATATCGTGTTTCTACCATTTCTGTTTGTAAACTTTGTCGTCTTAACATGCCGTAACTATATACATTTATACCTGACATATTAAAGCTAAAAACCGTTAATTAGACACAAACGTTAAATGGAATATGTCAAAAGTATAAATCTATACTAATGAGCTAATTACACAGCCAGTAAAGCAATCACCAAATACATACAAGATGATGACAGCAATATTCTCATCTTCCAAGGGAAACGCTGACTGGCACAAAGAGAAAATACAACAATCTGCTCTTTGTCTCAAATACACCTTAGTATCAATATTTTACTTTACAAAGCACACCTGAGTATCAATATTTTACTTTACAAAGCGCATACTTATAAACCATTGACATTATTTACCTTATGATAATGACAGACTAGATTCAGATAATTTAGACTTGAAGATTTATTTGTAAAATAATAACAAACAGAACTTCAAAATGACTATCCCTTTGTTTTCAAAACGTTTTGAGCACGACGCGATAATTCAGGTTCAACGACAATATAATGTCACAATTTTACTGGACTAAGCTGGAATGATGGTTTTTAATAAAGGTTGAGTCACCCCCGTCATCAAACTTTACTCGGCTAAAAATCTTCCTCGAAAAAATTCTGACCAATCAAAGGGCTGCATTTCTCAATTTCTAGTAATATTTTCGAGTCTGAAGTAACATTTTGTTACTCGAAATATTGTGTTTTATGACAGAGGGGTCAAGTTTTGTGTAATACTGATTACTATAAATATTGTGTAACTTTTTATGACGGAGGAACCAGGAGTAAAGCCTTTACTTGTATGATACATCAAAAACAGGCTAAAACAAATGAAAACTCTAATTTTCTAAGCTTTACTCTAATTCTTTAATGTATGCACAAGGATATGTTTGCCTATACGAAATAAATAGAATCAAAATACCATGATCCATAAACTTAAACATCTGGCCCCTTCGTCATAAACTTAAACATCTGGCCCCTTCGTCATAAAACTTAAACATCTGGCCCCTTCGTCATAAAACTTTATTCAACACTTCAAGTAATAAGTGTTACTTTAAACCTGAAAATCTTGCTCCAGATGTACAAATGCAGTCTTCTGATTCGTCAGAATATTTTCAAGTAAGATCTGGGGTCGAGTAAAGTTTTATGACGGACGGGATTGGACTGAGCAAGTCATTCAGTTAATGCCTAGTACTCGAGTCACTGATGTTTGAGTTATCTAAATTTGCTTTATGTTATCCTGGGGCTAATTTCAGTGTTAAGTATACAAACTTAGAGCAATTTTGACAATGAAATATATTAATATATATATATATATATATATATATATATATATATATATATATATATATATATATATATGACCGTGGGATAGTGTACGTCAAGATTTGCAACTAGTCCCTTCTTCAAACTAATCAGCAAAATTCAACATATATATATATATATATATATATATATATATATATATATATATATATATATATATATATATATATATATTGTTACGACTCTATGGTCTAAGAAAAATGTAACAGAAAGAAAGTGAAACCAACAAATCAAGTAAAAATCAACAAACAATTTATTACTAGATAATTAAAATGAAAAGTCAAAAAGTCACTTACAGTAATGTGTTTTGAAATCCTAATAATCCAATAAGAATGATTGTTCTAATCACAAGTCCTAAATATGGAATGTTCCGAATTCACGGCTGTGTCCTTGAATGTTATGATGTGCTAATGGTCTCCAAAGTCCTGATGTACTAATAATCTTGATGTGCTGATGTCAAAATGAAGTATTCCAAAATCTCTGAAAAAGTTCAGTTAAATTCCAAAATCATCAATTAAAATCCAAAATCCAAACGTTTGTGAGCACTGTTATAATCCAATGAATATTTAAAATAATTCCTCTCTTAGAATTTGGAATGAATTTTCACAACTGTAATAGCTCTTTACAAGACTGATGGTAATGTCAAAACTGAATAAATGTCCACCAAACATGGTATATATAAAGATTGGTCACATGACAGAATGTTCTAGAATGTGTGTCATCTTAATGGAATTTTACTTGTAAACAAAAATTCAACCTTGACCTTCAAATTGAGAAAACATATTGATCAAAACAACCTAATTCAAGGACACTAGTTAAACATGTTTTTCCTGATAACATTAAGATTCAAGCAAATATTAAAGCGAAGAAACATTTATAATTTCCCAAAATATTTATAATATTATATAAACATCATACATAACAATATATATATATATATATATATATATATATATATATATATATATGATCAAGAAAATCTAGAAACACAGGCCTATCGTGGAATCTTGTGGCACACTAAAGGTAATCCTCCCGAACAAACCATTAGTACCCTACTAACGATTAGTACCCTACAAACCATTAGTACCCTACAAACCATTAGTACCCTACTAACCATTAGTACCCTACTAACCATTAGTACCCTACAAACCATTAGTACCCTACTAACCATTAGTACCCTACTAACCATTAGTACCCTACAAACCATTAGTACCCTACTAACCATTAGTATCCTACAAACCATTAGTACCCTACTAACCATTAGTACCCTACAAACCATTAGTACCCTACTAACCATTAGTACCCTACTAACCATTAGTACCCTACTAACCATTAGTACCCTACTGCAGACAGAAAACCTCAGAGACATCCTAGTCAGAGCAAGGTTAATCACAAGCCAAGACCATACTGGCATATCCGGGCCCTGTGGTGATAATAGATGCAACACATGTCAACATATGACAGAGACAAACGTATTTTCTAGCACAGTGACAAGGGAAAAATTGAACATATATGGTCCAAATAAACATGCAAAACAGAAGATGTCATTTATCTCATCACATGTAAGATTTGCGGCTTTCAGTATGTCGGAGAAACTGAAAATCTTCACAAAAGGATCAAGCTTCACACCTCTGATTGGATGACAAAGGAGTTCGACGGAAGTCCAATAGCATAACACTTCTCTTCCCCGGGCCAAACTTTCAGTGACATTATGCTAACTGCAATTGCCCACAACCGCAACTGGAGTTCCGAAACGATGAAAGAAAAGGAATCTTACTTGATACGCTGCCTAAGAACACTGAAACCAAGCGGCTTAAATCAAGAATCTCCAAAAGGGCACCCACACGCAAACAAAAAACAATAAAATAAAAATAAAATAAAATTAGTATATGTTTATAGCCCATATTTTTCAATATAAAAATTGGTTCATTTAGTTCATTATTGATTCACTTACCTATAATTACTAGTTTTTGTAGTTCTTGTTGGTATTAGTATTATTGTTGTTGTTATTATTAATAACGAGACAATGAATTATATGGGATATAATCTACGCCTACATCACTTTATATTAAGAAATAGATGGCGGTTTTGCTCCTCCTTTTATGGGTCAAAACCAAGTAGATTGCCATTTTTTCATCAGAGTTCAAACCAATAAAGCGCGATTATAATCTATGCCTACATCACTTTATATTAAGAAATAGATGGCGCTTTTGCTCCTCCTTTTGTAGATCAAAACCAAGTAGATTGACATTGTTTCATCGAAGTTCAAACCAATAAAGCGCGATATCCGCAATTTTTAAATAATATTTCTATTAGCTCCATAATCATGTAAAGTTGTATATTCAAAGCTTTCTTTTGTGTTTGTTGTTTGTGTTTTTCGTCTCTGTTTCGTAATATTGCCTTTGACAAAAACTCAGTGAGAGAGGAAACCGCCCGGGCCAGTTGAAGAAAAAAATGTTTTGCACTGTATATATATATATATATCATATATCACATGATTAACATAGCCAAATCAACATAAACCTCGCTCCATTAAGTAACAGACTACAAAAGCTATATATTATATATTCGCTGAATAGATGTAAGTTATTCTTGTAATATTCTGATCTTCCTGTCTATGCCTTCAAGACTGTGTTAAAGAGTGAAAAAATGATGGTGCCCAAATATGGAACTTAACTTCAGTGGGTGGGGGATTCGTTTAAGGAAAGCGCTGATAATTTGAGAGAGAGAGAGAGAGAGAGAGAGATGCGCGTAAAGTAAACATAATAGCAACAGATGATCACATCTGCCGATGGAAATGAAGAAATATACATGTGCCAGCAATAATTACCTTATATCATCAGATAGTTGTAAATCGTGGATGAACATCTAAACTGGCACAATAATGAAGATATGCGCTACATACTCCTATAGAAATCTGCCTCGACATCTGCAATCACATCCGTTCAAGCAAGAACTCACCACCTTCATAAAGTGTTAAAATTCCTTCCAGTAGATTACATTCTGTTCAAATTTATCTTCATCCTGCATACTGAATAGTTATAAAAGAAATTTCCAAGAATAAAATTGGTACTTTCCAAACAGGACGCGAGTGAAATAAAGCATGAAACATAAAATCAATCCAAATAAAAGAAGATTCTCTTCTTTCGGGCTTATAATTGAATACAAATTTGAAGGTCTGTTCTATGAATGAACCAAAAGATAAATCTGTTGAATGATGTCTCGCCTGTATAGTACATAATCCAAAAACTTGGAATAGCCAATTTAGCAAGAAAAGTGGATAATTTTACAACCACAGTTTAGTGTCTAGGAAACTGCGCTATGAGCGATAAAGAGCGTCTGACGTACTTTGCAGAGAGAGAGAGAGAGAGAGAGAGAGAGAGAGAGAGAGAGAGATTACTTTTAATCAATAACACATCAAATGGCCCATACAATCCAATTGCGCAATAAAAATGACTTGATTTATGTATTGGTCTAAAAATAGCGGACCAAAACTGCTTTACTTCTTGAATAATACATTACTGGGATTCACAACGATTTCATTCCATCGGGGACAGCAGTAAATAGTCTTTTATTACAACAGAAATTAACGCGAAATTATCTCGAGGTCTTCCTACTATTTGTGTCTCAGACTACACATTGAGCTGCTATGTGACCATATTACTCTTGTCATGCTCTAATTTTAGACTGGGGAAACACATATGTACGTCTAAGCTTGACCTTCCTTAACCTCAATATTTGGCTTTTTACATTGGTAAAAATCTTAATGTCACGATTTTTCGACATTTTGAATAAAACAGAAAGGAAAAAAAGAAACAAATTCAAAGTAAAATTTATAAAAATGTATACAACAATGCTTCTTGAATTTAGCTGCTAACATTAATATGAAAATGTGCACAAATCTATTTGGAGCCTACCCTTTATAGTGTCTCATGTATATGTACAGACACTATAAAATCCATGTCTGATTGAAAAAGGATGTCCATGGAGAAAATAAGATCAATCTGTTTGAAGCAGATTATTGTTAGTTCCTTTTAGAGCATGCATTTGCTATAAAACTACTGCTCTCTACGTTTCCGCCGATTCTCCCCACCCCACTCATTCTATGCATACACAGAAAGCGGAAAGGGGACATGGTATAATCGATAAAAATAGATTCTAGTGGTGTACACTGCTTATTTACTTCGTTTGAGACGGGTACACTTTGCTCCTATTAAAATATAATTTTGATTTTGCATCAAGATTCGAAACATAGTCCAATCACGTCGAGCACACCATTGCATTTACAGTATTCGTGTCTGGTACACCAGTCTGCTATTATGGTAAAACTTTCTGCATGAAGTTAATAAAGTCAGTCCAACAAGAAATACTCTTTTACTTCATGAAATAAAAACAGTCCCAAAATACCCGTATGTAAAAAAAATATAATAAAGAGGACGCTCTAGCGTCCTCTAATAATGCTCCGCTCTATACTAAACCAGATAGACCGTGCTCGCATACGGCATGTTACGTCTCTCTCCATCGAAACGTAAATACCTCAACCTATGAATCGTCAGTTAGCCTGAAAAAAAAGCTGCATTTAACCAACGTAGCTGTCCCTAATGTCAGTGATTAGTTTTGTTGGTTTTTTTCTTTTTACTATATTCCGATATGTGGCTACAAATACATGTATATGATGATCTAACCGTCCGTACAGCTGAACATTCAGTATTATCTGAAGGAAATGAGAAAATGTGACATCACTAGACCAGATAAAGATGTTGCACAAGAAATCTTCCTCTCCACTTTGCTGTCTTTTTTTAATAACTTAATCTACAATTTCCCAGATGATTTACAAAAGGTACGAGGATGCAAAGATGAGAAGAGTGGTAGCACTGAACTTTTAAGAACAACAAAAAAGTACCTTCACACACGCACACACCCACTTACAGCACACGCACCATAGACAAGCAAACAGTTATTGACACGAACAGGAACATACACCAGAATATATACTTCATGACCAACCCACTATTGACGATACAGTTAGCATCAGTATATCCACTTTCGTCTTTCCCTTTAGATTCCAAACATCCAGAAAAATATAATTTTAACAAAGGTAGCAAATCACATCAAGGCAACTATTGCCCAATATTTGTGCTGCCACAACTTTCAACAGTTTTAGAGCGAATTGTTCTTTCTCAGATCTACCTTTCTTTCACAGATAATGACCGCTTCTCCTTCGTCAAATCTGTTTTAGGTAGCGACACTCAACTGAATCGGGACTCATTAGATTAATTGAATATGTTTTTAATAATTCAAGAACGGCATGGTGGTGAGAATGCTAGCCCTTGATTGAAAGAAATCCTTTGGCACTGTTTATCACTCCATTCCGTTACAAAACCCCAAACAATGTGGCATTAAGGATACTGCATTCTGTGTTTTTGTTAATATCTACCAAACAAAAGCACTTCGTATTAATTAACCTTTCTGACTCCAAGATCATCAATACCTGTGTGTGTCTGTTATTTATGTCAATGATCAAAACTTATGTTTATTCAAGAAGCTGAAGTTAACATGCGCATAATTTAAAACTGCCATTTCCATATTCACTCTGTTGATATGTTCAACCAGCTCAATTTTCTCAGTATTGCAAAACAGATTATCTACAATAGATGATTCTTGATGTGGCAGGCTGTGCATGGCTTGAGGCCTCCTCGAGAAAAGTGTATATGGCATGATGGTATCCAATCAGCGGTCAGATAAGATCGCGAGGTTTGAAAGGTCGCCCCAAGCATTACAAATTTAGTCCTGCAATGATGAAAGGGGCTTATAAACTGGAAAAAGCCAAGAAGGCCAACAAAATATTTACTTCTTACTGAGCAACAGCATACAGATAGCAAACATCAACTCTGTTACAAAAAAGTCAAATATTTTTTTTAAAACGATGTATACAAAATCGATATGCAGTAAAAAGCACCAAAATTAGGAAACGTACAGCAAAGAATCGGTAGTTTTGGCTAATCTACAGACCAAATTATGATTTTAGACAATCTCTCTCTCTCTCTCTCTCTCTCTCTCTCTCTCTCTTGCTGTTTCCTTTTTCAATTTCATCTATAATTTCCCCGACTATTTACAGAAGGTACGGTGAGGCATAAGACGATAACAGTGGTAGCACTAACCCTTTTAACAACAACAATAACATCAAAAAGTACACACACGCGCGTACACGTTTAAATCACACACACTATAGACAAACAATCAGTCAATTAAGTTCCAAATATCCGGAAAATACTTGTGTTTCATATATTTGTAAGAAAGGTAGTAAATCCGAACAAGGTAACTATCGCCCCATATCTGTTCTGCCACTACTTTCCGCAGTTTTATAGCGAATTGTTCATTCTTGGCTGTATTTTTTTCTCCAAAGATATTGATCTCTTTTTTTCCTCCGTCCAATCTTGTTTCAAAATGAGACACTCAACTGAATCGGGACTTATTAGATTATTTAAATATGTTTTTAACAAATTCAGTGGTAGTCCTTGATCTAAAGAAAGCCTTTGAAACTGTTCATGTTTCCTAAAACAGTATGGCATTAAGGATACTCAGTTACTATGATTTTGTGAATATCTACCAAAGCAAGAGCAATTCTGTTTAAATAATGGTAACCTTTCTAACTTCAAATTCAGCAATACAAGTGGGGTTTTTAATGTACATGATCTACCTATTTCTCTTAAAGAAACTGAAAAAAACATGTACGCGGATGAAACTGCTTTCTAATTTGCTGACAAATATGTCAATAAAAGATAAGATCAGTTCTGCAGTCTGAGCAGACCAATGCCTATGATTGGTTGAAAGCCAACACAGTTTCCACATTGGCAAGACCAATTTTATGATCCTAACAATACTAACCGATCTCCTAAACTCAACAATGAGACAGTTTCAAGATTTGAGGACGGTGACTAATTAGATATTACTTTAGACAATAACTTAAATTTCAAACAACAATTACTAAACGCAGTTGGCCAATTAAAATAGACCTATTGATATTCTGAAATACGATTTTTCTTTTATTCACTCATATACTAGGAAAAGCTTGTAAAACACTCTCATTCTACCCATATCAGAATTAGTGTTATAACATTTGATGTAGTCCGCTAAAGAGTTATATCGATGAACTTTAAAAATACAAAATCGCAGCAAGCGCAAACTTTTAAACAGCAAAAATCAATAATAGAATCTGCTTAATGTGGAAAGTTGTGCATGGTTTGACGCCTCTTCCAGAAAAGTTTGTATGACATGATGGTGTCCAATCAGCAGCCAGATAAGATCGCGAGGTTTGAAAGGTCACCCCATGGAGTGCACATTTTAGTCTTGCAATTATGCAAGGGTCTTGATAAACCGCCTAAATTACAGATGGAAGCACAAGTAAAATCTACTAAGCTACCGCATGCATATCGCAAACATCAACTCAATAAAAAAGAATTATTTTTTAAAACGGTATAATAAATCTGCAAAGCCAATACCAAACCAAAATCGGGAACCTACCGCACACACAGACACACTATCATCATTATCGTCGTCGTAATAGTCATTATCTTCATCGTCTTCTTTATCATCATCAGTAGATTATTATATTTGTATCAATTATCTTTGGCAAATGTATGTCAAAACCTACTCCATTTCACAGGTCATAATGCTTCAAATCTTCTAAAATTCTTATTTTCAAGATGACACGCTTGTTTGAAAGGCTGCAAAATTTAATCGCCAAGGACCGTATGCTTGCTATGGACCGTATGCTTGCTATGGACCGCATGCTTGCTATGGAACTATGCTTGCTATGGACCGTATGCTTGCTATGGACCGTATGCTTGCTATGGACCGTATGCTTGCTATGGACCGTATGCTTGCTATGGACCGTATGCTTGCTATGGAACTATGCTTGCTATGGACCGTATGCTTGATATGGACCGTATGCTTGCTATGGAACTATGCTTGCTATGGACCGTATGCTTGCTATGGACCGTATGCTTGCTATGGACCGTATGCTTGCTATGGACCGTATGCTTGCTATGGACCGTATGCTTGCTATGGACCGTATGCTTGATATGGACCGTATGCTTGCTATGGAACTATGCTTGCTATGGACCGTATGCTTGCTATGGAACTATGCTTGCTATGGACCGTATGCTTGCTATGGACCGTATGCTTGCTATGGACCGTATGCTTGATATGGACCGTATGCTTGCTATGGACCGTATGCTTGCTATGGACCGTATGCTTGCTATGGACCGTATGCTTGATATGGACCGTATGCTTGATATGGACCGTATGCTTGCTATGGACCGTATGCTTGATATGGACCGTATGCTTGATATGGACCGTATGCTTGATATGGACCGTATGCTTGCTATGGACCGTATGCTTGCTATGGAACTATGCTTGCTATGGACCGTATGCTTGCTATGGAACTATGCTTGCTATGGACCGTATGCTTGCTATGGACCGTATGCTTGATATGGACCGTATGCTTGCTATGGACCGTATGCTTGCTATGGAACTATGCTTGCTATGGACCGTATGCTTGCTATGGACCGTATGCTTGCTATGGACCGTATGCTTGCTATGGACCGTATGCTTGCTATGGACCGTATGCTTGCTATGGACCGTATGCTTGATATGGAACTATGCTTGCTATGGACCGTATGCTTGCTATGGACCGTATGCTTGATATGGACCGTATGCTTGCTATGGACCGTATGCTTGCTATGGACCGTATGCTTGCTATGGACCGTATGCTTGCTATGGACCGTATGCTTGATATGGACCGTATGCTTACTATGGAACTATGCTTGCTATGGACCGTATGCTTGCTATGGACCGTATGCTTGCTATGGAACTCCTGTCTTTGGTTTGTTTTTTTACGGCACAGCAACACAAGTAGGTTATTAAGTACGGAGACATTTGGAGTAAAGTGCCTTGCCCAAGTACGCACCTTTGTAGCCCACCTGGGCTGATCCATTGGTAGGGTTAGAAGCTGCAGATTGGGCGTTGTGAATTTACAATTAACCCATCTAATGTCATAATTTTCCATTTGCTTTCATATTGTGTACGATTCTTATAATCAAGTCGTGGTTTTTTTTAATGCTTTTTGTTTAAATTTAAAATGTTTTTATTCTGTTTTAATTTCAAAGTGACAGAGAGTGAGGACCATCAAGATACTCAGATGCTGCAGCTGCTGCTGATGATGATAAAAAGTTTTTTTTTAGACCTGCAATATGAATGTTATGGTCATCAATGCTCATCAAGAGATACTAGATATGAATTTTATGGTCATCAAGATATGAATTTTATGGTCATCAAGAAATACTAGATATGAATTTTATGGTCATCAAGATATACTAGATATGAATTTTATGGTCATCAAGATATGAATTTTATGGTCATCAAGATATGAATTTTATGGTCATCAAGAGATATGAATTTTATGGTCATCAAGAGATACTAGATATGAATTGTATGGTCATCAAGATATACTAGATATGAATTTTGTGGTCATCAAGATATACTAGATATGAATTTTATGGTCATCAAGATATGAATTTTATGGTCATTAAGATATGAATTTATGGTCATCAAGATATACTTGATATGAATTTTATGGTCATCAAGATATACTAGATATGAATTTTATGGCCATCAAGAGATACTAGATATGAATTGTATGGTCATCAAGAGATACTAGATATGAATTTTATGGTCATCAAGAGATACTAGATATGAATTTTATGGTCATCAAGATATACTAGATATGAATTTTATGATCATCAAGATATACTAGATATGAATTTTATGGTCATCAAGAGATACTAGATATGAATTTTATGGTCATCAAGATATGAATTTTATGGTCATCAAGATATGAATTTTATAGTCATCAAGAGATACTAGATATGAATTTTATGATCATCAAGAGATACTAGATATGAATTTTATGGTCATCAAGAGATACTAGATATGAATTTTATGGTCATCAAGAGATACTAGGTATGAATTTTATGGTCATCAAGATATACTAGATATGAATTTTATAGTCATCAAGATATACTAGATATGAATTTTATGGTCATCAAGATATGAATTTTATGGTCATCAAGATTTGAATTTTATGGTCATCAAGAGATACTAGATATGAATTTTATGGTCATCAAGATATACTTGATATGAATTTTATGGTCATCAAGAGATACTAGATATGAATTTTATGGTCATCAAGATATACTAGATATGAATTTTATGGTCATCAAGATATACTAGATATGAATTGTATGGTCATCAAGATATGAATTTTATGGTCATCAAGATATGAATTTTATAGTCATCAAGAGATACTAGATATGAATTTTATGGTCATCAAGATATACTAGATATGAATTTTATGGTCATCAAGAGATACTAGATATGAATTTTATGGTCATCAAGATACGAATTTTATGGTCATCAAGATATACTAGATATGAATTTTATGGTCATCAAGAGATACTAGATATGAATTGTATGGTCATCAAGAAATATCAGATCTTTTGTTTCACCCTGATATACTCGAAGATGACTTTCCGCATGTACTTTTTTTACGGACAGCTAGATAAATTTATTTACAAATTACACAATATTTGTATATAAGGCAACTCATGTTATCAATTAAAAATACTTTGCCGTTGCTTTTTAGATTTTATTAATTGTAAAATATTTTAATCAAATTCACTATAAAGCACACACACACACACACACACACACACACATATATATATATATATATATATATATATATATATATATATATATATATATATATATATATATATATACTACGTGATTGTTGACATCAAATATTGGCAATATTCTCAAATGTATTGAACTATCCATCTAAATTTCAGATTCAGGTAAACGTTGCGGTTTATACATTCTCAGCCTACATTTTAAGGATTTTATATTTTACCATTATCTTACATTATCATACATTCTCGTGTACAGCCTACATTTTAAGGATTTTATATTTTACCATTACCTTACATTATCATACATTCTCGTGTACAGCCTACATTTTAAGGATTTTATATTTTACCATTATCTTACATTATCATACATTCTCGTGTACAGCCTACATTTTAAGGATTTTATATTTTACCATTACCTTACATTATCATACATTCTCGTGTACATCCTACATTTTAAGGATTTTATATTTTACCATTATCTTACATTATCATACATTCTCGTGTACAGCATACATTTTAAGGATTTTATATTTTACCATTATCTTTTATTGTATATATCTTTTATTGTACATATCTTTTATTGTATATATCTTTTATTGTATATATCTTTAAAAGAATATTTATATCAGTACTTTTATTTTGCAGTACTTTGTATTTACATTTATTTGGAAAGGTTTATCTTACTAAAGTCATTTTTGCAATTTTTATCCTTATATTTGTATTTCTATAATTTAAGTTTTCATCGCCACTGTGTGGCCAGGGTTGTGCGTACGTGTCTCTAAACCCAATACATACATACATTCTACCGTACGTGGTGTATCTTACACGTAGATCTAAATTTTAATCAGATTCGGAGTTATTTCTCTTGCCAGGAGATGTAAACAGGATATGGGAGGTCAGTGACGTTTCTGAATGTTAAAGTGGTACGGAATATTTAAAGACAAGCTTATTTATTTGCTTTGGAATTTATGTCATTTGAGCGTAGTATCTAATTTATAATCTGAAACCTAAATTCAGTGATATATCTCTGAAGAAAAGAGTTTTCCTGTAACTAACAAAACAGCAACCTCGAAAATACATTACTTATAATTTCAGGCTGATTCCACCAAAATAATGTGCAAAACTATAGAATCTATGGGGATGATTGACAATTGAAATGAAAGTCACCTATTAAATATGCAGATTGTATTGTTAATAAGATATGCTGCTTTAGAAATAAATATCTTTTTTAATTAAATCTTTTTATTGCTCTGTCGTGGAAAGACTTGTTCTCTGGCAAGCAAATAACTTGACGTCTTATTTTAAAAAGTAACAATGGCAATATTTTTTTTCACAAGCAGTGCACCCATGAAGTAAATATTACTGAGGGTAAAAGAAACAGCCACTTGGCAATGAAGTACTAAATAAAAAATCACTTGCCTGAGTTTGACTCCCACATTCTAACATTCCTATATGTTTATGATCGAGTTTTCCAATGTAAAACACCGGTGCAGGACAGCTCTATCCTACCTCACACACGACCTTTATCCTGACCCGTTGACATTCTGCTGCGAGCATAGTGCACACAAAGTAGCAAATACTTCCCGATTTCAATCTTCACTTGCACATGCTTTCACAATAATTGCACAATTTTAAGTACTAAACGAGCTGTGGTTGAAGTTGAGTGTCCCGCAATCAGGTCGTTTCGCATTGATCGACCTAGCTACATGTACGGCTTCATGAGTCCAATCTGAGTAGTAATATTTGTATTAGATACATGTACGGCTTCATGAGTCCAATCTGAGTAGTAATATTTGTATTAGATACATGTACGGCTTCGTGAGTCCAATCTGAGTAGTAATATTTGTATTAGATACATGTACGGCTTCATGAGTCCAATCTGAGTAGTAATATTTGTATTAGATACATGTACGGCTTCACGAGTCCAATCTGAATAGTAATATTTGTATTAGATACTCGAAAAAAGTACAAGAAACCTTATCAAAATATGCTGCATCCCGGAGACCCGATGGGGGTGAGGGTGGGGAGGTCCAAACACGTACGTCCAGGCAGCTCATTGCTACGTCAGGGACACGGGTTGTCGGGTCAGAGAAAATCCTTATATTCTGACTTTTGTTTCACTGCTTCCAAGTTGAATTAAAAAGGAATCATAAATATGTAAGAAAAGTCAGCCGAAGTTTTTAAAAAAAATCAAATCAGCATAAATAATTGAATTTTTAAATAAAATTGCATCAGGCTTTATCAGTAACCTGCCTGTTAAGTATTTAATATTTGTGATAATTATTCTTTGTGATAAATCACGTTCTGTTTGAAAGGATAAATTATATGTGTCGCTAAGTTTTCATAAGTAGAAATCTGCACAAAGCAGTAAAATGAAAATCGATAATATCTGAAACTGACTGCACGGACTTTTGGTTTCAGACTCGCTTCCTATACGGTTTTCGTGTTTTCGTAAAATGGTCACGTGATAGGTCATTTGGAACAAGGTCTGGGTGGAAGAAATATAGAACCTTAGGGAAGATATCTGTTCAAATGTAGCAAAACTAATAATAATCTTCTATTATGTAATGGCCTGAAATAAAGCTGAAAGATCCTTATATGGCAATTTGTTGAAAGAGGTGTGAAATTTTGCATCCTATTTCAATATGTGGCAATTTTGTTGAAAGAGGTGTGAAATTTTGCATCCTATTTCAATATGTGGCAATTCGTTGAAAGAGGTGTGAAATTTTGCATCCTATTTCAATATGTGGCAATTTTGTTGAAAGAGGTGTGAAATTTTGCATCCTATTTCAATATGTGGCAATTCGTTGAAAGAGGTGTGAAATTTTGCATCCTATTTCAAATTTTGAAAATTATTTATCACTGCCCCTCACTGGTTTCGGTGTTGTAATGCAGTGATGTCATTTAAGTAGGTCATGAAGGCATTAAATAGTTTAGCCATTTCTGTGACCTAATTGATGTAAACTATTAAGTTTCCGTTAAGGGTTTCTGCACTGTTGTAAGATATATAAACAATATGTGTATATATTGTTCTGCAATATTGTAAAATACATGTATTTATTTGTGTATTGGTGGATTGATAGATACATACTGCAGGTACATATGTATGCATGTACATATATATGATAGTGTCATTGATATATTTTAGATGAGTACAATTTACTTCCATTCAATGAAACTAGTCGACAAACCAAGAAAAAACATTAACCTGCAGGGCTACTAGATTACTGCCACTGGTCACCCATGGACAAGTAGATTTAGATGTGTTTGTATTTAGTATTCCTAACAATACAAAATAATCATGTCTTACCTACAGTGGAACCTGGTTTTTTATGACCCCCTAGGCACACATGACATTTTTTATGACCCCCTAGGCACCCATGACATTGTTTATGATTCCCTAGGCACCCATGACATTTTTTATGACCACCTAGGCACACATGACATTTTTTATAACCCCCGAGGCACACTTGACATTTTTTATGACCACCTAGGCACCCATGACATTTTTTATGATTCCCTAGGCACCCATGACATTTTTTATGAAGTTTCTTAACAAAACCTAAATGTGTAGATTTTCTTTCCTTTTGGACTTAAACTGGTAATTCTTAAATTAAAATTGGTAATTCTTAAATCAAAATTGGTTAGATCTGAGTTCATTAATAATAGTAGATTCCACTGTTTATATAATCTGGACTTGGACTGTTTAATGTTAAACTATGATGGCAATCAGTCTACCTGTTTGTAAGATACAAGGTAACAAGAAACTTGTATTTAATGCCAGTAGTCATGGTAATATAGGAACAATAGTTCTAGATGGGCTATTTTACCAATGCTACATAAACACTTATGACTTATTGGACAGGTACACAGATGGTACATATGTACAATAAAACAATAAGGATAAGAAATCTGACAATTTTGTTAGTAAAATGCATGCACAAGGGCCATATAAATAATTAAGATATCAGGTAATTAGGTTGTTAAATATTCAAATTCAAAATAACTAAATAGAAATAGAGCGATAAAGCGAGCAGAAAAAGAGCATAATCCAAACCAAAAGAAACTCAATACAACTAGATAAGCACAAAGATAAATGACACTGACCGCTAAAGAAAATGACACAAAGCACATTTATACTGAAGCCCTGACCAGGTTTGAATCAGCCTGCTGAATTCTTGGAAATCAGACACTGTTTTTAATTATTGGGCAGGCTGTTCTAGACTTAGGGGACCTCAAAATTAAAAGAAAGCTGACCATACCTTGTGGTCTGTACCCTTGGTATTGTAGTAAGATTTTGGTGTCTGAAATTATATTTGCGTTTAGAGCTGAAACACAGTCATACTTGAAGCAACGAATCGACTAGAGAGTGCGGGTGTGCACAATTATATAAAAACAAAATCCTTCGAGAACAAGATTCGAACCAAAAACTATTCGATCCGTAACACAACCATCATACCGGTTGTGCTATCGAACTTACTAACACCATAATTGTTACTCTATATTAAAGCGACAATATCTGGCTTACTGAGCTTTGCATTACTGATTGCATGTCCATATGTCTCTGTTGTAGTATTCTTGCACATTAAAACCTTCATTTATTTTAGCAGGAGGATTTCAATGTTACCATATTTTTATAGAAAAAAACTAGGACGAAGAACAAGAAGAAGTATGATCTTTGACTAATCGCTGGATTGATTAGAAATAGAAAGATGACAGATACTAAGGCGAATGAGAGGCTTTTTAATTTGTACGTGTTCAAAACTTTGCATCTTTCTATATATTTAGTCTATAGATGCCTGGTACCACCGTAAGAGAACGCCGATAAATATTTCCGACTATTGATCCCGGACACCCCTGTAAACAGAATTCTTAGAATATTCCAGACCATAGATACATCTTTCCATCGTATCGAGAGTACTTGAAATATTTCAGACCATATAAGCCTGACAACTCTTTATGCAAAGAACCTGAAATATTCCAAACTATAGATGCATGACACAACCGTCAGAATTGGACCAGAAATGTCCAAGACCATAGATGCCTGACACCGTTGTAAATATAATTCCTGGAATATTCCACACCATAAATGCCTGACACCGTTGTAAATATAATTCCTGGAATATTCCACACCATAAATGCCTCTTTCAGCCGTAAATAGAATATTAAAAGTATGTCAAAGCATATACACATAACAACTCTTTTAGCAGAGACCATGGAAAGATCCAGACTAGAAATGCCCTGATAGAGCTGGAAATAAAATTCATGGAATATTCCAGACCATAGATGTCACATGCTACCGTAAGTCTTGCCTTACCTCTGAGGAAATTGTGAGGATTTTCTCAATTTTGAGGAATTTCTGAACTCACTTTTCAAGAATCAAAAGGTTTACGTGTGTTAAATTTAAAAACTAAAACGTGATTTTGTATCCTTTCCACTTTCTCTACCACTGGCAAAAATATTGATATTGTTCGAAATAACATAAGCAAGATATATTGAGAATTTTAGTTAATTTTATCCATGGTCTTTAATCAAAAGAGGCTTCAGACTGAGATTTGAAATTAAATAATTTCTCAGCCTTTATATTGAACAATTAAAATAAATAATTCGCAAGAAAATTGGATATTTGGCAGCAAGAAGGTACTCGAAAGTCTGGTGTAACTTTACTATTACATCTGCTCTAATGTTTACAGCTGAATAAACAGCTAACCAACTTAGCCTGATTTTCGAATCACCTATATATTCATTCATAGCATGCTTGCTTGTTCAAACCGTAAACGCACGCAGTTAGCACCCGTTAAATTCCTAGCATATTCCTACAATGTTTGAATCTTCCAATTCAGCCTCAATCACATCAATAATGTCTCATATTTTATAAAACAGTATACAATTTAAATTTTTTTGCACTTCTCCTGCCTCGCAATTTGAATGTACTAAAGACCCTATTTATATATAGTATTTACTTATGGTTGCCTGTGATGTACACGTATTGCCATTCAGCTTTGTGTGACTTACAGCTTGTGTAGCCTGTATAGACGAACTTGTATGTATAACATCAACATACACAAAAGAACTTTCAGATTAGTGATAAAAGTAAACACAAATACTATACCTACTCCGTACAGAGAATATTTGGTGAACTTACTGTAATGACAAAACACATGCACAGTACTTTTTGTTTCGCTAAAGTTAAAGTTCTGGGTTTCAATTTAAGCGGGCTTTGTAGCGCCATCTACTGTCATATTTTTGGTCACGTGATCCCGCCTGTTGCGTATATATATATATATATATATATATATATATATATATATATATATATATATATATATATATATAGGGGCTAACAGATTGCGATGGTGGTGTGGTCTGAAGTGATGTGGTATGGAATAAGCAAGAGCTACAGCTAAGACGTCCCTTCGAGTGAAGTAGTACAAACCACCCAGCCGCAGCAATCACCTTTGGCCGCAGATCACTGAACAGGATAAGGCAGAATTAAGGATCTTGAAAGATTAAGAACTAGGTCTTTCGTCAATCAGAACAAGGGAGCTTCAAGGCCTGTTAAGAAAGCACGGGGATCTTGCTAACCAGTATCCAAATACAGATTGTTACTGAAGATCCATCTTCTCTCATTTCTTAGTCTCCGTTCTTTTCTCTGTCGATCTTGAAGGAGCGAAGATTCAGACCACGACCTGGACTACCCAGAATACGATCCTATCGGCGAGTTACAATACGGTCCAGTCGGCGACTCGCGGCACGACACAGTCGACGACAGGAGCGACATATAGATCCGGAGAACGACCTACTTGGCGACCAGGCGGCGAGCTAAAGCCGGGAATACGACATATGCCGCTGGGGCAGATATCTGTCAGATTCTGGAGAGCCAGACCTCAGACAGATACAGCGGGGTTTCACACCAACATAAATACCTATCTCAAAGAACCCGAGAAGGCGAGATTCGTGGTAGGGTAGCCGAGTGATTTCCGCTACATTGCTTGAGAGTAACAACACTTTAGGCTCTACTAATGTAGCCATTCAGGTTTGTCATAATGATCTATATGTAGTTCAATTTGACCATCATTTCCAGCTATGTAGAAGGGACAGACATAAATGGTTATACAAACAGATAATACTTTCATTAGGTAAGTAGAAGATTCAAGAGACAAAATAAGCACTGCACTAAAAGCCACGAGGGAATCCGTGGGCATTTTATTTACTCTTTGTATCAGTGAATAATTAACCGAAGTACTACTATTTTGCTGCGGAAGTTTGCTTAATATTGCGGATTCACTGAAATTACTCATTGTCAACGCTTATAGGCGTCATCTTGCATATATCGTTTGGGGTTGTTTTTTTTAGTCGATATAGCTATTAATATGGATTTCGAAACAATCAGACTATTTCTTGCAAGTAGAAGCGTTTGTTATTCACAATGTGGGTGGCTGCTACGACTGGAATGTGGGTCGAGTCCACAACGACATGTTTGCGTTTTTTCGGTTGCATCGAGTCCAGAGGCATACCCTTTGGTAGAGGTTTTTTTAACATTTTTATGTGCTCAATATCGGCATCAGATATTTGCAAACTGTGTCGAGTACAATTTTTTTTAAATATTAATTTATTTAACTTGAATTATGAACCCCAAATAATAGGTCTTATTATCAATATTAAAACAGTTCAAAATAGAACTCAATTTACAATTTACATATTTCACCTGCTCTCGTAATAAAATATCGATTTTCGGAAATATGTTTGACCCAGTCAGGATGTATTACATGAAATTTCGTAAAGTTAACGTGAATAAAATTGTAATGTTTATGAGCATTGATGAAACACGATGTATTCGTTAACAGTTTATGCTGTAGAAAACAACTTCAAAAGGTACAATTATTTGGTCTACTAATATCTCGATTTTAAGGGATTGCAATATACAACAAGCTTTACTATATATATATATATATATATATATATATATATATATATATATTGACATTTGGAATCCAAATTTGTCTAGTAATAAGTTTAGTTTTTGTACAAAGTATAATATGTAAAGGTTTTTATAAGACCAGAAATAATAAGTTGATATGTTTCATTTGTAAAATCTGTTTACTAACATATAATAAACATACAAAATATTGTACTAAATAATTACTATGACAAATACAACAGCAATAATAATACAGTGAAACTTGCCTAAACCGGACACTGTTTGGAACAATAATTTTTGCCGTTTTAAAGATGTCACCAATATACTGAGGTTTCAAATTTTCTAAATCGACCTTATTGGAACCAAAATATGTGGCCAAACTGTTGGTTGATCGTAATCTTGGTACAGAAGATCGTAACTGTTTGTTATACTGATTGTTCCTAACAAACGGCACAAACCCAGATCTGCCGGCGCATTAAGCAACGGCAGATCTGGGTCTATACAGTGTGCAGTTGGATCCGACTTATACGTGAGTATAAATGGTAGGGCTCTGGATTTTTTGTGCCATGTTTTGCTACATTTCAATTGCGCTACTGATGAAGTAGTTTATGGAATGCCGGGAATATTTGTGTCTCTCTTTATCATATATCTTAATGAAACGTTTTCACAACTTTCTCATGTGTATAATCCGAGACTGTAAAATTGTAACGAAATGACAACATAGAGTGACCCAGCGATTAGCTTTGTCAATAGTAAAGGTAAAATGGGGTGATTTATTTTCTTCATTTTAAATAGATAGTGAGGCGAAACTCTGGCGCAAACAATTTTAGGTGTGTATGGATCTATACCTCGCCCTGTGCCTGTGTATGTTTTTACTGTGTACAAACCTAAAACTTCACCACACAAAATTTTTTTAAAAAAAATATACATACAATAAATGTAAATGAGACATCAGTTATCTCTCATGGACGAAATTTCTTTTTAGGGTAGGTTGATGGAAAATTTAGAAACTATATTTCTAGTCATTTAACAATTATATATTTAAATACATATTCTTCTCATTTATAAGTTGCATACAATGGAGCATTATCGGTAATTCCTGGTACCTAAACATTCTTGAACAGACGACAAAACATCCAGCTTTCAATTCTCGTAACATTTTTAGTTATTGAAATAATCTGATTCTGTTTCCAGTTTTGTAAACTTACATATATACATGCAATAAGGGTCATCTTTATTGGTGGAACAACTAACTATCATTTAAAAATCATTCTCACAGCTTTGGAAATAAATAAATAAATAATTAGATAAATAAATAAAGCAACGAAAAAGTAATCAATAAACAAGTAAATAGACATAGAAAGCGTATGCTATAAATAGCATCTGATCAATAATGGCTTATACAATTTCCTTTCAATATAAATGTTTGAATTTTATTTACTTTCGGAAAGAAATTACCCCCACTCCCAAAAATAGACAAGCAACAAATACAAAAATCTTAACTCCAGCTATTAGATTCCATATTGTAGAAGTAGAATTAGAACTAAATGTATGTACATACGGGTTTAAAGGGACGACAAATATTGCAGAGTAGAAGCTTTTGTTCTGTAGAACAAGTATTATACATGAGAGGCATTTCAAATATTAATACATTTTGTATTAAAATGGTATCTTGTACACTAAGCGGTAAATTACATGTGGAGATCTAATGATGACTGATAAGACATATAAGAATTTATAAAGAGAAACTACCCTGTAGGTAAGCAAATAATTATTATTGTTAGCAGTAGTAGTATATTCATGCTGTCCATCCTTTCCCATACATAATAAATATATTGCCTTCTCTATGTACAATACTTCATTCACTATCAGATAAAACCTATTGCAATATTATTTTAAGTCTTTTCTCGCAAAATCTTTTACTACACAATTTTTTTAGTCCGTTTTCAGGCAAATTTTGTCAAGGCCTGTAACACATGCCGAAATAGTTCGATGGATATCTCGTAAAACTTGAGAATGCTTAGCCCACTCACAAATATTTCGTTTTAATCAGCATTTCTAAAACGTGTAAGGTGAAAATGTCATGAAAATATGACGCAAAACGTCTAAATTATATTGAGTAAAATCTTCTAACAACAACAAAGGTATCCTATTGGCTCTTGTGCGACAACTAAAATGCATCCGGTCACAATATAACTACGCAATGATTTGCAGTTACGGACGATTGGATTGGTATGCGATCCATGGAATATATATTTTTTTAATTTCGTATTTTATTAGCCCAGACATATAACAGTGCCACGGTTGGGAAGCCTTGGACTCACTGTTTACAAAAAAAGCATATTGAAAATCACCGGTACATTATATGTTGTAAATTATACAATCAATTATAATTCATAAAATTTACTTCAACTGTTGTCTGAGGTTTGTAAAAAAATAACAACAGGAACAACAACAACAAAAAATGTAAAAACAGAAAAAGAAAAAAAAGAAAGGTAGTAAGGAAGAAAAGATGTAAGACATGCATAGATTGTTATTTTCTTTGGAAATGGTCTAACGTGGACAAAATTAGTGGCGAGGGCAGCCTTTCGAATAATTTATGTTGATTCAATTCCTGGTGGACTCCATTTCTATTGTAAGGAAAAATTCTACGCAATACACCCCATTTCCTATAGAATTAGATCTATAGTGAGGGAAGATTCAACGCAATACACCCCATTTCTCGTAGAATTTTTAAACTAAATTTTTATTCTTAACCATATAGAATTCAGAAAGATAGTACATTTTAAAAAATTCAACCAGGACTGGTAGATTGAAATTATTTCTTCTTTTGCTTTAAGTACATATGTGATATTTAGTAATAAAAATTATGCAGTTTAGTTCTTCCGAGTTTTATTATGTGTTGCCAAGAACAATTTGTGTTGAGGTGTGAAATTCATTTGTTATACGTTTTGTTGTGCTTTTTGTAGTTTTTGTTGCTCTTGTGTTTTTTTTTTTTTGTTTGTTTGTTTGGGGGGTTTTTTTTGGCATTATGGACTCAGAAAGGATTGACCAAAACTTATCAGTATGATTATATTCCCAAACAATTGTTGAATGGTTTCTTCTTCTTCTTTACATAAACTACAAAGATTATTTGGATTACACCTATATAGTTTAAATAACCTTTTACAGGTAATATGCTGTGAAGTATTCAATATTGGAACCAATGTATTTTAGAGTCTCTAGTGCTTTTGAATCCATATTTGTAAATTAGTTTCCATATTTCTGTGTTAGAATTTAAAATAATTTCCAATTTCAGTCTTCTATTAGGTATTAAGATATTATTATTAAGAATTACATACATATCTGTACACCCATTTACGTTTTTTAATAATATCCTAATATGGGACGCTATACACGGATAAAGCATCTGTGTAAATGCTAATTGGTTTGTTATGAATCTAATACATTTTTAATACTATTACAACGACCCATGCAAAGTAATTGATCTTCCTTTTCAGTATTACATTTTCTCCTGAAGTTTCCAAATGTACTAAAGTTAACTCCATCAAACATATCGCTTATAAACTTCACACCTTTATTATACCAAGATCAACAAAACCCAGTTTTATCTGCAACATTAATATTCTTATTTTTCCAGATGGGTAGATTTAAGCATTCTTTCAAAGAATCAAATTTTGTTTTTTCGTAAATATAAATCCAAGCACTGAATACACTTCTCCCAAAAACATTTATTATCACATTTCTTAGTTTCGTCACAAGCTCTATCCCAAGATCTGTAATATGTTTAATTTCCCCAAAGAGTTTCATAAAGATATCATCCCAACATTATTTGATCTAATAATTCTTCTTATCCAAGAGTATTTCAGTGCCCGAATGAAAGTTTTTAAATTCACCATAATTACTAAAACAGTTCTCGTTATTTTTTACAAGTATGTCCCTTTTTATTCTTGGCATTTTTGCCTTGCCAAATAAATCGAAAGAACGATTTACTAACATTTTGTGAAGTATTATCAGATGGATTCGGTAGAGCCACGAACAAGTGATTGAACTTGGAGAGAGCTAGCGTTTTAATTACTGTTATTCTTTCAACTGGGGCCAATACTCTTTTTGACTATTGAGTAAGTACATGTAGTGATTGTACTTTGGGGATGTATTTTTGATAATTATTATCTATCATTTGATCTAAATTCACCGAAAACTCTATACCTAAAAGACTAAATTGGGATTCCCCCAAACTGATTTCCGACGAACGTGATGGATTATATCTTTACTAAATCTGTTACTTCATATC
The DNA here is from genome assembly GCA_029931535.1 of Margaritifera margaritifera. Lineage (NCBI taxonomy): Eukaryota > Metazoa > Mollusca > Bivalvia > Unionida > Margaritiferidae > Margaritifera > Margaritifera margaritifera. The sequence goes on along the minus strand of JAQPZY010001306.1, from coordinate 1,205,101 downwards.
CATATTATTTTGGTTTTATCGTGATTTATACTCTTAGGCCTGATATTGAAGCAAAATATTCTAATAGATTCAGAGCGTAATAGAAAGATTTCTGAGAACTGTCAAGGATCAGGTGGTATCATATGCAAGCTGTGTAACTTTATGTTCTTTATTATTTACTACTATACTTTTAATATCTATATTTCCTCTTATAAAAATTGACAATATCTCAGTATAAAGTAAAACAGGTATGGTGAGAGATGGTCTCTTTGTATACAGCCCCTTCTTACTGCAGAGAAATCTGATATCCATTCTGTATAACTGCTGAAGACATATTTGTTATAAATATCATAATCCATTTTGTATAGAATTCCCAAAATTAAAATACCTTATAACTTTTTCTAGCAAAATCCATGCTTTTACCAAATCAGTAAGAACCAGTTTTACAGGAATATTCAATTTTTCTGAATAGTGTATTAAATCATATATTAATCTAATGTTTTTTTTATCTATGTGAATACCCTTAATGAATCTAGTTTGCGATTCTGATATTATGGAGTTCAACACATTTTTTACTATCCGAGCTATTATTAAGTTTGTTAGAAATTCGGAAATAAGAAAAATCTAATCTAGCATGCTTTATTGGATATTTCCTGCGCCAAGTGTATCTTCTTAGATGTGTGTTAAGGACTCTATAATAGTCAACCATGTTGTGATCCTAAATTAGTTCTTAAAATTGTTCTCTAGCTTTTGAATTATTATCACTTGCATTCCCTTCCAAATCCAAAATCGGATCAAATAATAAATTAAAGTCACCACATAAAATATTAATTGGATTGTTAAACTCATCAATTATTTCTTCCAATCTGTCAAACAAATTAGGATCATCTGAATTAGGGCCATACAAGTTTAATAAGTATTATTCGATTGTTTTGTATATTCGAGTCAATTCCCAGTAAACTGCTACACATCTCTCTTCCTTCTCTATGTAATTTAAATTCAAAATTGTTATTAAACATTATGCTTCCCCCATTGAATTGAACTCGTGCGAGTTAAAAATGCATTCATATCCCCATTGTTTCAATATACTTCTCTTCCTTTGATGTAAAGTAAGTATCTTGTAGGCAGACAATACTATATGTTTTACCTTTAAAGAAATTTAAGAGATCCTTTCTCTAAGTGGGCATTCTCAATCCCTGACAGTTTGCAGATGCTATTGTAATTGTACTATCCACTATTTGAATTTAATTAAAATTTACCATGTTTATTATGGTTTATGCATTTAAGTGGTAAGAGATTATCCTTTGAACCGGCTACTACATACGAATACATTGATATATTAAGGGTCAATACCATCCCTGAAATGCATCTCGAAGTACTTTGGTTTTCATTAAACTAAGGCAAGTAAAACAGAGAGGATGAGGATACGTATGCATGACAATGTGGAAAGAGATACAATTTAAAAAAAACAGACATACGTGTTATTGAAAAACAAGCATAAAAAAAACAAAAAATAATAAAGCTCATTAAAAATAGCATATTTCTTTCACAGCAATAATTCACTATTTAAAATGTGAATTGTGGTTAAGAAACGCTAGGTATATATAGATTTTTTTTAAAAAAGTAGCAATCAGTACATAATCAGCAATCATAGAATATCTGTTACATGACAATTGATTGGGAGGTGCCAAATACAGCCGAGCCGTCAATGGTCTTGATGTCATCGCCTATTCTGGTTTCGGATGTACAGCTTTATTAAATTCATCTTTAATTTTGTCCAGGACGGCGGGATTTGAAAAGATATCCAGTGCTGTCATCGCTAAGGCCTTGCCCTGGGCCAGCGTAAATGGTTGTGCGATACGATCACCTAGAAGAGTATATATATATATATATATATATATATATATATATATATATATATATATATATATATATATATATATATATATATATATATATATATATATATATTCAATAGGATATCAATATCAATCCTTTATTCCTTCAAGCGATTTTGCATCATCATCATGAATGCTCTTCAGGTAGATACATTATACTTTCAAAGTATTTTTGTAAATAACCAATTTGACGTCAATGTTATGTCAGTTACGTCATTGTTTAGAGGGCTAGATATAAACAACTTCTTTACATCTATACACAACACTTCTATATAAAAGCAAAATTGTCAGAATGACGAAATCATTAAACTCTCTTCACAGTCCTTCGTTAAGTACATAAAACAAAACACCCACCCCCCCCCCCGAAAAAACCAAACAAAACTGACAGAAATGCACTCAGTATAGGTCCTGTACAGGATATTGTGAAAGTGCATCAATGTATTGATACAATCTATAAAGTGGTCCATACAAATTAAAACAACCCAATGTAGGTTTCATATGGTCATGTTACGAAAATGTATCAGTGTATTGATACAATGTACAAAGCATCCCATTTTAATTTTTCATGAATCTCAAATAATTACTTACAACTAACTATTAAGGTCTGGTTGTAGAGTGCGTATGAAATGAGTTCCTATTCTTCTCTTAATTATTCATTATCAGTAAATAATTGATGCAAAGGAAGGACTTTGAAGTTTCCTCCTGAACATTTATATAGATGTTTATTCATTTTTTAAAATCTGAGATCTTCTGTTCTTGTTTGTATTGTCTATATACTGTCATTCTCTTTCTTAGTTCATTTTTCGTCTGACCTATGCAAAAGGCTTCACATTTCACTGCATAAATCATATTTTGAAGAACTGCAATCCATATCCTGATTAACTTTAAATATCATTTTTAATTGAATTGAGTTTCCTTCTATTATATTAGAACATGTTTTGATTCTACTCGTACGACATTTGTTTACTCAGGCCTCTCCTTCAATGAGTTAAATTTAGACCTGGTAAGAATTTGTTTAAGATTTTTGGGTTGTCTCTTACTCTCTTAATCATTTTTATTCTTTCCAAAACATTTCAAATTTTATCACTACGTCGAAATAATTGTTCCCATATTCGTACCCTCTGGCAAATGTTAGTGTACCGTGAAGTTGTAATTAAAGGAATTCCATTTAATGATGGTTTAATCTGTTCACGGTTATCTCCCTTGATTGTTCATTTCTTTTCGCTCTCAGTATTCCTTGATTAATTATTTCCTCTGGGTAGTTTTTACTGCGAAGATATTCATGTAATTCCACAAGTCTCTGTTCTTTTTTATGTTTGTCCTTTATAATTGTTATCACTCTTTATTAAAAGGAATGTTCACTTTTATATGTTTTGCGTGACAAGATGTAAAGTTGGGATAGTTATGTGTATCAGCTGGTTTACTATAAATATCAGTAGAAATATGGGTTTCCAGATGATTTGACGAGTATGTCCAGGAAAGTAATACTTATTTCACTCTCATTTTTGTTGTGAATTTTATAATTGGATGCAAGTTATTAAGTTCCTGGAAGAATTCTTCTATAGATACATGTTTATTCCATATTATGAAGCAGTCGTCTTAAAATCTCTTCCAGTTCTTTCTCAAATAATCCCCAAATTATTTTTCTTCTTTGACTTTCATTCTGTCAAATAGTGTCTCTTCTAAGTACCCCAAGACTAGCGTAGCATAAGTTGGCGCCGCCTTGGTGCCCATAACCGTGTTTTTATTCTATATGTAGTAATTTCCATCAAAGTCAAATACATTGCATTCGAGTACTAGTTTATGGGACTCAATTATAAATTCATGATTGAATCGTGAATATGTGGTTTCACTTTTTTTGCTTAGCCAAATTTCACTGCTTCTATTCCAAGGTCATGTGGAATATTAGTGTATAAGTTTACTATATCAAAAGTAGCGAGTGTTGATCCCTCATTCACGATGTCTGATAAATGGTTGAAAAAATCAATATCATCCCAACTAATAAACCACGGAATTGAAAAATATGGAAATGACCTATATAAATAAGAAATTGATTCTTTAAGGAATTTTAAACATTTTACAAGTTACTTTTACGGCCTCTCACAAATCAACAAATATAATACCTGAGAGAAGATATTCAGCAGCAAATTTCGGAATATGTAGTAATAAACATACCCGAAGACTTAAAATTTCGACCTACTGTAGGAGGACCAAATAGTTGCACACAAAGGCGAAGTCATTTGCTTCATATTATATTTAAACCACTTTGCAAAGAAGTTCCTAGTTTTATAAGGGATTATATTGATTTTCTCAACTAATTACCAGACATCGTAAATGAGAGATCAACAGTCGCTACTATTGATATATGATGTGTTATATTAAGATCCAAAGCAAGATGGTATAAGTTGGAGAAAAAGGTACAAAATATTTTTTAAATCTTGAAAAGAGAAATTATGTCAATAAGACAATAAAGGAAATGATTTTAGATGATAGGAGAAATATATCAGACCAAATAGATATTTTAGAAGCTCAAAAACAGCGTTTTTATTGGAACTGTATAAAAGCTGAATTGCTCAGCTTGATGTTGATGATACTCCAGAAGTTCAAAATGAATTTTTAATCACAATATTAAACCGAGTTAAGAGGAAAGAGAATCGTGCGAGGGTCTACGTACAATTAATGAATAAGGTAAGTGTTTAAAACGGATTGAAAATAGATCTTGGGGGATTTCTATGCAGATCAATAAAGTATGTAAATAATGCCGAAATATTTTCAGATTTTCGGAATCAAGGAGTCACAACATGTTTACTGAAAGGAGAAAAAGACAGAAGATACATTAAAAATTGGAGACCCATATCTCTTTTAAAAATTGATTATAAGATTGCTTTGGGAGTTATTGCAGCACGGATTCGAAACATTCCTCTACCATATCATCAGTGACACTCAAAAAGGATTAATGAAGAGAAAATACAAGGTCATTATACGGTAATCATGCATCAACAAGAGAACGAAGGAATACATGGTGTATTATTGCTAATCGATTTTGAAAAAGCATTTGATTCAATTAATTGGAGCTTTGTGGAAAATATTTACAATCTTTTATCTTTGGTGATTCTGCTTGCAAGGGGTTTAAATTGTTCTGTGATAATTTTAAAAGTTGTGTGATAAATAATAGACATATGTCATCCTTTTAGAGTTGAAAGAGGATGTTGTCAAGGAGATCCTATTGTCCCATATTTGTTTATTATTAGAGATAAATTTAAAACAAAATGTGGATGTCCGTGTACTGATCTTTGATGTCAGTGAGTATAAATTGTTATGTAAATTTTTTCTATAATGTGCTTAACTTTTGTCCATGAATGTAAGTTGTACCCCAAGATTTTGGTCACTTGTAAACAGAATGTTTACATACGATTCGAGCTCATGAGCATTCTTATTTACAACTAGACTGGGTTTTATCCATTGGATTGCTTCACATCCTGCTATGATATAGGTCAAGTGAAAATGTGTATAAATAGGGATTTGATAAAAATAAATACTTCATTCCTGTTTTACATCAGTCTGTGGGAATCCATTTGTGATCAGAGTTTACAGTTGTGCCGTTTAAATCAGATATAATTCGAGAGGAATTATTTATTTAAGATATTAATTGGAATTACTAAAGTGTTCATTGACTTTTGAATTATTACATTACTTGGGATTTTTGTGAACTCATTCAAAGACATTCTGGATTGCATGATTGTGTTATATAACAACATTCAAGACTATATGAATTAAATCGCAACATTCCATATTTTTTTTACTTGTGATTAGGACATTTATGATTATTTGGAATTTAACTTACAATATTGTAAGTATCTCTTGAATCTCACTTTGTTTTGAAGGGAAATACATTGCCTGTAGATATCACTTAAATTGTTGGTTTCACATCATTTCTGTTACATATTTGTAAGACCTAGAGTCGTAACAACATTGGGTCAGTATGCCGACGATGCTTTTATTTTTCTTGATGGATCTCAACGTTTTCTCAAAGCAACTATGAATATCTTGCAAGTTGTTTGTTTGTTTGTTTTTTGTTTGTTTTTTTTTTTTGGGGGGGGGGAGTGGGGGTGTTTTGTTTTTTTATTATTGTTTATTTTTTTCTTAAATTTTGTTTTTGTTCTATTGTCTGGACTAAAATGTAACACAATAAAAACAAAGGCTATTTGGATTAGAAACAAGAAATGTTTCAGTGAAATAATATGTCCCGATATGAATCAAAATAGGTCTTTTTCTAGTTGTACACTCCTTGGCATCGATTTTTCTCTAGATTTACAACAAATGGTGGAATATAATTAATGGAAGAAATATTCATAAGATGGAGTAAAAGACATCTTCAGTAGTTGGTAAGGTAATTGTTGTAAGAACGCATGTTCTGCCCATACTCGTGCATTTGTTTTCAGCACTTCCAAATCCAACAGCAAGAGTTAAAACAGAACGTAATCGTAGTTTATTTCAATTTATATGGGGCTGTAGAGTTGAGAGAATTAAGTGTGACACCCTAGTAGCTCCTGAGAATGAGGGAGGACTAAAATATGAATCACATTTATTCATTCATTCGGTACATGAAGACAAGATGTGTTAAAACATTGCTGGAAAATGTAGATGGATCTTAACAGAAAATTAGTCTATACAACTATGTTAAAAAATCAAAAGGATATTGGAATTTAGGGATAAGGAAAATAGAAGAATTTGGTAAACTCATTAAAAACATTTTTGGACCGATGTCATTTTGTCAGTATTTTATTGGAAAGAGGGCTTACAAGATTGCTGGAAACTTGGGTCAAAAATCCAAATGAATATTTATCCCAGATTATTTAAACTTTGTCCTCCCTAGGCTGTTTTATCAATACAAATCCTGGACAGAAACTAGCATTGAAATTCTTAATGATTCATGAGATAATCAGGATGATCTAATACCTTTTCAAATGATAAAACGAAAAATTAGATGCAATGATTTTTTGGAAATTCTTCTCCTTAATATTCAAAGTCCGAAATCATAGAAAAATGATATAAAAAAAACTACTTACTACACAATAATTTTGATAAGCAGGAGGATAAAGTAATAAACTTGAAAAAACAAAATTCACTGAAATTTGCTTACAAAGATCTTTTTAAAAAAAGGTAAAAAGGCAACATACTGCTAAGCAAGAAACCTGAGTGCAAGTATTCGATACAAATGCAAGTAGTGAGAGGTTGTGTGAGATTTACAGTCGAGCGAAAATTTGTACTGAGGTTAGCAAGTTGATCTCTGGTTACAATAATTGTTGCTAATAATTTTTTGAAAAGAATTAACATATTAGATGATGACAAATGTACTTTCTGTAAGAGTGAGAACGAAAGGATTGAACATCTCTTCTGTGATGGTAATATTACTTCAAAGTTTTTGTACCGTTTAATTAAACATGTGTGCACCTTGTTGCCCAAATATTGTATGTTTGTCCCAAAAAATTATTTTTGGGAAGTGAACAATTGGACATTGTACGTAATTCTTGCTTATTTTGGCTAAATAATATATTTACTCTTGCAGATTCAATATCAAAATCCTTCCATTTAGGCTTTTAAACAAACAGTTGAAATGTATAAAAACATTGAAAAATACGCTGCTAGATAAAAAAAGAGGACCACTTTCTTCAAAAATAGACCTCAGTCATGAATATGTAACTTATGTAAAAATCCTTTTTCTTCGTGCAGTTGGTTACTGTTATTGCGGTCTGATTTGATGAAAAACAGGAACAAACTATAGCAATATCCCAAAAGTCTATATCACATGACATTGTATATTTGTGCATCAAATTTGTATACCAAAAGAAATTGCGTGAATATGAATGTGTGCGTTTGTTATTTTCTTTTTAAGTATATCATACTTGCTGTCCCTAGATTAGCTGATAAATTGAAATGTCTGAATGTTAGGTGGCCTTGGAGTTGTGTTCCCCGACCCAGTGGTCAGCCCATTACGGGGAGAATAAAAAAAAACGAATGAACTTAAACCTAGTTTCGGCTAAAATGGTAATTGTTTATCTTTTATTATCGTTAAAATGATGAGACCATACTGTCATTATATATATATATATATACATATATATATATATATATATATATATATATTTTTATATATATATATATATATATATATATATATATATATATATATATATATATATATATATATATTGTTACGGAATTATGTTATGTATATGAAATCTATAGTGTGCTCAAACTTTGGCCTATGACTCTACTTTAAAGTTGTGTCAATAGTGGGTTTAGTTGTACTATTAGTCAAATAACAACATGTTTACTGACCTTTTGTTCAAGGTCAGAGTTGTTTACTGTATCTGATGAAATAGACGCATTTAGTATTGCATTCTGGGTCATAATATGACACGTTTCCTGTTGTGAAATGTGCCATTTGCAAGTTGTATAAAAGACCTGGAAATACGAATTAATTCCATTCCATTTTAGATCTTGAGTTGAAAAGAACTGGTTTTTTTATGATCAGCTTTGGAATCATCAGATCGTTTGAAATAATAGCCGTGCTGCTGTAATGACATGCTGTATAGATAATTCGAAAGGAATTATTTATTGGACCATTCATCAGAGCTACTGGGGTTATATTTAGGACTCTATCGGATGCCTCTGAATACTTAAAGATGATCTGACATTATCGTTGATACATCGGAACATTACAGACTCGTTCATTCGGAACCATCATTCTTTCGGAACATTCGTTCATTGCGAAGACTCATTCTTTCGGAACATTCGTTCATTACGAAGATTCATTTGGAACATTTCATAGTTTCTATATATTCAGGACTTGTGATTAGGACACTAATAATTGTTGGATTATTTGCATTTTAATACACGAAACTGTAAGTGTATTTTGATTTTCACATTAATTATATAAAATAATTGTTTGTTGATATTTACAAACATTGTTGGTTTCACTTTCTTTTTGTTACGTTTGTTCGAGCCATAGAGTCGTAACAATATACATTATTCACAAGAAGCTGACATATACCTTTTGCACGCTGTCTGTCACAGATGTATGTATGTATGTATGTATGTATGTATGTATGTATGTATGTATGTATGTATGTATGTATGTATGTATGTATGTATGTATGTATGTATTTGTGGAGAAAATTATTTATTATTATTATTATTTCCTTTGCAATTTGAAAGAGAGAGATTCCTGTCTGCATGAACATACTAGCCGTTAATTCTTTTGAATTTTTCAATTGATCACGAATTTAAAAATTGAATTTAAAGTTCCAGAGCATAATACAATTAAAAATGTATTGGAATTTAAACCAAAAATAGTTGGTTCCATTGAAATCTATATTTTAAAGAGTGAAGAAGTAGAAAATGAATTTAAAGTATCAATTTCATATTCTATCACAGATGCTGGTATATTTATTGTTACTGTATTTTTAAAGATCAATCAACTTTATCTCTGAACCGAGAAAAATCTATCGATACATAGTTACATTCTGTATAATTTGAAAGGTTGTGCAAAGTTATGACTCAGGGACAACAGCCGGGACAATATGCTTCAAAACAGGGACAACAGCCGGGACAATATGCCTCAAAAGTATTAATATTTAACATTGGGACATAGCAACAAAAATGAAACTTTTATCTCTACGTAATCCGCGTTTCCTAAAAATACTTAGAGATATATAAAATTTGAAATACCATCCAGTCAACAATGTCATCGATCTAATACTGCGGGATTAAAATATATATACTTGTTAATCTACTAACTTTAAGAAAAATTTAAATTGTACTTTCTGATTTTGAATTAACTTTTTTTTATAGTTACATCAGGATTACAGAGAAAGTAATGGATATGCTTACACCACTTTCGCTTGTTCTTTAAAAAAAATGGGGAAACAAAGTATGTAACAAATTCATTCACCAAATAATTTAACAGGACACCTTGCAAAAATGAATTGTTTGTGTATAAATATTACTATTTTTGTCTGCGTGTTTTTAATTTCATTCAATAGGTTTCGACAATCCAGGGTACAGCTTTCTCTTCTTTATGTACGACACGTAACTTTTCTTTTTAAATGTTGCTAAAGACATTGGCAATATTCAACGACGAACAACTTCAAATAAATTGTATTTCTTGCATGTCATTATACACTTTAAAGCAAAAGCTCTATTTAATATCAGCATTAAAAAGGCAACAGGATTGATCTTATTTCACCTAAACAAGTAAAACTGTTAAGTCAGTCACTGAATTATACATATAGCCTTGATCAGAACATTTCCCCAGTCAGATTCAAGGCTGTCCCAGTATTTACCGGAAAAAACGACCTACTTGATAAACAAAACTATCATTCAGTTAGTGTTGTCCCAACTATATAAAAAAATCTTTGAACGAATTATCTGTGACCTGATTACTAATTATTCTGACAATATCTTACGCGCATATCTTGTTACGATTCATCAGTAAATACTATGGAAGATTAGCTCTCAAACAGAAGACCGCATGTCAAAGTATGAAACACAACTCGTTCATGGGCAAATATCTCTAAAAGGGTATTTAAAGGGTCAAATCTCAGACCCATATTTTTAATATTATTTTAATAATTACATTTGTTATAAATGAGCCTTATCTATTTAACTATGCTAATGACAACACATTAGTTTATGATCACAGCCACTTCAATGTTATAAAATCTTCAATGGAAACGGAGTGCACTAATTTTCAGACAATTTAATAAAAACAAACTTTGATAAGTACCAAGTATTGCACTTGGTAATAAAACTAAAGAATGTCTTGAGACTTTCTCAGTCAGTGCGACTTATATATCTCTTGTGAAGATCTGGTAAAACTTATAGGAGTCACTTTGAATTTATATTATGCTAAACTTTAATCAACAAATCAATGAAACCTCTCCAAAAGTATAAAAAGAATTAAAAGTGTTCAAACGAATTGGACGATATCTCACAACTGACGGACGACTGGCAATGCATCACTCATTCATCATGGTAAACTTCAACTACCGACCCCTAACTTAGCATTTCTGTAGTCTCAGTAATATGAACAAACTTGAAAAACATCATGAAAGAGCCTCAAGATTTCTCTTTGATTGACCAAAAGACACATTACTTCGAACTCCTGGATTTGGCAAACACGTCAACTCTCTATATCCAAAAGGTTAAAATCCATGACACGTGATATTTTTAACAGTTTCCACATGCAAAATCCAACCGACTTAAATGATCTGGTAGTTCGATTTTAGTTGCTCTCAGTATGGGATATGTTATTTACATTTATCTTGAGCAGAAATTTCCTCACCTATTTTAGATGTATCTTAGTTACTTTAGTTCCTCTGCATGTGTAGTGTTTTATCTTTTAGTTCTGTATTTTTGCTTGTACCTTCTAGTTCCTTTCAATTTCCGTGCCTTGTTCTCATTTATGTTTTCTGTATATGTTTCTAGTTGCTTTTAATTGCTCTGTCTTATATATGCTTCCAGTGCATTTTACATTAATCTTCTACGTGCTTTCTTTATGTATGTACATTGTCTTGCCGAACTCTTTATCCTTGTATATTTAAATGTTTTGGCTTGCATAATTGTATACTAAATCCGTATTTTCCAACCTTTAAGCATGTTACTCTAACTTTGTGTGTAATTTTAGATTAGAATATATTTATTTAAATTGATTTCTTTATATAGAACTTTTAGATTAGAAATTTTTATATCTTTCTAGCTTAGAAATAAGATTTTACATAGCAACATAATTAAGTCAGCATGTATGTATGTATTTTCATATGTATGTATGTATATATGTATGCATGTGTTTATATACATATAGAACTTTTAGATTAGAACTTTTTATCTTTCTAGCTTAGAAAAAAGATTTTACATAGCAACATAATTAAGTTAGCATGTATGTATGTATTTTCATACGTATGTATGTATATATGTATGCATGTGTTTATATACACACATGTATGTATGTATGTATGTATGTATGTATGTATGTGTGTATGTATGTATGTATGTATGTATGTATGTATGTATGTATGTATGTATTGTTACGACTAGTGGTAATGTAACAAAAGAAAAGACTCAAACAAGCTTTCAAGATTTAAAACACAAATCTTTAATTTCCTAAAATATTAAAATATTTCAACAAGAAATCAAAGTGAAAGAATTAAAAATAACTTACAGTATAGAATATCCTTAAAAGTCCTAAATTGTTTTAAAGTTCACTGTTCCTGAAGTTAATCCAAATATTCCGAATTTATGTTCCGAATGAAGTAACCTTCGCTGTGCTAACGTGTTGATTATAATAAGTTATATCCAAGTAATCCTTGCGAATATAATATCACAAGTTCTAGAAATGTTTCCGATACTTCCACGGAGCTGTATAATTATTCAGGTTGAAGACACAGTACTGAATCCTAAATGCACTGTATTAATCACAAAAGGAGAATATCCCACAGACAAAATGAACCAATTCGTTTATGATCTCTCTATCCAATATAACTATGAAGAATAAAGAATACTGCTAATAATTCTATAATATAGTCTCCCACTGCGCATAAACAAAATAAAAACCCATTTTATCCTTCTAGAAACAACCTTCTCCAAACCAATCAGAAATTAGGTTATGCGTGATAGCGCTTAAAGTACCCCTACAGTGACATTTTATCAATAACAAAGTATTTACTTTAGAAATTAATCATAGAATCAAGGTCAAAAGTTCAACCTCACGCGCGCTAAAACCACGTGATGTACTAAGGTTTCGAAATATCGATCGTGCCTACCGTATGTGTACTCGCAGCAGGACGACAGCTGTTAGACTAAGAACAGAGATCATAAACTAATAAACTATAGCAATATTAAAACAAAAAGATATATAATTCCGTAACAGTATGTATGTATGTATGTATGTATGTATGTATGTATGTATGTATGTATGTATGTATGTATGTATGTATGTATGTTAAAGTTAATTGCTATTGTATTGTTTATAGTCGGTAACATAGCTCCAGTGAGCTAATGTTTCTTATGATGCAAATGCAAACCGACTCTAAATTAAACTAAAAACTCTGCAGCAGGTTGGTTGTTTTTTTTTTGTTTTTTTTTGGGGGGGGGTGTATTTTGTTTTTTTTTTGTTTTGTTTTTTTAAATCTTGAATTCACACCTCTGCACCTACTGTATATATTTACTATAGCTTACCCTGAACTCATATTTGAGTGGTACTCATATGAGTGGCATAAAGCCAACGGATCGCGAGTTGACTCACACTTATGTCAAACTCAAGTTGGAGTTATGTGATCTCGAACTAGTGGCTCAAGTTGGAGTTATGTGAAAGCGGGCATGTGCATTGACCGTGAATGCATTACGACATTACTAAGGTCAACAATATATGCACTTTTTGACATTTATAGCCTCTTGCATAGATATCGTGAATGCACAATAGATCGGACCGGCCATATTCGTATCACGTGATATTCCGCCATTATGGTACTGATATTGCTGAGCGCTCGGTACAATATAAACTTTATTTCGTACACATTTACTGTAAATGTCATTTATTTCCACACGTTTATGAAGTTAACAGTGCTACGCTGTGAAACAATACTGTGTGAATTGGGTAAAGTTTCATCGTTTTTTTCATTTGGGCCTTTTCCCGTAATATTTCGTGTGATTAGTTCGTTTTATTTACTGAGGCAGTAATTCATGGGATGATTTTTTCATCAATTATCTACATCCAAATTTTAAATTTTGAATTATTTAACTAATTTCATCCAGTTGTCTACAAAAGAAAATGCGTATGAAAGATTTTTCCTGTATAAGTCATGCCAGGTGGAATAGGTCATAATTTAAAACTTTACTTCATTCGCAATATGTTTTGTGATATCGCAAGAATTATTTTACTGCACAAGAAAATAAAGAAAGAAAGAAAGAAAGAAAGAAAGAAAGAAATAAGTACTCTAACTTTAATCATCACTGAACTTCATTATGTCTCAACATTTTCAATATAAACGTACCCCGAGTATTCTCTGTTATAAAGTTTTTATTTCATTATTCAGTCATTCTTCTACTAATTTGCATTGGCACAGAAACAACTAAATAATAAACGGAGAATTTTAGGCAGAGGAAACTCGGTCGAAATCGAGACAATGTTACTTACTAAAAAGCGAACTGTTTGAAAACAATTAAAAAGCAGGAAAAAAACTGCGGATGAGGAAAACAACTTTTGACCCAAACATCTGTATGATACTTTCTCTCAATTTTCTTATTGATTTCATAAATTGAATTAGTAATCATAAAGATGATGATTCACATATAATAAAGAGCAGGATAGAACAAAGTTATTTCATCCGAAAAATTACTTTTATGACAAAATATTTAAAATCAGCTGATATTTCAAAGACATTTCGAAAATACTGTATTCTAATAAGTTTTAAAAATAGGAGGACAGTGATAAGTATATGTTTTCTACTTTGTATTTATATCAAGGAAGGAAAAAAATGAAATTGCACAACAGATTTTAAATACAACAATTGTGCATTATATTCACCTACTCCCAATGAATGGGCTTTCTGAATTCTATCTTTAGTGTGCCATTTTGTGAATGGAAGGACTTTTTGTTTGGAAATAGATTAATACAAGTTTCATAGCAATTGCTTCCAAAATCCAATGTTCATAATCTGCACTGGGTATACTTTTAAATGTTTGCAATAAATATGGTTTAATGAACCGTCAAGTATATCATTTTGGTAATTTTCCGATGACTTGGACATTTTCGTCTCGTTTCCTTGACATATAATTTCTCAAATTTTGCAATTCTTCTATAAGTTAAAGTTTAAATCTTCAAGTTTCATTTAAAATAAAGGGACATTTGGATTATTGCTAGATTTGTCTTAACAATGACTTTTCAGAATGAAATGTAGTAAACGTAAGAGTCATGATTAAAGTGTCATTCTTTGTTTACTTATGTTTTGATCTAACTCTTTACTCTAGAGATTGAGAGTACATGGACTAAGATTTATGTGGAAAGAATGTTTATTCATATTAATAAAGGAAAACAGAAATGTTTGCGGTGTAGCATTTTGTATTCAGTCGTTCTCGGTCAGGCACATATTGAATCAGTACCCGTAATCAGTACCTTAATAGCGGACGCATGTAGTGACACATGGTGAGCAGGGGGAGTGAACTGTGGAAGAGCTTTCCACTGGAGATATGACATCACGGGATCACAGGCAAACCTACTTGTGGCAGTAGAAAAGTTCCTTTAACGCTAACTTTGCTGATTATTGTTTGAAACAGGACCACCTTATGTCAACCTACCTGAAGCAGTTGTGAAGTCTCTGGTGTGATTGACTGAGGTCGATCCGATGTAGAACAGGGGATGTATGCTGGGGACCACATGCGACACGTTTCCCATATCTGTAGACCCTGTTGAGGCGTTAGAACTGTCAGGCATCCCGTACTTCTCAAAGTCCACCCCGACTGACACGGCATTTGTTCTGTATAGGTCAGCGACTGTCATGTTGTTCACCACGTTCAAATGGGCACGCGTGGACCAGTTTATTTCTGCCTGTAAGTTTTGTAAAA
Organism: Margaritifera margaritifera; assembly: GCA_029931535.1. NCBI lineage: Eukaryota > Metazoa > Mollusca > Bivalvia > Unionida > Margaritiferidae > Margaritifera > Margaritifera margaritifera. The sequence goes on along the minus strand of JAQPZY010001306.1, from coordinate 1,189,598 downwards.
TATACTTCATGATTTCCATCTGCCACTGCAGTAATAAACAAATCATAACATTTTTCAATTTTCGTATTCGAGGTATCATGATGCGTTTCTAACTTGTTTATAATCTTCCAAAAATCTCTTCGTTTCCTAGGTTGAAGTTTTCTAAACTTATTCCTTGAAATATTGTTTTGGAAATTATTTGAATGTTAAGGCCTGAAACATGAAGTATCACAAATACATTCTAATGACCGAAACATCATTTAAACAAACAGATTCAGAGCTATCACAGAGGAAGCAGACAGTCGAGAAATTGTTTAGATTATATGTGCTTATGTAACTGGAAGACCCAATATCATATATTTATATTAAAAAGTCTGCTTGCATGACCATAAATTACGTCATTTCCACACACACACACACACACACACACACAAACACAGACACACACACAGACACACACAAAATAATACAAACTAGCAGAAGCGTCTCGTTTTGTTGGTATAATCTTCGTAAAAATTAGTCTTCGCAACAAAAGAAACCCGGTTTTCTTTCAACCTATTTAGTTCACGCCAGAACCAGAATATAATAACTGATTAGAGGTCTCACCTCTGCGAAGCTTTTTGCAGTCTACGGCAACCATTTTAAACATTAAATAATCACGGAAAATATAAATTCAGATTAAGATGACACTGACTTTTGACATGTTGGCCACTGTTGCTGCACATAAAAGTAATTAAACACTAATATATGATAGTCTTTTCTACAAAATCGAAGCGGAGGTAGTACATTATGTGGATACAAACATGATAGTAATTTTTATTTCAAATCATTATACACAAATTCTGCTTCAGAAGGTAACCTCTTTTTCAACCCCTATAAACCAGATTTACCCTGTAGTGTTTAATACAAGCTTTTATTAACCTTGGAGAGATAACGCCTATGGGCAATATTACAAGCATTGCTCATACATGAGTGATCACAATGATCAACTACTGCAACTAATAGAACAGAACAGAAGAAAGCTTTATTTAATAAGATCATACTCAGACCATACATTTATGGCATACGAGTCAAGAACAATCAAAAGGTTTATTACACACGTCATCATGATGCTACTCTTAAAAGTATTACACGTGTAATATAAGTAAATGAGAGAGAGAGAGAGAGAGAGAGAGAGAGAGAGAGAGAGAGAGAGAGAGAGAGGGGGGGGGGAATAGAAAAATAAATTCAGAGAGAACATGGAGTATCTAAGCATTTCAAGTCCAAGGAGTATCTAAAGAAAAGAGAAATTCTCCCTTCAAATGCTCAATTTGATATATATGCAAAACTAATATCAATACTTTTAATTAAAATATTTTGATATATTTCAATTAATATATAAAAGGGTCGCGTGTTTTGCACAAACACAGCCAGCCTTGTGCTTTTCAATGCCCTTTTGTTGTGTAGACTTTGTTGCAATGCTCACATCTTTTAACATCTCGCAGCATCAGCATGATATATGCAATATAGCAAGGTCACACTACCAGGACACTTTGCCTCAAAGTTTGTCAAATTCTGTTCTAGCTGGTATTTATACAAAGCTCTGTACATTTTGTTCCTACTTTTAGTGGTGGACTGGCATCTTTTCAGAGATCTGAAAGTTCATAAATGTTTTCTGTAAAGTTTCATCAAATGCTTTTGAACAGTTTCTTTCTCTACCAATTTGTTTCAGTATTTTCTATTTGTAGCAATGGCGGCCATATTTGAAAACGGGTTAGCATCATTTGTATAAATGTGAGTAGATTTTGAAAAGAAGTTGTTTAAAATTTGTTTATTTATGTAGTTTTAAATTCCCGCTAGTAATTTCTAACATGTAGGAGTCCAGAATCTGTCTTAGATTTTGTGCTTAGTGTTTGTTTTGCGTGTGTTTGTTTTGCGTATGTAAGCTGTTTATTCCCCTGACGGAGAGCTTGCTTAGCTTTAACATTGGGTAACTATATATATATATATATATATATATATATATATATATATATATATATATATATATATATATATATATATATATATATATATATATATATATATATATATTACCAAGAGTGGTCATATTTGACGGCGAATTTTCAACTTTGTACAAATTTGAAAGGTTTTCAAGCCAGGATGCGTTCGTCAAGTTTTGTTAATTTTTCTATTTGTCGGTTTTGGACAAGTTGTTGAAAAGTTTCTCTATTTTTAGTAGCGGCGACCATACTTGATTGCACATCGGCATCATTTGTACAAATTTTAAGTTCTTCATACTACGATTTCTGTTATGTTTGGTCAAATTCCATTAAACAATTTGAACAAGCAGTTGTTTAAAGCTTTTTCTCTATTTAGTAATGGTAGTCATAAATGAATGTATCTGTCTCAATACTTTCACAACTTATCTCTCTACCTTCATACATATGTACGCGTGTTTTCTGTCTTATCTTGAACTTACTCTGCAGCCGGTTGAAGTCGCAGCACTCTCAAAACATTTGTGAACTTTCCCCTCTAGAAACGCCAACTCCACTTTATTAGGTGCCCGGACGTAGAACTCCAGCTCTGTCTCCTCTGGGATAATGTTCGGCTTTGTGCCTCCTTTCTTAATAATACCTGAATAATATAATATATACAAGCAGTGACAAAGATCGAATAGAAACTACCGGAGACTACAATTACGTTTCTTGAACAAACATATATATATATATATATATATATATATATATATATATATATATATATATATATATATATATAAGTTACAATGTAATAATCAGTTCCAAGCAGGAACCAAACCTTGCCTCGACTAACTCCACTTGCACATTGACTCTCTTGTATTTTGGGGAGGTGATCAAATAGTAAAAACACCAGGCCTGAACAACCATTTACACGTGTTAAAGTATTTAAGCTGCATGTTCCAAATGAGTACTTGTCTACACACTTGAACACCAGCTCACGTACGAAACTGATACAGAAGAAAAAAGAGTGAGTAAAAATATTGCAGATTTATTTACAATTGTAGTATTTACCTGTAGTAAAATGTCTATGGTTGCGATTTTCATTACATTGCCAAACTTGAGTAAAGTTATGAAGTAGATAGAATGTTTATCAGTAGTATCTAACTACAGCGAGTAAGTTAAATAATGATGCCCATTACATGTATGGATGAGTGTATACGTGACTAATACTCTGCCATAAACAGTTGTATACTTTTCAAACTCATTCTGACATGACCTTAAATATCTTATAATTTATGTGCACTTTCGAATCAGAATAATACCAAAATTGTAGTATAAAATGTTTATGTTACACTTGAGGAAATTAACTTTTGTCTACACTATACCTAAAAGTAGTCATTTTTATATTTTATTTGAGTAAGGATATTAAATATTGTTAAGGTAACGACTTGGAGATATAATAAATCAAACAAAAAAGATACGAAGCACTCAGAATGTATTACATAACAATTTCTAGTTCTACACGAGAATTAACCGGACTAAACTTTGTGAAAAAAACAAATTCTATACTTTTATTTTTGCTTCCTATGATTCTCCTGTGTGTCTATTTTAACATTACATTTTTACAAACCCTTTTAAATGTAATTACTTATGATTTGTTTCTTTTTAATACTTACAGAAAAATATATTTACATATAGATTGCAGAGTGATGATGTGCATGTATTTCACGCGTGTAACGAGGAACTTTAGCCAATTTTTTACCAATTGTCGCAAGAATCGTGCATAGGAATTTCTCCCTGGCTGAGCTATCTAGCGTTAACTCCTATTGCTAAACCGAGGAAGGTATATCGTAAAAATATGGATTTAAAAAAGTGAACAGACACTTTTCTAGTCACCAGCAAGAGAAGACAAGACGGCAAGGGTTGCATGTCCAGTCCACATCAAGGCAATGCTGTGAAACGTGTGACCTTGACCCCCAATTCAAACGGAGCGAGTGAGTGTGTCACAAAATTAATTGTCTTAGTTTCATAATGATTTATCCCAAGTTTGAAAAAAAATCCTTAAAGAGATTTAGACAATAAAAACAAATGGAAACACTTGATCCAAAACTTTAAGGTATATGTGTCCTTCTTGATTATTACACCATGTATTTTGGCCATATGAATTCCATTGAGCACTGCAGAAACTCTACATTGTAACTAATTTTAACTTATAAGAGTAGTAGATTACAGTATTGTAATTATAAAATAGGTAAAAACAATTAATCAACTGTCACTTAAACAAAGCAATTTATTTCTTTTTAGTTTCTAAAACTTCACCAGAAAATGACAAAGTCGAACACATTTCAAAACTGTTTTGAAACAACCCATATAAATGTACATATGATCACATGCACACGTGTCTTCACACAATAGTGTTCATCTATTCAAACCATAAGGGTCACTGATGTTACGGATGAGTAACTTCAACTTTATAACTTCATGTTTAGGGGTTAATTCAAAACCCAATACGAATCTTTTGGACTTTTGGTGAAGTTTTGAAAACTAAAAAAAAATTGCTTGTTCAAGTAGCAGTTTATGAACTATTTGTAATTAAAATAATGTAATCTAGGTACTCTTATCAATTATAATTAATTATAATGTATTGTTTCTGTTGTGCTCATGTGAAGTCATATGGCCACAATACATGGTGTAATGACCAGGAAAGGCACTTTAACCTTAACGCAAATTGTATGTGACTGTGACCTTGGCGCCAAAGTCCAAGGGGCAAGCGAGCGTGCTACAGAGTGAATTATCTTAGTATCTTAATGATTCATGCTAAATATACAGAAAATCTATTAAGAAGCCCAGGAAATATAAACAAATGGCAAGATTTTAACTAAAACCTTAACGCATTTTTTCTATAATCCGGACCTTGACCGTAAGATAGAGGGGGCGAACGAGCTTGTCATGAAATGAGTTGTCTTAGCTCTATAATGATTCATGTCAAGTATGATAAGAATCTATCAAGGGATTTAGGAAATATATGCAAATTAAATCCTTGAACCAACAAACATTAACAAACTGTTGCCGAACACGACGGAAACATGACTGCTATATCAAGTTCCGACTAATATGGACTCGACAAAAACGGGTGCTAGGGTTAATTTCTCCGCGTTATCAATAGCCTACCTCTAAATTTCGTCCCTGAGAAGCCGTCTGACAAATACACGACTGACAGATTAACCGATTGAAAGGGCATGATACTGATTTCGTTTGGACTCCATGAGTTAGGACTTCAATTCAACTCCACGGTGAGGCTCCATGAAGGGCTTTATTTATTTCCAGAATGGATGAAGCAGTGCAATATAATGACTTATTTAAAACAAATATATATTTATGTGGGTCATTGCAATTATTCTGCGGCCAGATCTGCAAGCAGGTTACCAACCTCGACCTCTGGGTTCAAGATGAATAAACACCCGAACACATGCATTGAACACCTTGCCCGCTGACGCGACCTCGGCGTACAAAGGAAGAAGGTCGAAGAAAAGGACCCAATGTGCACGGAAATTAATTCGCTATGCAAGCCAAATTTTACACTAAACTACATGCACAAATCAACCGCATTTCTATTTAAAAACGCAAGATATATACATTAAATTATAGTTATAACTTGACATAAGTATACTAAGCATATATTAAAGCGCGTATATATGCATTTCATCTTGTATATATGGATCCATGACTATATAAAGCAAATTTATGTAGAATTACATTGTGATAATCAAAGAGGTTAAAGAGTCATCACTCGTTCCAAGCAAGAATCGAGCACATGCCATCTATCTATCTATCTATCTATCTATCTGCGTCTGTGTGTGAGTGTTTTTATTTCAAGAGCTTCCAATTTATATCTTCCTCAATTGTTTTTTTAAAGTCTTAGATTATGATGGAAAAAGCATTTTGAAAAAGATCCCAAGATTCCTTCATCTCTTTCGATATGTAATATGGGTACTAGAGAAATAGAGGGAGAGAGGGGTGTGTTGCGGGAATGAATGACGCTCACGGCTCACCGTGTACTCTCCAAGTGGGTTTCATTTGCTGACGAAGACATGACACACTCTGGTAGCACAACACGGCTGCGTCCAGGGCGTTTACACCCTCCCAAGGGAATGCTGAAGCATGCGCTGCTTTCCCTAGAAACTTCACAGTCACTCTACAAAATTGTAATGCTCATATAATTACTCAGTTTGTAAAAAATATATAAGTTAGAAGCTCAAATGTAGTAACCTGGGCACTCAAAAAACTGCAAAATCCGATTTGTGCTCCACGAAACATATGGGCAGTCGTCATTGCCGAAATTACACGAATGAAATGACGTAGCATGAAATGAAATGATTTAAACCAACAAACGGAATGATGAATTCATATTCAAAATGGTGTGGTATTAAATGAAATTATTTGAAGAAACAAAATGGAGAAAGAATTCTCATTCAAAATTAAATACTATCATAATGCAACATTACACTTTATTTAATATGAAAGAAAACGAAATAGAAGAAAATGGAATTATTTACACAATCCACTCTGATTGGTCAACTGATATTCAAAATCAAATAACAGGATGATGACCAAATCTATATAACTTAAAACATGATTTGAAATAAAATAAAATTACATGCTATAAAAAGAAATCAGTTGAAAAAGTAAAGAAATAATGTAAATAAATCCAATATCAAATAACATGTTTACGGTTGAATTGATATGACGGGAACGAACGTAAAAGGACACAAGGTGCACAAAAAGTAAACAGTCTGACAAAGTCTGGCTGGGACTAGAATTACAATTAAGGGTCAAACTGCAAATCATTTAGCGAAAAACCAAACTTACACAGGGTGGCGTGGCCATCCATGACACGTGTTGTCTGACGCCCAAGCTTATGATCTACAGGCACATTATAGCTTTCGGCAGAGGATTTGTTTTTGCAGATGACACTCGGACAGCTAAGATCCGATAGGTGATATTATCAATAACCAAGAGAAATCTATAGGTCAAGTGTTTCTTTCGTAAGATATAAACTACAACAATATTTCCAATGAGCACAAAGTGACTTGATGCACATTATAGAATATGCGTGCGAAAGTGTGTCAGTTTTCTCTTTCTTGCACTGCGCCGAACTTCCCAGGCTTTAACAAACCTAGATCTATCGGCAAAGAAGATTAAATCTTTATATTATATGATCAATAGTAATAACCAAGTTTATTGACCTGATGTACTGTACATACTAGACCAACAAGTTGTTCTCCGCCACTCTTTTATTTACCTATATTTACTGGCCGCACGTACACACACATACATTGGTTTAATTTTGATATGTTATCATACTTCTTTTTAAACGCGTATATCTCCTTTCTCTCCCCCTCCACCCCCACTTGTGGAAACCTGTCTACAGCGACAGAATATTTCTTTGGTGGTGGTGGTGCAGAGCGAATATAATTTTATTTAGAATCCCTGACTCACGCCTCTTTGTGCAGGTGCAACACCCCACCCACCCCACCGTCTCCGGACGCGTTGGGCAATTGTGGTGAAAACATTCTTTGTTACAGAATTTAAAAATAAATTAATTAGGGACAAAGTGGACGATGGTCGGTTGTTTTCTCCTCGAGCTGAACAGAATGTAGACAATGTGTACAGTCTCATGTAATGCTATGAAGTCCAGTAACTGAAATTTATATTAGCAGTTTGTGGGGATCAGTATTGTTTATATATTATTTATAAGTTCTGACGTCCAAGATGCTGATTCCTAGAAATACATTCTTCATCCATCGGTTATCGGCATGCATATAGCTGCCCTAATATATAAACTGTACGGCATGTACACGTCTTAAACCCAGTAACTGAGTCACTCACGAGACTTTTGTGGTATACTGTTCAGCAGAATGTTAGGTATAAAATAGTTCAGCATAAAGTTAGGCTTAGTATCAGTGAAATCTCATCTACCCCGGGGCAGCCAGCTAGCAAGAAAAGAGAGCTTACATCTCCTGAATATAGACTTGACACAAAAAGAACAGAGTAAATAGTGAATCCGAACAAGTGACATGTCAGAATTCCCTGGAGCCTCAGAAAACTGAGACTCGCAAGCGATGGGATCAGCGTCATCCCAGAGTGTTTTAAGACTAGGGCAAGAAGAGCTACTGAAAATCTCTCAGCTGCTGCAGGAAATATTCAGTACCAGCTTCAGAACATGGTTAAATCTAAAGTAGATGGCGTTACTACGGCCCTGAGCACCAGAATTACACCACTGGAATCAGAGCATACAGCAGCTAAATGCACTATAACCACCCAAACAACCTCCGAATCACAGGAGTCCCAGAAAGCCATGATGAGGGCACTGATAAATAAGTCCTGAAAATGTATACCTTGACTTTAAAGACATTGATAGATCACACAGGGTCAAACGTAAGGGGCAGTCACGCAACCCCAGGAATATAATTATTCAATTTGCCACTTATCGTGCCGTCAAAAATTGTAAACAGCCGGAACACGTATCAAGGACAAGGCTTACGGCGGAATATTTATTAGTGAGGATCTAACCAGACCTAGAAGTAAGCTATTTTGCGATGCCCGGACGCTAGTGAAATCCAAGCGCCTAGCTAGCGCCGGGACATCTGACGGGACGATCTTGGTCAAAGACCACTCGTTAAAAATCCACCGCATCAATTCTGTTGAGGACCTGGCGGAACTTCTACATGGTGTAGATTTCAATTCTCTTCTCAGAAAGCTTTCAGAGCCTCGTCCGTCTACCGCTGATGGTGACATAGCACCACAGTCCATGACCCAAGAAAAGCGCAGTTCGTCTTAACCTATTTACATTGTTGTTCTATTACAACTTGCCCTTTTTTGCAGTTTCGATACACTTCTCTTAACTTTGGTTTTCTTTTTTTGCCGACTTAGTTTGCTATTTATGCCGACATTGTATTTTGTAACTGCAACATGTTCCCTTTAGTCCTTGCACTCAATTGGCATTTTATTTTCAATTCTCACACAGAATTGTATTAGTGTACATTTTCAAACCTTCTTCAGCACTTTAATTGTTAATCTCGAAGATTATGTCATTTTGCACACAACTAGAGAAGTAAGTTTATAACATTACTGCTACAATACTGTATATCTGTTACAAGTTTAACACTCGTGTTGAAAGAAGTGGTTGCTAAATGTTATCTACAAGTAATATTTATCGTTACATAACAAGAATTAGTAAATATCATTCTTAATTTGCTAATTTAAATGTTTAGTTTATGCTACAACAAATTATACAGATTTTCTACTTTTTACAGCTTGACAATATGTTTAATGAATTCTTCGTCGCCCCCAGTCATTGTCTATTTAACTAAATTCTTATTTTAAATTTTCTAGATATCAATTGATATTAGTATAGACAGGTATTTAATAATATGTATTCGCTAGCAATGTCTGCGACAATTTATGGTATAATTGTTTATATGTTAAGCAAGAGTATGTGGTAACTGAATTCACGTGGCAACAAAATTATGTAGCAACAAAGTTGTGCATTGCGTCTTTATTTTTGGCAACCCCCTTATTCTCATTTGATAATACCATATTTTTCTTACCACATAAACCTTTTTATATATCTGTGCATTATTTTTTTGCAAGACCCGTTTGAAACTCGCAATATGATATCAATGATACCTATTTTATATTACAACGCTATTATTCACACCTTCATACTTTGATCACAACGTAGCCACAAAAGACCTTTTTGCTAAGCATGGTTTCGCATTGATCATTATATTTGGTTTGTAACTTCTGTTTTTCCTCATCACTCTTGAGAGCCACAGTTAGTCCTAACATATGTATGTTGTTGTCCTATTACTACTTGTCGTTTTACATGTTTCCTGACAGACGTGGTTGACAAATACTATCTTTACGTAACTTATGATAAGTAAATTGTACACTGCATCTCTGTTTATGACTATTACCTTGTTCCAAGCTGATAATATTATATTTCATACAAAAACCTTTATAATGCATCTTTGCATTATTTTATTACAAGATCCCTTTGAAACTCAAAACTAAAATCACCAAAAAAGATAGTCTATACTACAACGCTATCATGCACACTAATTTAAACATTTAAGATCCTCATACACCGATCACAACTTACGAATGAAAAACCTTTTTCCAGACATGATTTCGCTTTCATTGTTATTTTTGTTTTGCATCTTTTGTTTTTAATTTCTGTTTACTTTTATTCCTTTCTGCGTTAATCTTCCTTATGGAGCGAAATCATGCGGATATGTGATAACGCAGGTACTACCCAACAAAGTATATTTATGTAGTGTGGGTTTGGCGGGACGCATCTTCATGGTGACAACTCGCTTGTTTCTTCATCGACTATTGACAATTACTTAAAATCTCGTAGAAGCATCCTTGTTGCCATCATGAGGTTATATCGTCCTAATCTCAAATTTACACTAATGCTTCATGTTTTGATAATGTTCATGATCCAAAGATGCGATGATAGTACTGCATCTATTTTGTTTGAAGTACACATGTCCTAATTGATTTCATATAGGATCAAATTGATAGGTAACTCTTGACGTGCTCAAGCAAACAATTCTTATTTAAGTAATATCAGTTGCACATTTTTTCTTGTGCGCGTTCTATTGACCCTAGTTTTGACTACCTGGTTGCTGAACTTACTCATAATAGCCGAAAACATTCATCCTAATCCTGGACCAGAGTCTACAGCCTCCTTTAGTAGTTCCTCATACAACACATCTAGCTCGTCAATTTCTTCTCGCAATCTACTTGACTTTTCACACCACCTCTCCTTTACGCACTATAAAGTTTAGAGTATTTTGTCCAAATTAGAAACATTGTATGCAGAACTGCAGGAATATGATATTTTGGTCTTCACTGAAACTTGACTGAATCCTTCCATTTCTTCTGATGACCTTTTTCCCCCCAATTTTACCGCAACCCAGTTACGAAAGATCGTGTAGAAGATACTCACGGCGATTTCATAATATATGTGAAAGAGTCGCTTCATTTCCACAGACGACATGATCTTGAACTAAATGCTTTAGAGTGCTTATAGATTGTACTTTCACTTAGAGACAACTTCTGATAGGCTTATTCTAAAGACCTCTAAATGCAAACAATGCGTATACTTCAATGATAGAAGATTCCATACGTCGTTTTGTTGATACGGGGATTAGAGATATAATTGTAACAGGTGACTTTAACTTCAATATGCTAAATCCACTCTCAGACCAAAAAATAAAATCACACTGTGATAAGCTTTCCCTTCACCAATGCGTTAATCAGCCCAATCATTTCACTGAAAACTCTTCAACGTTGATATATCTTTTACTTATAATGAATAATGAAAGTTTAATTCTCAGCAGTATTGTAGGTCCTTTCTTACATCAAGGTATAATATATAATTGCCCTATTTATGGGATATATAACTACAGAAAACCAGAACGTAATTCGTTTCCGACGCATATATAGATATACGGCCAAGGCTACTATAATCTCCCGAGACATAAAGCATCCACTACGACTAGGATTGCTTGAAAAGTGATGATATTGACAAATATGCAAAAATTATTACCGACTACATAGTCTTGATAGGTGGCCAATGTTTTCCAAACAGAACTGTTAAAGTTAAACCATCAGAACATCCATGGATCACAACGGCAATAAAAAGGTCAATACGCAAACATAAGAGAGTCTATCGAAAAGCCAAGCAATCTAGCCTATCATCTCCCTGCGAAACAAAACAATCTCTGATTCGAGAAGCCAAAGGAGCTACATACTGACAAATTAGCACAAAAGCTGAAATCATGCACTACATCATCCAAAGATTGGTGGTCAGCCCTTAAGGTATTCATCAGCCCTCACCGTACACTTTCTGTTCCATAACTTCTACATAACGGTTCGATAATCACCGATGAAGTTGACAATGCTGAATTATTAAACGATTTTTTTTACAGAGCAAACTGTACCAGATGGAACAAATGTTAACCTTCTAAATATACCTTTATATACGGATGTAAGATTTAGTTCTATAGAACTAACCACTGACGAAGTACAAAATGTTCTCAAAAGCCTTCCTCTTGGTAAGGCTTCGGATTCACGATTGTCTAAATAACTGTATTCTGCGTGCGCTGGCTAATGAACTCTCACATCCAATTTGTTCACCTTTTAACCGATCTCTTAGAGAAGCAACCTTTCCAGACTCTTGGAAAAAAGCAAACGTTTATCCAATTTTATAGATGGGCGACCCTTCCATCGTATCTATTTACAGAGCAATATCGCTTCTCAATACTGCTGACAAAGGTTTTGAAAGACTGGTTTATTTAACACAAATTTAATTACTTCCATGAAAATAGCATTCTTACACCTCTCCAGTATGGCTTTATTTCGGATGATTCTACAGTTAATCAATTAACATACCTCTATGATATATTCTGCAAAGCAATAGATTCCGGTAAGGAAATTAGAGTTGTGTTTTTGAGACACAAGTAAAGCTTTTGACCGAGTGTGGCATAAAGGACTTGTTCACAAATTGAAAGCCACTGGTATCACAGGAAGCCTTATAAAATGGTTCTATAGCTATCTCAGCAGAAGATAAAGAATGATACTTCTGGGCGTGTTTTCAGAGTGGAGGTGTATTAGACTGGTGTACCCCAAGGATCCGTTAAGGTCCCTTACTTTTCTTGATATACATAAATGATATTGTGTATGATATACACTCCAGTATAAGTTTTTTTGCATATGATACATAGCTCTTTTTAATCGTAGATAATCCCGTCGTAACCGCTCATAACCTCCACTCTGACTTTCTATGAAAATTAATAAACCCTTCCGTCCACCACTATATGTGCTCAACAATAGAATTAAGGAAGTTGACGCGCACAAACATATTGAAGTATTTCTCTCGAATGACTACTCAAGCCACAAACAGATAGACGATATAAAGGCAAGGGCATGGCCAAGAATTAATATAATGTGTAAACTCAAATTTCAACTTGACCGGAAATCTTTAGAAATTATATTTCCGTCTTTTATACGACCTATTCTGGAATATGGCAGTGTGGTTTGGGACAACTGCACATTACTCGAGAAAAGAGAACTAAAAAAATATAAAATGAGGCAGCCAGAATTGTGACTGGTGCAACAAAATTAGAATATATTGAAGCTCTGCACCGAGAAATAGGATGTGAAAGTCTTCAATCAAATCAACAAAAACACAAACTTACACTCTTTTATAAAACGACAAATATTTCAAGCCCTCCTTAACTCACATCTCTGATTCCACTAGATCTCAATGATATTACTCGCTATAACTTATGTAATGTAAACAATTTCCAATTAGTACCAGCTGGAACATATCTTTATTACAACTTGTTTTTTTCCTTTGGCCATTCTAAAATGGAATACATTATTTATTGAGACTCGTCAAATTTATTCCATTAAAAACTTCAAAAGCACATTAAATAATCGCAACACTCATGTTCCCAGACACTTTTATTGGCGTAGAAGGAAATTTCAAATTCTTCATGCCCGACTTCAAACAAATTGCAGTTTATTTACAAGGAATAAAATCGTATCACCTCTTTCTAGATGTGGATCTGTAGAAAGTACACAACACTTCTTTTTTTCTTGCGTTTATTACCAAGGACAATGGATCAACCTGTTTCAATCCCTCACACCATATGGTAATTTAACTTTAAATACCTTCTCGTATGGTAATACAACGCTTCTGCGTGAAGTAGACATTCGTATTTTCGATGCCGTTCATAGATTTATTGAAAAGTCAAAAAGATTTACTTAAGCGCACATATTACTAACACGCATGCACTTCCAAGGGTCATGAACATCTGTAAACGGCAATTTCTCGTATTTTTACAAATAATTCGCCATCGCCTTCGCAATGACTCGGTCTAGAAGGAAGTACTGTTCACTTTTAATCTCACCTTTTTGTTCCTTTTTATTTATTTATTTATTTTTGTTCCTCCCCTTTCTTCCTTCCTATCTGCTCAACTTTCTCCACAATGTTTGATACATTTAATTGACAATTTCTCCTTTTAACTTCTTTCTTTTCTTTATCCTCGTCTTTCACCTGCTCTGTCTTTTTTCACCCTCGTGCTTTATATACCGTGGCTAAATGCTAATGCTTAACCAAGAGACTCTTTGCTTTGACTATTCAATAATTTAATTTCTTTGTCATTACAACTTAATATCGTCCGCCATATATTCATATATATTTACAATTTTTGTATTGTAAAAGGAGAAGAATATTATAAATCATTGGCTTTAGTTCTAATCCTTAACATTCTGGATTGTACATTTTGTAATCTCCAACTATAAATTTATTAAATGAAATATGTTTAAACTATATAAAATGAATAAGTAAACAAATAAACATTTGCATCCTCACATGTAAAATATAACATAATTTGGGGTGTTTTATGAAACAAATAAACACGAGCGCGATTTTATTCCTCACAAATATTCCCACCCCAAACTATGATTAAATCGTATTTATCACGCAACCTCAAGGCATCCTTTACTGATAACACCTGACCCATCGGATCATGACAGGCTTGAATTAACTCAATTTCAGCATAGGATGTAGAAGAAAAAAAAACAGCATGCAAGCTACCTAGCTGATAGTACGTCCTGACCCTTTGCGTCGTGACACGCTTGGATAAACCCATTTTTGAGGTTCTGGTCTCTCTCTCTCTCTCTCTCTCTCTCTCTCTCTCTCTCTCTCTCTCTCTCTCTCTCAAACAGACACACACACACACACACTTTATACCTAAAATGGAAGGATCTGAACTTGGGCTTTCTGGCTTTCTGGTGACTGGTGGAACAATGCTAGCTTTGATTCTAATCTGCCATAGTTATAGCTGAGTAACATAAGTACTCAATATCTATTTGTAAACGTGTGCACTCGGGATATCCCCCTGGATAATGAGAATGATTTTGTTGATATTAACACGCATTTCTCACAATTCAAATGCAATTAATGCTTCAGCTGAGGGGTTTTCGGACTATGGAATTGAAAACTACTCACTTGGGCCTATATTTTCATCACAAGTCTGAAGCATTTCGCTAAAAACTTTAAATCAGAATGCCATGTCGGACAAGATTGTTCAATCATTGGGCAACGAAATTATGGATTGGCTGCGCAAAACATAGGAACGCTCTTCCAGGAACTGTAGCAGATAAATATTCCACCTTACCCATCAACACTGTTACAGCCTCTTCCGGAATTGGATATATACAAAAACATGGCGTAGAGTTATCGAGTGGAGTGGATTGGCATGGTGGGGATTTAGAGAATGATTTTAATGTGATACAAGAATAAGATTGGTACTTTAAAAAAGTACCAAGAGAGGACGGCACGTAACAAATCTGTAACTGAGGTTAATATGCATGCAATGTGTGAAAAGGAAGGAATTTTTTTTTGTTTGTTGCATAGAATTTTCTATTGCATGTAAGTACAGAAGGGGTAGGTAACTATTACCTACGTTGCCTTGTAAGTGTATACATATTTCATAAGAAACACAGTGATGAAATAAAGCTGAATGGAAGAACATAACGTATGTACATAAGCATAAATAATAATAGGAGGCGAGGATAAAATAAAAGTATGTATATTAAGTATGAAAAATATAACTGGAGAGTAGGGCATGTTGGCTCTGACATTAGATTTCACAATTTCAGCATATTTCAATAATGAGTTAACGTTGTTGAATGTTTATTTTTATTCGATTGCGCACGGAGCAGCTACACACGACATTAAGTCGGGATAAAGATAGGTTCAGATTGTCATATCTTCTTAGCTTTGCTACAGTTCAATTCACAATTGTGTGATTAACACACAGTTAATAACTTGATAACTTGTTATGTTGTATTGAAGGTATGTAGTTTTCTATCGATTTCTGTATAGCAAAATGATATAATAAAATACGTAAACAGCCTCTTGAACGTCTAAGTAACATGGCAATTGTTTATAGCAGTAAGAGACGAGTACAAATAGTCTCGTCAAAGTCAAACACATTTATATCCGGTATAAATCTGTCCTATGTCATGTACATACCTGTATGTCATTTATCGCTCATACAGACCAACACTTTATTGAATCTATTTTACTTGTGAAGTTTTTAAGTGACACCTTATGGTCAAATTCTACCGTTACAAGTTCCTGCCATAACGATCATCGCACAGTGGCTTAGACTACAACTTAATAAGACTGCAAGTACCTGACTGCTTCTGTTCATGCTCTACAGCTGCCAAGAACCAACATCACAACCACCACCACCACTACTATTACCACTACTACTACTACTACGATGACGAAGATGATATCCATTTCCCTACTACTACTACCAAAACTATTACTATCTCTGCCACAGCTGCTGATACTACGATAAATAAGGTACTCTATTCACTACTACTACTACTACTACGACTACGACTACTACTGATACAGCTTCAATTGTCTTACTTCTTAATGGCAAGGAATCCAATAGCTGGTACGTTGAAGGGCGCGGGATGAGCCATCATGGCGACATCAACGCCATTAAAAGCGCCTGCATTAATCAGGTCAATCTTACCACCGCCTCCCTCCTCTGCAGGGGTACCAAGCACTGTAAACTGATGACAAAAACAAAACAAAAAACCCCAAATAATAATAATAATAATAATAATAATAGTAATAATATTAATAATAATAATATCACCATCGTCATCATCATCGCAGCCGCTTCTCTAGCGATGCTTGTAAAAGGGCTCTTATGATATGGAGTATTAGCATACAGGTTTTCTATAATACGTTTTTTTGCACAAATTTCCATCAAACCAAAAGGTTATGAGAGGTAAAAAAGTTGAGAGCTATAAAAATGTAAAAAAAATCTCGAATCAAATGGATTTTACTTATCCCCGATCTCAACTCCCCCATAAAGTAATAAAATATGCCGATTTGTGATGCCAGTCAGCATATACGTGACGTCACTAGAAGTCAGCTATTTTATACTTTGCCTAAATAATAATAATAATAATAATAATAATAATAATAATAATAATAATAATAATAAAAGCGATTGCAGATCAATAAGGGCCCAGAGCCGCTTGAACGGGTATCACTATCAAGATTTTCCATAGTGCATGTTTTGAAAAATGTTCATAAACTAGAAGTTTTTTGTTTTTTTTTTTATCGTGAGATTTCAACAGAGTTAAGCGTTGCATAAAAAAGACGACCAAAAAAATCAATAAGACATATTTCGATCTGTACTCTTCAACGACCCAATAGTGTAAATATAATTTGAAACAAATTCAGTTGCTTAGATCAAACACATACTTTTCTTTAAACATAAAAATGGACAGTAATTAAAACTATTATTTTTTAAAAATTGGATATTCCTGACAACGCAGTATTATGTATCATTTCTTGTACACAAGCTAAGATCCTGCACGTTTCTCGGTCGACATATCTTTCATATCGTCATGCGCAATGACGGTTTAGACATGAGATTACAAGAAAGTCAACGAGCAGCACTCGCACTATTAGGCTGTATCTATTTGAGATAGACATGCGCAGCTCAAGTTACACTTATGAAAACGCATATCTACAGACAGACTTTTTTGGGTTACGCTTTCGAAATTTTCGCTAACCATAACTTTATATGAATGGCGAGACTATATCAGACTTGAGCGTAGGGGGAAGAAACAAAATTCAGACGGTTTCAATAAAACGATCACGATCCCTACTTTCCGATATGTATTTGCAAGCCATTCAAACAGTTTGGGTCAAACGAATGATTTTTTTAAGATCATAAAAGACTATAACTGAAAAAAAAATCAAGAGATATTCCGTGCAACGTAGTACTGTTTCTTTTCAACAGAACTTGCATTTGCCGCAGTGCGAGAAATCTCCATGGCGACACGCACTATCACTATGCAAAAAAACGGCAACAAAACAGTTCAAAACACGTTGCCTTTCCCTGCTCGTTGAAAAAAAAAGGTCACGATCAACAAAAATGCTCTCTAATTAGGTTCGAAGCCGCAAGAAGAAAAAAAAATAGTGTTGTATGTACAGTCATAAAACTTGATCGCTATATTCACCATCTAGGCTACTAGTCACTATGGGCAAAGGTAGGTCATAGTGACCTACTTTGCTTACTTTAGTGACTCTGCAAGATTTTTTATTATGCTACGGCAGAGCAAGCGATACAACATTTTAATTTAAGGATAAGATTTATAAAAAGTAATTTAAAATAAGCGACTACTCAATTAAAGTTCCTAGGAACCATAATCAGAAGTACTAAGTAATAAATACAACTTGATAAATGTGGCTTAAAAAGAAAGTTGCATCTGTACAATAACATTATAAAATCACAAAAAGGTCGTGAAAGATACTCACCAGGTAGTTTGGATTGTTGGACAAGATTGTTTTCTTGTTTGTTTTGCATTTTACTTTTGTTTGTTTGTTTTGGGCTTTTTTGTGTGTGTGTTTTTTTTTTTTGGGGGGGGGGGCGGAGGGTTGGGGGTGTCGTTGTTTTTTTTATTGGGGGGGTAACTGCACATTCAGCACCTTGGTTTGACTATATCATGCTAATGGGAGGGTATATGCCTTTAGTCCAGTAAATTTACTCAAAATAGAGGCTTGACCCAGGACAAATTGCAACAGAATTGATTTTGATCGTGTGATGCTTGGGAAGGTCTATAGATCAATATGTAAAAAGTCCCCCAAAATATAATGATGGGAAATTAACTAAAAATGTCATTAATTAATTGATTAATTAAATTACGCCCAATTTTCATGCTTGCGCTAATAACTCGACAACGAAGATAGGTACATGCTTATATAATACACCATAGTAAAGCTCTGTTTACGCACGTTTCCTTGATATATATGAAGATATGAACAAACATTAAAACACCAGTCGAAATAGCATAAATATCTTCTTCAAAATCATCGTCTTCTTCTTCTTCCAATGCTGGATGTTGGGAGTTGAAATAAGTTGTGCCTCTACAATGTCCACAGGCTGTTGAACATTCTACATTGTGTTGTTTTACAACTACATCTCAATGTACTATAATCTGTTTGGCAGTTACATCGTACTATCTGCAGAAGTTCCTTTGGTGCTGGAGTTAAATAAGTCATCTTATGTAACACCCCATTCTCATCGATTTTCCGAAACATTCGGCTGGATTCAAATCTGTAGCACCCATCCACTGCTGAACTTGATAGTACACTCTTAAACTGTGGCACTTTGCTGCAGCAGCAGTTGTTGATAAACTCTGTGACTGAAAAGAAGCGCTGCTGTTTGAAACTTTCTCACAAAATTTCTCACAAACTTGTCATACCGGAGACTTCCTAGTTACTCTCCATATTTTCCACTGAACATGTAAACAAAGGCCTGTTCCCGTGCAGTAGTGACATTGTCTACACTGGCTTGTGGCACAGCCAAGATAGGAATGAGATCTTGAAACTTTACATCTTTTTGTGCTTTTCGTAGAGCTACACCTTTTCCTATTCCAAAAGTGATGGATGCTGCGTCACATCCAAGGAGTGCATTGATTGGGAGTATCAAGGTGCACAGTGTTTGTCCAAGTGTTTCTTTTGTAACTTTCATGTTCCAGACTTTTACTTTTCTTATTGAACTTTGTTTTGTTACGAATATTCTATGGGTGGTAAGATCAGCATAATGCACAAGAAGTACTTGTAAATCTGTGTCTTCTCCTACAACAACAGTTTCCTTCACCTTCTTCTTTTGAATGATGAGTAACGCAGCCACTCTTTTGTAATTTATTACTAAGCAAGTTTATGAAGCGTTGCTTGTATTCATGTTATTAAGAAACTCATTTTTTGGTTTCGTAACATACTATCTGTTGAGAAATTGACTTGAGGCAACAGGTATGCCATTTGTCCTTCTGTTGTGTGTTACATCTTTGGCCGATGTTTATGACCATAGTAGATATTTTGATGAACACAGTAGTCTATTATATTTTCTTTTGTTGCAGGGAAGTGCTATTGCCATGACTGTGTTTTATTCACTTGATACAGCTAGAACCATTTTACAGGGCATACTATAATTTTCTCAAATATAGTATAAATAATATAAACAGATCCTATTTTTGCCGAGCATGTGTTTAGAAGTTAGTGAGACAAAGATATTATTTTTCCATTGGTGAAGATGTCATCACTTACCCTATCATCTCCAGTATGTGATACGTACAGAATACCAGAGTATTAGATTTGACAAAATATTCTATAAAATTTGAGTAAATTCTGAGATCTGGTTTTGTTCCCCGGATCATCCATCACATATGTTTGTACTGATGCAACGTGCAAATAAATTGTTGTTAGGGTTCACTTTTACCACATTTTGATAAGTTGCAGATTATGTATAATATGCATACAGTAATGACTGATCCATGTTTCTTCACTTCATCTACATGCAGATCTCCCTAGTTGTAATGTGGTAGCTGTGGTCTATAACTTCTAATCATGTTATGTATCGAACTGCGGTACAGTAAGAATGATTGAAATTTCAGTGAATGCATGTATATTTATCTGGATGGGGGTGGGGGATAAACATAATGCCAGTCAGACATACATTACATGCATAATTTTAGTTTATGTAAATATATTTTTATCGTTTTGGTGAATGGGTCCATATTGGTACCACATTATATCTGGAATGGCATTATTATGAAGAGTGTTTTATTCTTGCTGACTTTACATATAGATTATATGAAGAGTGTTTTATTCTTGCTGACTTTACATATAGATTATATCCAGAGTGTTTTATTCTTGCTGACTTTACATATAGATTATATCCAGAGTGTTTTATTCTTGCTGACTTTACATATAGATTATATCCAGAGTGTTTTATTCTTGCTGACTTTACATATAGATTATATCCAGAGTGTTTTATTCTTGCTGACTTTACATATAGATTATATGAAGAGTGTTTTATTCTTGCTGACTTTACATATAGATTATATGAAGAGTGTTTTATTCTTGCTGACTTTACATATAGATTATATCCAGAGTGTTTTATTCTTGCTGACTTTACATATAGATTATATCCAGAGTGTTTTATTCTTGCTGACTCTACATATAGATTATATCCAGAGGCGGCATCACTAAAAGAGAGCTCAAGGGCAGTAGCCAATTTCCCATTCTCTCTCCTTTAATAAAACAAGGGAGGATATCCAACATATGCATGTATTATATCCATAGCTTGGCAGTTCTTCTTTGTTGGTTGCGAGTTGCGTCTTCTAATTTACGGTGAATTCTCTGAAAATGTCAGAAATTAGAGTATCTCCCTAGTTGGTTTGATGGCCCATGTCGCAGATTTTCTCCAATGTTGATTATGTTTTGGTGAATATCATTATCTGTTTCTACATTCTCGGTTTGATTATGACTTTCTCTAGCTTCCTTTTCAAATCTTACCATGTCAGAGGTGGTGTCACTACCGCGCTCTTCATCAGCTCAAAACGCAGATTCATTATTTTTTGCCACTTGATGATCCACATTAGGTAAAGGCACATTGAAAGTATTAGGAGCAAGCAATGCATGAAGCAAGGTGCCCACAAGAAAATGCGCACGAATACCTTTTGGCATGGCCCTCCCACTTAACTACTGGCAAATATATCTTCTAGAACTTCATGCAAACTAGTGCCTGCCGTGATGTGTCCAATGCTTCTAAGAAAACTCATAATAATATGCAGACCATCTAAACTCAAAAGCAATGTGTTTCATTTCCTTCTTCGAGTTTGATTAGCATTGCCTTATACCAAAGGAACTAGTCAAAGGTCAGAGCGGGTCCATAGCTATATTTTCTTCCTTGATCACAAACAAATTTCATGGTTGAGTTGATACATGACATATAATTCGGATCCGTATCTATCATGGGCAAATATGCAACTGATGACTTCCCAGGGTGTTTTAATAGCGTTTTAAGGGAAAAATGAATCACAAAAATTGTCATAACTGTGATAATTGGAATGCTATGAAAAAATTATAAACTGTATTGGAAAGTTAATGAAACAAGATTTCAAATGATGCATCACACAATATGTTATGTTCCATGTATCTTTCACAAACTGCATTATTAATATAACTGTGACCGAAAACTTTTTAATTAATTAAGTATGGCTAATTAACCAATTTTCCCACCATGGGACTTTGGGGGACTTTTTATATGTGAATCCATTCAGCCTTCCAACTCAAATGCATCTGGTTTCGTTTCTTTTGCAATTTGTCCTGGGTCAAGCCAATATTTTGCCTGGACTACTTTCCCAAGGACACACAGAGGCAGCCGACCATGGCTGGTCCAGGCGGTTATCTATCTCGCTACCCTTTGATTACGAGTCTGAGTCGCTAATGAGTTGCCGCAGTTCCCTGTCGGACATATATCTCAAATTTATCCTAGTTGTGTTCATTATTGTGGAATATGTTCATCTGTATAAATTTTTATTTATGTATTGATTAGACGAAATATTATACGCACTCTGAATAGACAACTTGCAAAGGCTTTTCATTTACCCGAATGTTTTGTCTTCTAAATTGCAACCGAAATATTTATTAACATGATTAATAGGTTACAGAATTCAGGACATGGTGTCTATGTGATTAGATAGGTAAATTTCTGATCTGTTATGGACTAATAATGATAATCACACTTGTATATGACACAATTTTACAAACGCGTCACATAATCATGACTCGATGGATCGATGAAGAACGGTGTAGAGTACACATTAATTAATTAGCAAAATTCTTACTACTTGATATATAATTACACATTCTCCACACGTCCTGCGTCTTACATGATTGGACATCTTCTAGATGGGTTGACGCGTTCAATGTTGTGATGTAAGCTTTACTCTAACATTGGAATTGCACGTGCCGCTTTAATATAAAAAAGTATCATAAAACTCCCTTGTAAGATATTTCGTAAATAATATGTGCACTTGGTAAATGACTTATGCACTTGGTAAACGACTTATGGAAGAATAATGTGTGCACTTGGTAAATGACTTATGCAAGAAAAACGATCATACGCGGTTTGTTTTATTTAATCTATTGCCGGAATAATCTGGAAAAAAATTAAAGCCCGGGATTCCTCTTCGAGATGAAGATCTTTAATGCGTTCTAGCAAACGTTTTAACTTTGCAAACTATGCAATAATAATTTAATGATATTAGTAGTAGTAGTAAAGAAGATGAAGGAGGAGGAAAAGACAAGGAGAAGGAGGACTGTGATAATTCTGAATAGAAGGAGAAGGAGGAAAGATGATGTTTAGCGGCAACAGTAAAATAAGGCCTTCATGTGAAAATTTATAGTAGTTTTGACGTTAAAGCGGTAACAATAAAGTTAGGTAAATAAAAAATAGTACACTTCAAGAGTAAGTTTGAATGCTAACCTTGCCAACTGGTTTCCATACAGATTCAAATGCCTTTTTGACCCCTAGTGCTGCGGCCACGCCCACTTCAGCTATGAGGTTGTTCCCACATGCATGCCCGATCTCAGGCAGGGCGTCGTACTCGCACATTACAGCTACATTGGGTCCAGTGTTTCCATCTCCATGCACGCTGTGTAGCTCCTATTCACTATGGGCAAATGAAGGTCATAGTGACCTACTTTGCTTACTTTATCGACTGTGCAAGATTTTTTTTTATGCCACGGCAGAGCAAGTGAGACATGCCATTTTTATTTAAGTATAAGTATCAATACAAGTTCATTTAAAATAAGTGACTACTCAATTAAAGTTCCTAGGAACCATAATCAGAAGTATTAGGTAATAAATATAGCTTGAAAAACGTGACTTACAAAGTTAATTGGATCTGTACAATAACAGTACAAGAGCGAAAGTCAACAAAATCACGAAAGGATATTCAAAGAATAATCGCCAGGTAGTTTAAACTGTTGGACAGAATTGTTTATTTGTTTGTTGTTTGTTGGTTTGTTTTTATTTTATTTTTTTCTTTACTTATTCATTTATTTTTATTTTTGTTGGGGGGGGGGGGGCTTTTTAGCTGCACATTCAGCAATTTGTTTTTACTATATCTTGCTGATGAAATGGGAGCTATTTAACTTCTCAAGGACACACGTAGGGAGCCGACCCTGGCTGGCCCAGGCGGCTATCTAACCCGCGATCCTTGGATTACGAGTCCGACGCGCTACTAACTGAATTACCGTGGTTTACTGTCGGACATGATGGACATATATCTTAAATTTATCCTAGCTATGTTCGTTATAGTGGAACGTGTTCGTTTGTATACATTTTTCATTATGTATTGATTAGAAGAAATATTGCACGCACTCTTAATAAAACTATTTGCAAAAGCTTTTCATTTTCCTGAGTGTTTTGTTTGTTCTCAATTGCAACCGAAATATTCAATAACATGATTAATAGGTGTACAGAATTCAGAACATGGTATTTATATGATTAGATAGGTACATTGTTGATCTGTTATGGCCGAAAAACGATAATTACGCGTTTATATGACACACTTTTACAATCGTGTCATATAAACCAATGCGTGTCTATCGTTATGTATATTTAATCTATAATGTGTGTTTAAATATTGTTCAGAAGGTAAGTTGTACTTTAAATTCTGGTCACTAGTAAATAGAATGTTTACTAGAATTTGAGTTCAATGCCAGTCATGTTGACAGTTAGACTGAGTTTTTTCATATGAATGACTCACATCCTGTTACGATGTGGGTCATCAGAAGATGTGTATATAATATAGACTTGATACGCATTAAATTCATTCCTATTTTAGATCAGTCTGTGTGAATCCATTTCTGATCAGATTTTACTTTGTGCCGTTGAAATCAGTTATAATTACATTACTTTCGACTTTTGTGAACTCATTCAAAGACATTCTGGGTTGTATCGTTGTGGTATACCATGACATTCAAGACTATTGGAACTCATTCGGAATATTCTACATTCTTGGACTTGTGAGTAGGACATTTAGGATTATTTGAAATTTGATTCAGAATATTGTAAGTATCTTAGAATTTTACTTTGTATTATAGGAAAATAAATTGCTTGTTAATATTACTTACATTGTTGGTTTCACTTTCTTTTGTAACGAGACTATCAAAGTAAAACAGATTTACTACCCAAACAAGTTTATACAACATGCCCTAAATTCGGACCATCAAAAGCAGTTAGAACATTCAGTTTACTTGAAAACTTCAATTAACTGGAGCAATCATGACTCGATCAATCGCTGAAGAACGGTGTAAAGTAAAGTACACATCAATTAATCAAGAAAACTCGTACTACTTGATATATAATTACACATTCTAAACTAGTCCTGCGTCTTACATGATTGAATCTTCCAGATGGTTTGACGCGTGAAATTTGTGATGTAAGCTTTACTCTGACATCGGAATTGCACATGCCGCTTTAATATCAAAATCGTATCATAAATCTCCACTATAAGGTATTTTGTAAATAATGTACGCACTTCTTAAATGTCTTATGCAAGTGTAGCGGGAATTACCCAGTTATCAAGTGTTTACACATATTTATTGATACAATATAATACAATGGGGTTGGGCACAAGTTCTAGCAACTTAAATTAGCCCACTCCCCACATGATACAAGTATTGCAACATATTTATTGATACAATATAATACAATGGGGTTGGGCACAAATTCTAACAACTTAAATTAGCCCACTCCCCATATGATACAAGTATTGCAACATATTTATTGTCACAATATAATACAATGGGGTTGGGCACAAGTTCTAACAACTTAAATTAGCCCACTCCCCGCATGATACAAGTATTGCAACATATTTCAACATGACAACAGTGAGAGAGAGAGAGAGAGAGAGAGAGAGAGAGAGAGAGAGAGAGAGAGAGAGAGAGAGAGAGAGAGAAGGGGGCACAATGACAGCATTCGCGATTTGAATAAATTATTTCAATCGTCAAGTATCAGTGATATATTTGCATACATGTTGTAAAATTCTATATTTTTAATTTGCATCGCCCTTTCCCCAAAGCAGTAAATCTAAGCTAACAGCTGGATATGACACTGAGAGTGATCATCTCGGTCCGTTGCTGACTATACCTGGAACAGAACATGATGAAATGCATGGTGGTTTCTATCCAACCGCCGGAACAAAAAGGGATGTCAACAAGTTGAACGCGATAAAGATCAGCTTTTAATAACTGTACATTATGTCGCAATCTAGCATGGATAATATCTAGGGCTCGATGACTCAAACTAGGCATTTTACTGGATTTGATATTTGGACATAAACACTTTTACAAAGCACTATAAGACATGCTATATTGTGTATCCTGTTCAAGATTGTTCCACAAGACCACTGTTGGGAATATAAAAGATGATTTGGTAGAATTAATTCTGAAATGTCAAATGACTATATTATTTGAACGTCGAAGGTTATAATTTGTTTGTTCTGACACAGATGGAAAGAGTAATTCAATAAGATAGTCCGCCTCGTTTTAATGTTATAGAGTAATAATAATTTTTGTCTCTTTCATCTAGATTGCAGACTTTCCCTGCCAGTTTCAAAATAGAGAGATTGCCTACTAGTGTAGTTTGGAAGTCCTGTAACTATTCTTGCCGCTTCAAACTGTATTTTTTCAAGCTTTTCTTAATCGATCGACGAACTACCATCCCAGACTACACTGGCATATTGCAAGATGGGCATGATATAAGTTATATATAGTTTTGATAAAATGTGCCTGCTAAGTTTGTATTTTAGTTTTCGAAGATTGGCTATTCGAGATGATGCTGTTTTTAAAACGCTATCAATGTGACAAGTCCATTTGATATTTGATGAAAGTAGTAATCAAAGATGACGAGGATAATCCAAATACTTAAGATCAGTATTTTCAAAAACAAGTTCAGGATTATTTGTTACTTTCTTGCTAGTGAAAAACATAACCACTGTTTTCTCTAGATTAAACTTTAAGAGACATTGCTTGGACCATTTATGCAGTTTTATTAGATCATTATTCAGGACTAGTTCTATTTCAGCACAATAAAGGAATTAATAATGCAGCGATGAGTCATCTGCAAAGAGATGGGTGAGAGAACTCATACCATCGGCAATATAGTTTACGTATATTAGAAACAAGAGAGGCCCAAGTACGGATCCTTGTGGCACACCAGCATTTATAATCGTTTCTCGTGAATAAGTATCATGCGAAAGGACCATTTGTTTTCTATTACTTAGATAATTTTCAAACCATTTGATAAGATTACCCGAAACATCGTATTCGTTCAGTTTAAATAATAATCCTCTGTGCCAGACCCTATCAAAAGCTTCTGATAGATCACAAAATACAATACAAGAATGTTGAGATTGTTCCAGTGATTTGTATATACTATGATAAAGTTCAATAAGTTGAAAAACATTGTAGTGACCAAGAAGGAATCCTGATTGATACTTGAAAAAACACAGTTTTATGAAAATAATTATACACTTGCTTAAAAACGCATCTTTCAAAACTTTTTGCAACACAGCTAAGTAGTGAGGTTGGTCTATAATTGAAAACCTCGCGTAAATCACCTTTTTTAGGAACGGCAAGAATATGCGCAAGTTTATATTTATCTGGAAATGTGTTTTCCTTCAACGATCGATTAAAAAGAATTCTTATTGGTGCTTTTATTGTTTCACTGACGCGTTTAAGCATTCTGTGACTTATACCATCAGGCCCAGTGGCTTTATTAACAGAAATGGATTTAATAATATCTATAAGTTCTTTTTTCAGAGATAGTAATTTCGTTTAGTGTATCAAATCATCTTTTTTTGGAAAATAGGGAGGGAAACATTACTATCATCAATATTTTAAATCAAAGTAAAATACCCATTTAATACGTTTGCCTTTTCTTTTTCATTATAAATGCAAAAAATAAACATTATTTCTTGTAACTTTGAGAGGTGGGATAGCATTTGAAGGATTTATCTCTTTCAAAAGTGAATTTGTAATTTTCAAGTTATCGAGTGCCATGTAACTTGCTTAACCAACGTAAACTTGACTCACCTCGCAAAACATGTAGTGAAACATAGTCCTCTTTCACTAATTTTGCAAGTATTCATCTTTACAATTATGTTATAATGACTAAGTTCAAAAACCGGCTGAAGGCGTGTCTCTCTTCGCCTGAGCATCCCTGGCCTAGGGTATACGATGATTTTGTCCTTCTTTCCCTAGTTTTAGGTCCTTACACCAAAATATGGGGGGTGGCTTGAATTTTCTTCTGTAGGAATTGTGAGGAAATTAATTGTTCGAGTGATTATTAACCTTTTTCCATTTGTCTAATGTAGAAATTTATTCAGGTCTGAGATAGTTTAAGGAGAAGGGTTTGCAATATATTCTCTATGGGACGAGACAGAACTTGTTTCTCTTTTTTCCATATGATCAGAGTTAGTTCGCAATTATAATGTTAAAATATAGTGTTTAAAATAAAGTTCATATGTTTGGTATCTGCATTTTACACCTTCATAATAGTAAAACTATCCTTGTTAGTGTTAGGTGTTTATATTTGACCCCATTATTTGGAGGTGACCATCTGTATCCAGATCTATTTTTAAATCGAACTTGTGCCTTAAGAGGCGCCGAAATAAATTGGTCCTGTTACACAGGAAAAACTATCATATACGGTTTTGCATTATTTAATATATTGCCGGCATACTCTGGAAAACATTAAATCCCGGGACTCGTCTTCGGACTAAATAGCTTCCCTTGCGTTCAAGCAAATGTTTTAACTTTGCAAACCATGCAATATTAATTTAATAATAATGATAATAATAACATTATTATTATTATTATTATTGAAGAAGATGAAGGAGGAGGAAAAGATAAGGAGAAGTAGGACAGTGCTAATTCTGAATAGAAGAAGGAGGAGCCGAGATTAATTTTTAGCAGCAACAGTAAAATGAGCCATCATGTGAAGATGTATGATAGTTTTGACACAAAAACGGTAACAATAAAGCTAGGTAAATAAAATAGTACACTTCAAGAATAGATTTAAATGCTAACCTTGCCAACAGGTTTTCCTGCAGATTCAAATGCCGCTTTGACTCCTAGGGCTGCGGCCACGCCCACTTCAGCTATGAGGTTGTGCCCACATGCATGCCCGATCTCAGGCAGGGCGTCGTACTCGCACAATACGGCAACATGGGGTCCAGTGTTTCCATCTCCAAGCACCGCTCGAAATGCCGTGTCCAGATGAAAGTTTTTCTCTACATTAAATCCATACTTTTCAAGGAAGGCAGTCAAAGCTTTGTGAGCATGATGCTCCTGGAAGTTCTCCTCAGGGTGGGACCAGATGTCTTGACTTACTGTACAAAGATCCTCTTTGGCTTTTTCTATCGCGTCGCATGCGGCTTGCTTCGCCCCGTCCATAGTGCAATCAGACCTCTTCACAAATAAGGTTAATAAATAATAACTACCCGTAGTCAAATAGTAATCTGCCTACCTCTACTGCGTATATGTGGGCCTGAATTGTCTATGAAAAGGGTGTAAGCAAAATACGCAGCTACGTCCCTTTTCCG
This sequence comes from Margaritifera margaritifera, assembly GCA_029931535.1. Taxonomy (NCBI): domain Eukaryota; kingdom Metazoa; phylum Mollusca; class Bivalvia; order Unionida; family Margaritiferidae; genus Margaritifera; species Margaritifera margaritifera. Next base: position 1,160,070 of record JAQPZY010001306.1, on the reverse strand, counting down.
TATAATGTCAATCTGCACGAAGATCTCAAAATGGTATTACACCACATACTATATTTGTGATGTCAAAAAAGAGCTTCTACGTGACTTTGTACCGGACATAAATATTTTCAGACTTACCACCGTCTTTATTAATGTGTATGCAAAGCCGTATCCACACTGTAATGTAAATCGTCCTCACCTTTTTGTGGCCGGAAGTAAATGTATGATTAGTGAACGTGATGCACGCGTTCTGTCCAAGTTGCTGACCGATCAGGAGTTACAGACGTATATAAACATTGCGACCGGTTAAACCAGGTCTGAATACGAAGGGCAGAAACAACGAGGGACTCATAGGGAGCCAGTTGTTCTGATGGGGCTGGAGTAGAAGCAGCGTCACCTTTGACGAACCCGGGATGAGCGTGGTACCAAAATGGCTTCCATCAGCCCGAGAGGATCTTTTTTGCCAAGCTGCGATGGAACAGGCAAACTGAGGGTTTTCAATCCAGCCCCTAAAACCCATTTTCGGCTATAACTCAAACTAAACTGCCTAATCTGGTTGGTAATAAGTGTGAAAATTTTTCTCACTCGGGGATCTTGCCACAAATGCCCCCACACAAACTGATTAAAGATCACGAAAATATTAAACGGCAACTTATGTCTAAAGTATAACAACATGTACGCTCAGTACCGAAATTCAAAACTACGATGAATGAAAAATTTAACAACCTATGCAATATGATGTCATGCGACTTTTGCATAATATAATTAGGGACAGCCCGAATATAGGTAACTGGGCAAAATTATATACAATATAGTATGGCACTAAAACAGGTAAGTCTTTATAAGGCCTCTTCTGGCGAAAACTGTATGGCCCCGAAAAGACCCCGATTAGCATGCTGCTGAATAAACTAACGGCGTAGCGAAACCCAAATTAACATCACTAAAATTAACGGCTACCTTGAGCCAACATAATTGGTACATTTTTCGGAAAACATACAAGCAGCGTAGTACACACAAAAAAAACAAAATCTTCTTAGTAGGAAAATTCACAACTCAGAAATATTTTAATCGGATATGTGACTCTCAAATCTTTGGCGTTAGGTTAGGGACAGCCCAACTGGAAATAGGAAACTTGACATAGATTTGACAAAAACGAAATAAGGTAACAACCGGTAGGCAGAGGCAGACGGACAGATGGATGGACGGAGGCAATCAAGGCGTCCTTCTTCCAGCGCCTTGCTTGGGCGGCATTAAAAATATGCGGTTAATCGCAAAAATTAAATAGTACGCAAACGCGTAGAACTTATGGCAGTCGTACATGTGTTAAAACACAATACACGAATGTACATATGTTTAAACACAATACACTACTTAAATCCACAATACATACATAGACCAGGGGCCATTCTACAAATAGAGTGCACAGGAGACACCATTGTGTACAACAGTGAAGATTAAACAATAACATTTAAACTGAAGATATTCCTGAAAAGAAGTACTCCTTGTTATACATTTTGTTGGCATCTTTGACTATCAATGTACGCAACTAGTAGTGATCTAGAAAGGTAGCGTGCGAGGAAGCAGTGTCAACTATAATAGTATTGGCTGAACTGTGATACGGTAGTGCGACTGGTAGTATATATATTCGCTAATAAAACGTAGTAGGAGAAGCGATACTTGGGTATATACGGTATAGGACAAGAATTGTATTCTTAAGGTTGAGCAATCAATAACTGGCACTAGGTACAAAGTTTAGTTACTAGGTACCCAGTTTAGTTACGTAGTGTTGACTTACGGACCGAACTTTTCATTTTTCCTGAAGGGGCAGACGGGACATAAAATTTATTTTTACCTCAAGATCAAAAATTTTCAGCTAATATAATGGATATGATTATTTTGTTTTTCAACAAATCAGAAGAAGAATATTTTTACAAGCTATTTGGGGATGAACATTTTTTTCCACAAAAAATCCCAGGCACACTGCCTCCCCCATTAAAAATGGAATGATCGGACCCTTTGATCTGGATACTCTCAACAAGCTTGTGTCACTCAGTGATGAAAATTTTATAGCAAAAGGTCTACATACAAATCTCCGTCTAGTAGCAAATAGATTTCAGGTTCCCGGGTGCAATGTTTTCTCTAGTTCTGGCACGGTATATCACAGGCTTCATTCTGACTTTTAAATATGTACAAACAGAAAATGAAGCTGTGAAAAAGCAAGTAGATATACAAAAGTGACACTTTACTTCATTCTGCTACAACTTAAACTATGCAAAGCTGACAAAAATATTTCAAATAAATTTTCAAGATGAAAATATAATTTGTCTTAAAATATCAAAGTATACAATTTAAACTTCTTTTAGGGTGCTCAGAGTGAGAGATATAGGGGCCATCTCTTTCTCTCTCTCTCTCTCTCTCTCTCTCTCTCTCTCTCTCTCTCTCTCTCTCTCTCTCTCTCTCTCCACCCCCGCGTACGAACCACTTACTGAACTCAGTACACAATAATTTTTCCTATGTATGCTCTGTGTTTTTCAGTACTGAACTTTTCAATGTGTCCAAACCCAAACAAATCATATGTTAATCAAAAATGAGAGGCTAAACTGTCAACAAATCAACGTGCCATGTGTCACAGATTTTACCATTGGGGCAGCTTTAGTGCCAAATTACACACCGTGCACTGTCGCCAAAATGCATACAGAGAAACACAAGGTACTCCTCATACTCTAAACAATAAACAATTTCCTTTAAATCGATATCAGTAATGCCTGTATCTAAGACAAGGATCACCACCAAAAAGTGTGTGTGTGTGGGGGGGGGGGGGGGGGGGGGGCGGGTATTATATATATATATATATATATATATATATATATATATATATATATATATATATATTTAAAAATATATAGTATACGATCTCCTTTAGCTAGATAGGGACTATTAAAGTTCGTGGGTACAACCCGGAAGTAATAATTGTGATAGGAGTCCAATTGTGACTACTTATCTCATCCGTTAATAATGTTTTTTTAATATCAACTTACTTTCATAGCATCAGTTGTAAACAGAAGACTACAATTTTACTTACTTTCGGCTATGGACACTTATTTTGCCCATACCTTTTGCTCGTGGTGTGTGTGTGTGTGTGTGTGTGTGTGTGTGTGTGTGTGTGTGTGTGTGTGTGTGTGTGTAAACACACTCTTTGTACAATACCGATCTCGCATGTTCATTAAGTTTAACAAATACGTTCGTAATTCTCGTATTTGTTTCTTGTTTTGTACACTCATTTATTCGTTTCGTTCATACATTCATTCGTTCTTATACTTACTCTCTCACTCTACTCCTACGAATGTTTTGTTCGTTCATTTGCTTTTTACATTCTTTTTTTATATTCATGTTAGATTAAAGGATGACTGGCGAAATCGCGAATTGAGTTAACTAGATTGTTCATGGCAATCTAAGTTTAAATAATTCACACAAAAATTACTTGTCAGCAAAAAAATAAAACAAACTTAACGCACATAGCTATAATTATATTGATACTTCCTTCGTGGACATAAAAGTGAAAACATATGCCCAGGGAATTAGAGATTTTCACACAAACGTTTTTAAAAGTAATTTTGCATAAATGCATCTCTCTGTCTCTGTCTCCATGTCAGTCTGTCTGTCTGTCTGTCTGTTGTCTATCTCTCTCACTTTCTCCCTCTATCTCTCTGTCTCTCTCTCTCTCTGTACACAATGAACAATGTTTACCCTGAACAACCGATTTTTGTTTGTCAGTTGACAAAACGACATGAAAATTTGTCTCAGTAGTTTTCTCTTTATGTGAATGAGAATTGTGTTTCACAACTAAAGATAGTACATTTTTGAGAAGGTAGTCAAGAACTTTTAGAAGACCACAAAACGGGGCTTGACATGATCGTTCATTTTACTTTTTGTAAAGGGATAATTGTAATTTTCATTTTTTCTCCCTTATCTAATTATGGTCACTTTACTGATAAAGTATCTCTTCTAACTTTCCTACTTCTACATAAAGTATTAGTGACAAAACGAAAACAACAGTCTTTTAAACTTTCCTTTACGATTAATAATATCGTTCATCCTATGAGTGGTGAAGATTTTTTCAAACATTCTTTATATCGTTGACATGAGGTGAAATATCACTTATCTCAGTTTACTAAAACTATATAAGCGAAATCATAAATGATCAGAAGTGATCAAGTACCGTTTTGATAACAAAGTTGTAGGTTATAAAGGTTATTTATCGATTGGAACAATTCAGTGTTACACACTGAACCATACAGTACAGAAAGCTTAGACCCTCTTCCCAGATGATAACCTTGGAAACACTAATCACCTAAAACTTTAACTCATTATCGCATTAACATAAGTATCGATAAAACGTTTTCATCCATATCAAAATTCCAATGAAAGTCTACAACAATAAGATTTCAAAACTGTTTTACAAATTTGTTTTAATAAATCCCCTTCTGATTTATTAAAAACATTTTTAAAAATTTGTTTTATGTTTACAAAATACGAAATGCCTAATAGCCACGATAGTAGTATGGGGTGGGTACTGGGGGTCAATGGGGTCTCCTATGTTAAACAGGTCAAAAATTTATAGGGTCTAGGGGAATTTAACATGGGACACTTTGGGTCATACGAGAAAGAGGAACAGGCGTGGGGCACTTGGGGTCATACGAGAAATTAACATGGCGGGGACACTCTGGGGTCTTACGAGAAATTAACATTGGGGGCTTTATGGGGTCATACGAGAAATTAACATGGCGGGGACACTATGGGGTCATACGAGAAATTAACATGGCGGGGACACTATGGGGTCTTACGGGAATTTTAACATTTTGGGTTGGCACTACGGGGTCGTACGGGAAGTTTAACAGGGTAGGCAAGAATGGAAAATTAATATTTTCTTGAGTAATGGGTGGCCCTGAAAAGGACCGTTGTTTTTTAGAGTTCATCTAGAGGTGTGGGCACCTCCCTGGCTTGACCCGACACGCAGGACAGCTCCCTCTCCATGTTTTACGACTCACATGACATGGAGCTGTGAAGGTCGACGGAGGATGAGTCGCTTCAGTATCCCAATTTTCTTTTTCTTCCATCATCAGGTGAGGTTGGATGGTCTCCTTCTTTTCCCTTTCTTCTTCCTCTCTCTTTTCTACTACCCCTAGGAGGTGCCACGCCACCTCTAGATGCATTCTAATTTGTTGGATGATTTCACTGGTATTCTTCATCTTGACAAGTGAACGAGTAGTTTTAACTTGGGAAGGCGTTGTTTTAATATACTAGAAGCGCGGACGTGAAGGAAAATATCCCTTACACCTTAAAAAAACATGACTTACACTACCCGCGTCTGACGTCATTCTAGGCTTCGCGGATTCTGCACTCCATCACCCCTTACCCCAAAACCAAACGCCTTGTATGCTTTATAAACCCCAAACCTAACACACTATCCCAAATGCCTTGTGTGCTGCCTAAAAACCCCAAACCTGCTATCAGACGAAAGGGTATGAAGAAGGGATGAAATCACGCCAACATACTATCCAACACATACACCACACCATCCATTGCGCGGACCTAAAAAACAAACAAGAGCGGAGATATACATCAATAATAATTATATTTTATTCAATGTATATACATTATGTTACTCGTTGAAATAAGCAATTTCATATAAGTCCAATACAGTTCAATACACTTCCATCTCCACCATTTCATCGTCTTCTTGTTCTGACACTTCAGGAAGATTCTTGTCGACAATTCTCTCATAACTTTCTTCTGGACTCTCATTGATAAGCTCCAACTTAATAAAATGTCCATTAGCATCTCGAATCCACTGCCTTTTCCTACAAATCCTGTAAACTTCACGATAATCTAATCCAAAACATCTTGCCACATCACAAGTGGAATCCATCCGACTATATAATCCATAATTCAAGTCAATTAATTTCACAGGTCTCACAAATCCTCTAGTTACTTGACTCTTCTTCTCTGGCTCTTCCAATCTAGCTTGAAATCTTTTCTGGAACTTCTTCGAAAAGACTGACTTATAAATCCCAGTACAGCAATAGTAGATACCTCCTTTATTACAATCAAAATATTGAACAGCCTTTTCCATACTCCCAAATCTTCTTTCCTCAGTCTCACCAACAAACTTGCACAACACACTTCTAGCACTTCCAAAATTAACTCTCCTTTTTTCTTTATCATTCTTCACATGTTTATGCAAACATGTTCGTTCACTAGCAGTCATCACTTTAAGATTTTCTATTCTATCATCATCAAGTACATCATTGAGATGTACCACTTGACTCTGTCTTGGTAGATCCACACCATTCACCGCTTCAAAGACAAATCTCCCTCGATTTGTATGTTTCTCCCTCTTTCCTTCCTTACAAGCAACCGTAATAGTTATCAATCCAAATGAATTCAAATTTCCTTTGACTTTCCTTCCAGACTTCATATGATAGACATTACCAAGTATGTCAGCAGCATAATTATCATACACCTTATGGACATACTTATTCAATTCAATTCCAAAATCTCTTTTTTGTTGACGTTGTGGACATTCTGAAGCCCAATGTCCTTTCTCTTAGCAGATATAGCAAGTATCTTGACTTTTATCTCGAGCGCAGTACTTTTCCATCTTCACAGTTTGAATGTTCAATCCCAAAGACTGATTCTGAAGGTAAGAAGGTCTCTCTCTATATAGTCTCCCTGTGTTAAAATCTCTCTATATATAGGTTCCCTGGGTGAAACTGAATCAGTTTCAAAGTAAACTTCAAGATGAAAAGATCACGCGAAATCTATGAGAAAACAGAAGAAGAAACGAAGAGGCCACGACGATTTTCCGTGCCGCCTGAAAAACCGCTAGATGAAGTGCTAGCTCAAGTCCAAGCGAGCGATTTCGAAGAAGAGATGAGTGAACCTGAAACCCAAACTTCTAACCCACCCAAAGAATCCACTACCACCACCACCAACAACCCTGACCAAAAAAGACCTACTACCGTGGCTCCTGAAAATTACTATCGGATTCGAGAGACGGAAAAAATAGCCTCTCGAAAATTCAGAACCACGGCTTACACTCACACGGTCCACTTCAAAGACTTCAAGTCTGAAGTACCTCCCGAGAAAGCGGCGGGGTTCATTACCGATTTGTGGGGTTCTGTGTTACAGAACTTGAAACGACAATGTGGAGCCAAAGAAGACGATCGATTGAGACTGTCCATCCATCACGACAACTTGAAGAGTCCCGTTTGGATTGAGTTCAGCACCCCGGCAGAATTAACACCAGACAAAGTCATGTCCAAAATCGAACACGTTCAACAATAAAATGACAAGTTTACCATCACGGATGGAAAGGCCACACTTTACTTGACTCACGTTTCCCCTCCTCGAATAAGTGGACGAAGCAGGAAAGCGTTATTGGTGGACGATCTTCGAAGTACCAAACGCAGTGTCGTCCAAATTGACAATACCCAAGACCAGATGTGCTTGGCTCGGGCTATCGTGGTGGGGCACACGTATGCCAACAAGAACGAGAGCAAAGAATGGAAAAGAGCCTGGGAGTACATTCGACAATCGGACAGAGCCAAACAACGAAACGAAGCAGAACTCCTGTTACGACAAGCTGGTATCCCTAAAGAGACCGTGTGTGGCATTTCTCAAATGCAACAACTTCAAGACGTCTTGCCTCCTCACTACACGTTGAAAGTTCACCCTCAAGAAGTGCGCGGAGATATGGTGTTTCGAGGCCCCGATTTCCCCGAAGGAAAATACATTCACCTCTATCACCATCAAGAACATTTCGATGCCATCACCAGTATCACCGGATTTCTAGGACACTCTTACTACTGTGAGAAATGTGACAAAGGATTTAACAATCGAGAGAGACACATTCATTGCGGTCAGAGATGTCGGGGCTGTTTAGCGGCCAAACCATGCCTTCCTGAACAACACCACGTCCATTGTGAGACGTGTCGACGTACTTTTGTCTGTTCCTCTTGTTACCAACAGCATCGCAAGACACAAGAGCACCAACAAAAATGTGCTTGCGACTTATTGAAATTGTGCTCCACGTGTGGACAGCTGATTCGTACCAACGACCCTAAGAGACACGTTTGTACCGGAAAAAAAAGATGTAACATTTGCAAGCAGATCGTGAACTTTGATCATCAATGTTTTATTCAAAAGTTCGACAAGACAGAGAAGAAAGAATTAAAGAAGAACAAGAACCAAGTGGATTTCATCTTTTTTGATTTTGAATGCATGCAAGAAACAGGCATTCACATCCCTAATTTCTGCGTAGCTCATCGGGCTTGTGAGAAGTGCATTCAAGAAACAATCCACTTTCACTGTCCTCATTGTAGTCGGATTCCAGGAGGACGTGAAAAAATCTTTCGCGGAGCCAACACTTTGCCCGAGTTTGCTGAATGGATTTTAGACCCCACCACCTACGACAGTTTGAGCGAAGAAGACATTCAACGTTACGGAGACTGTCATCGGTATGCGACCGTCATAGCTCACAACTTTTCGGGATACGATGGGCAATTTTTGTTAAATTATTATTTGCCACAAGGTACCGAACGCCCTGAAGTCACCATGAACGGAAAAAAACTCATCTACATGAAAGTAGGACAAGTGCAGTTCAAAGATTCTATGAGTTATTTGGCCATGCCTTTGAGTCGAATGCCAAAAACGTTTGGCATGACAGAAATGGCCAAAGGCTATTTTCCTCACTTCTTCAACACGGAAGCTAATCAACATGCCGTCCTACCTCATTTGCCTGACCTCCATGATTACGACCCCGACGGAATGCGCCCCGAACAGCGAGAAGCCTTTCACGCTTGGTACCGCGCTCACCAGTCCGATCCATTTGACTTTCAAGAAGAGATACTCAAGTATTGTCGATCCGATGTGGACATTTTAAGGCATTGTTGTGGAAAGTTTCGAGAGTTATTTCTCGATCACGGAGATGTTGATCCTTTGAAAGATGCGTCCACCCTACCCAAAGCCTGTTCCTTAGTCTACAGGCAAAATTTCATGCCCGAGAACAAACTAGCCATTATCGACTCCAACACGACTCTCTTTACCAGTCGTCAATATTCGGTCAAAGCTTTAATTTGGCTCCATTACTTGTGTCAAAAAGAAGACAAATGGATACAACATGCTAGAAATGGAGGAGGAGAAAAGAAGATTGGAGCTTATTCCGTGGATGGATTTGATTTAGAAAACCCGCACACGGTGTACGAGTTTCAGGGTTGCTTGTTTCACGGATGCCCTACCTGTTATCCTGATCGAGATATGAAAAGTCCTTTTTCAGATTCTACCATGGAACAGTTGTACGAACGCACTTACCAACGACGACTTCACTTAGAAAGTCAAGGATACCAAGTGGTAGAAATGTGGGAGCACGAGTACGATCGACGTTTGAAAACCGATCCTGAATTTAAGAACATCACCGAAAGTTACGACGTGGCCGACATCGAACCTTTAGATCCGCGACACAGTTTATTTGGAGGACGAACCAATGCTACTCGCTTACTGTACAACGTAGACGAATCCCAAGGAGAAGAAATCAAATACATCGACGTGTGTTCGTTATATCCTTGGGTGTGTAAATATGCTCGTTTTCCCACCGGTCACCCTGAAATTCTGACAGAACACATTGACGTGGAACACATTCGTCAATACGAAGGATTAATCAAATGTAAAGTCTTACCTCCAACCGACTTGTACCATCCCATCTTACCTCACCATTGCCAAGGAAAACTGATGTTTCCTTTATGCCGTACGTGTGCCGAAACGCGCAACCAAGATTATCCCTGTCACCACACGGAGGAAGAACGCTCTTTGACAGGAACTTGGGTCAGTGCCGAATTGTTTCGGGCTCTGGATCGAGGATACCGTTTGTTGAAAGTGTACGAAATCTGGCACTTTCCAACCACCGCACAATACCAAAGGGACGACGCTACGAATCATCCAGGCATTTTCTCGGGGTACGTCAACCAATTTTTAAAACTGAAACAAGAAGCCAGTGGCTATCCTTCGTGGTGTCAGACTCCCGAAGACCAAGTTCGATTCAAAGAAGAGTACCGTGACATCGAAGGCATCACTTTGGAAGACGTCGAAAAGAACGAAGGAAAAAGATCTTTTGCCAAAGTCATGCTCAATTGAAAGTGGGGAAAAATGGCCCAACGTACGATCTTACCCAAGACGGAATACTTGACCGATCCTTATAAAGTACTTTCAACTGGTGGACAACAAAAGTGTACTAGTCAAACACGTTGAAATCGTCCGTGATGATTTGATCTTAGTCAATTTCGAAGAAGAACCCAAGTTTGTCAAACCTGACAAGTTTAGCAACGTAGTCATTGCCGCTTACGTGACCGCTCATGCTCGTTTGAAATTGTACTACGAAGCTTTAGAAGTCTTGGGAGATCGTGTCCTGTACTTTGACACCGACAGTTGCATGTACATCCATCGACCCGGTTGCCCACACCCTACCATTCAAGGAGATCGTTTAGGAGCCTTAACGGACGAGCACCCTCAAGACACCATCCTGAGTTTTGCCAGCGGCGGCCCTAAAAATTACGGTTAACGATACCGAGACCAAGAAGGACAACTTCACACCCAATGCAAAGTGAAAGGATTGACCCTAAACTATCGAACCAGCCAAGTAGTCAATTCTGAGGTTTTGAAAAATGCTTTGCTGTCTGGACAAGTGGAAGACTTTCGAGTGCACACGTTAGAACCTCACAAGATCGTACGGTTACCTAATCACCAAATCGTCAGTCGCCCTTTACAAAAAGTGTACCGAATCGTGTACCAGAAACGAGTGAGACTTCCAGACCACACCACTTTACCTTGCGGACACGCCGATCTACGGTATAAAAAAGGGACCACTTCCAAGCCAAACCATTCATTGCAAATACAGACGTTAACCTAGAAAGAAGAAAAAAAGATGAGTAATTTTGTCATCCTCCCACCAAAGATGAATAAGAATACTCATGCCACCCACCCACCGAGGAAGAAATCTAGTGGTGTGAACTCCAAGTACCATCACGACTTGGAGTGCGATGCAGTGCCATGCGACGAGACGGATTCCGTAAGCGTTGACAGCATCGATTCACACGATCAGACGGATGCCGTACGCTTGGACATCGTCGATGCTGTGCGTGTGCCTCACCGTTCCTCTAGAGATGCAGGACGACCTTTCTTCTTTATTGGGAAGAATGCTAAACGTACCTGTGAATGTCATAAAGAATTGACGATACCTGTGGCTTTGCCTGGTTATTCCAAGTTTGAAAGTCGACTCGAGACGTTCCAAGACAAGTGGCCTAAATATCTACTACAATCAACTACTGACAAAGCTTTAGCCAGATCTGGATTTATCTAATAGGGAGAAGGAGATAAAGTTCAGTGTTTCAGTTGCGGTGTGAGACTTCACCAATGGGAGTCTACCGACTCAGCTTACATTGAACATGCCAGATGGTCTCCGCACTGTCAGTTCTTCTTACCTTTAGTAGCCTTAGAAGACAACGGGTACGATGAGCCAGATGCCAAGCAGAAGAAGTAACAACATGTCGGAGGATACTTTACAATGGTACATTTGTGGTTTACCTTTGGAGCTGCGAGAACGCATTTACCAGTATTTTGTCCCTAGTTTAGAAGACCGCATTCGTGACTTGCCTTCGAAGCTGCGAGTACGCATTTACAAAGAGTTTGTCCAGATTCAAGTGAAACGCAAACTCAAAGTCATTCCTCGATTTTTAAACTATTGCTACTTCCACTGTACCAGAAGCCTGATTCTGGAGAGAAACTATCACCGCTATCGTGAAGAACACAAAAGAGAGTTACTTCTTTCCAAGTCGGAAACTTTACCAGAGTACATTCGTGGTTTGCCTTTGGAGGTGCGAGTACGCATTTACCGAGAGTTTGTCCAGATCCAAGTGAAACGCAAACTCAAAGTCATTTCTCGATTTTTAAGGTATGCTTACTTCCAAACCGTCAGAAGAAAGATTCTGGAGAAAACCTTTCATTGTAGAATCCCGGGAATAGTCTATCACAAAAGAACCTGGATATAAAAACCCACCACCAAAGATACCCACCTTAGGAATCTCACCCTATAAAATCTCACCATGCCTGATGTGTGGTCTTCACTTGTGAAACGTATTCCGTGGAAGGAAGTCAACGATCGTGTTCAGACCTTAGAGGATTATAAAGACTTGATACAAGAACCGTTTCCATTGAATTTTGGACGCTATGCAGTGTGTGTCTTAGTGACTACCTTTCTTGGATTTCGTTTTCCAGGACATTCGTTGTGGAGTATTTTTGAGGAACAGTGTTTGCCTTGGATTATTTTGGAGGACCCGCGGTTGTTTTGGACTATTTTGATAAACCATCAAAAACAACATGAGCATTCATGCTTTATCGGTTCACGAAAGACAAATTATACTCAAAGTGTTGAGAGTGGTGATGAACATCACAAGTGGGGTACCTCCGTGTGAAGAAGACATTAGTCAAACTTTATCTTGCATTGACACGTTTGAAGAAGTGTGCCTTGTTAGTTGGATGCACCAACAACTTACCGGTTGGAAAGATGTACGTGACTGGAAAAGTGTTTGTTTCGATGCTTGGTTACAAGAAGTACCACAGTTTACCAAAGATCTGGCATGCCGCTAAGTGTCTAAAAGTGAAATGGGAACAGTCGACTGAAAGAAGAAGAACCTGACACAACAGAGAAAGATGACCACACTGTTGTCCAAATTCAACCACACACTGAGGAACACACCCCTTCCTTACCGTCAGAGACATTTCATTCTTCTACCACCACCACAGAGACCAGAAGATTGCCACCCCCAGTGCCTGGGCCTTCCATTCCTAGGACACCAGAATGTTGTACATTCAATTGTTTATACAGAACTTTCATTCTTTTAGTGGTAGCCTTAATCTTGTACCTGACCATTTTTTCGGTCTGCATTTTTGTCCTTCATGACTTGTAAAAAAAATGTTTGTTGTGTTGGTTTGTTTTTACAAAAAAAAAAATAAACGTGTATGAAGCGTATAAAATGTCTTGGGTCTTTTGTCTTCTTCTCAAAAATCTTCCTACCTCAGTCATGGCTACATCTTCTTCTGCCTCGTCTGCCTCTACTTCCTCTGCTGTGGTCAAAGTGATTGACGAAAAGTTAGATCGTCAAAGTTGGGACGCTTTGTATCTGCGCCATCCTTTTAACATGTTGATTGCTGGACCCAGTGGTTCAGGCAAAACCGACTTTGTCAAACGTTTGATCGAACACAAATCTCATTTGTTCGATCGTCCACCTCAACGCATCGTGTGGTGTTACAAAGAGTGGCAACCGTCTTACACGTTATTGAAAGAAAGTCAAGGAGAAGCCATTTCATTTGTAGAAGGCATTCCTCGCGAAGACGATGGGATCGTGTCTGACGTGAGTCAAACACATCTAGTCATCTTCGACGACATGTTAGGAGAAGATGAAGAAGAAATTAAACTTTGGTTTACACGAAAAGGACACCATCGAAATGCTAGTATTGTATACATTACTCAAAATTTATTTCAACAAAGTAAAGCCCATCGTACCATCAGTCTCAATGCTCATTACGTGGTGTTGTTTAAAAGCCCCAGAGACAAATCTCAAGTGCAAGTGTTACCCAAACAGTTAGGCACTCCTTGGTTAAATTATGAGTACGACGATGCCACTCAAACACCTCACGAGTATTTACTCATCGACTTAAAACCAACCACTCCTGACTATTTGAGATTTCGTGCTCAATTGTTTCACCCTTGGTGTCAAGAAGGTGGTCCTGTCATTTACACGTCCCCTTCAGCCACTCTCTGAAAAAAAAATATAAAAACATCTACCGCGTCATTTCTGTCTCACAGTCTTCGAGATGACTTCCTTTCAATCTCATCCTTCGGCTAAATTGATTCGTGCCTTGTATGGCATCAGTCGCGAAAAAAATGCACAAGTCCGTGCTCATTTGTTAGAAGCTAGTCTTAAAGAAGTGTTGCGATGGTTTACTTTGACGGCACGTCAATTACTGCAAGGCATCATTCACATCCCTCATCAAACTCAACGTTTTTTTCAAAAATATAAAGGGGCGTTGTCACAACTAGCTGATCCTAGAATCGATCCACGGACTAAAAAACAAATCATTTTAACCCCTGGAGGAAGCGGTTCTTTAGGAGGGGTCATGATTCGTTCCCTTTTGAAATGAGATCCTAATGCCCAAGCCAAAAAACCCAAAACATCAAAAAAGAAGAAAAGTCCTAAAAAGAAAGCCCCCCCCAAAAAAGAAAAGGTCTGCCAAGAAGAAAAAAAACACCCACTGCCACCACCACTGGCACCCGCAAGAGAGGTACTGCTGCCAGGACGCAAACGTACACCCGCATGACACCACCACCACCAGCAGCAGTGACGAGGTCTCCTCTTGCGTCCACATCTTCTTCACCTCCCTTCATGATGATGCCTGCCAAACCAGACTTAAGACAAGTGTTTCCTAATTTGATGCAAAAATGGAAACCTATTTCGAAAGTCACCACTTCGGGACCCTCGACTTCGGCTGATTTAGCCATGGCAGCAGCCGCCAACAAAGTACCTTCCCCTAAAACCAAAGTCCAAGAGAGAACCGGCGTGTTACAAAGTTTAGTGGATTTATCCAAAGAAGAATTGAGACGATTTAGTCCGTTCAAAACACCTCAACGTCGAGTGATGCCTGTCGTGAAGTTGGTACGTCGTGCAGACAATCAGTGGAGACGTGTTCCAGTATAAAATAGAAGGGTGACCTGCCAGAGACTTCAGACTTACTCCTCACCTCTAAGATGGCTCCCAAACGTGCACACCACCACCACCACCACCAAAAAAAGAAGAAAAGTAAAAAAGGATTACTTCCACCTCGTCTGGCGAAACATTGGGACGTCTTGTCTGTCCTGACCAAATCCAATCCTCCCATGCGAAAACAACTCATTCAAACAGCCCCTAAAGAAATCATCGATACCGTGTGTGAATGTTGTTTGAACGTTTTGAAAGAAACGGTACCTTTGTCCAAGATACAGAAACAAAAATTAGGCAAACATCGGAACGTTCTTCGTCAAATGGTGAAAAAGAAAATACCTCTTCAACAAAAGAAAAAAATGTTGGTGCAACGAGGAGGATTTCTACCTATGCTGTTAGGACCGTTGTTAAAAATAGCGGGTCCTTTGTTAGGAACGATTGCTGGACGCCTTTTAGGAGGTGTCATGCGATAACAAAAAAAAAAGATAAAAAGGACACCCTTCTCTGAAAAGAACACACCTTTTTGTACCTTTGGATGAAATGGAAGGACGAAAACTGACTTTAGTACCTTACAAACGATGGATGGAATTTCATCGTTGGAACGAACAACGGATACCTCATTTACCTCCCAATCCTAATCTCAACGAGATGTCACAGTTACAACAAGAATTACAAGCCTTGATGGAACGAAGGTCAACTCTTACAACGTCTGCAACTCTTTCACCAAAAAGCTGTCGACGAAACAGCTCCACCCACTCTGAAAGATTTCAAAACCCTGATGAAAAGCGAACCTAAAGTTACCACCACTAAAACAGACACCGCCACAGGGATGACCGTAAAAGAAGAAGAAGAAGAGTTACAAACTCCACCTCTTAAAAAAAAAAGTTAGCCACACTGGGTTGGATAAAAAAGATGATGTCTACCCCATTGTCATCAAAAGTGAAAAAGGAAGAAGTGAAGACAGAAGTCAAAACAGAACCGATGACCCCTGTTCAAACAACATCCTCCTTTACACCAGTGGCTCGTCGGACACGTAAAGCATTGCAATCCAAAAAGATACCCCACTAAGAAAAGAGCATTGGTACTTGGTTGACTTATTGAGGAATCATGGAGAAACTTTTAGCTAGCCTTTATTACAATCCTGGCCATGCTACTGGTTACGGAGGAGTTCAAAAATGATATCGAGCTGCCAAAAGTAAATTGAAAAGTGTACGTTTGCCAGAAGTACGACGATGGTTACAAGAACAATCGACGTACACGTTACACAAACCCATTCGACGCAAATTTTCTTGAAGTCCAACCCAAGTGGAAGGCATCGATCATCACTGGCAAACCGATTTAGCCGACGTCTCTCATTTGGAAACCTGCAAAAGGCACAGAATTTCTAAACCAAGCTTTTCAAAAAGAATTGAAACAAAGACACATTCATTTTTTTACTACCAAAAATCCTGAAACCAAAGCCAGTATCGTGGAACGTTTTCAAGAACTTTGAAAGAACGCATGTGGAAATATTTTACACATCAACACACTCTCAAGTACATCGACGTGTTACCTCGTTTGGTCAAAGCGTACAATCAATCGTACCATCGAAGCATCGGATGTGCCCCCGAAGAGGTCAGCCCTGAAAACGAAGTGACCGTGTTTGATCGATTGTTTGGTACACCCCAGAGGAGCAGACCACCACTTCAGAAAAAAACCTTGCTGGAGTTGAAGACGGGAGATTGGGTTCGCATCGGAAAAACCAAACGCACTTTTGACAAAGGTTATTTACCTAACTGGACCACCGAATTGTTTCGTGTCACTACACCTGTGCGTGGACGCCATCCTCCCGTCTATAAATTGGAAGACATGCACGGTGAAGAGCTCAAAGGAACATTTTACTTGCCTGAGTTACAACAAGTGACCAAAAAAGAAGACGCCTTGTACGACATCGAAAGCATTCTCGAACAAAGAACACGCAAAGTAGGCAAACGTCGAGTAGATGAAGTCAAAGTACGTTGGAAAGGATATCCTCCTAGTTTTGATTCTTGGATTGCTGCTTCTCAAGTCGTCGACTATAAAAAGAAAAAGAAGAAGTAACCTAACATGCCATTCAACACAACCACGACTTCGACGACTCCTTCGCAGAGTTCTTCTCTTCAAGAATTACAAAAACAACCGCTCTGGGTGTGGTGCGGAGAACGTGTGTCTAAAAATCAAATCGTCTTTTTCTGCTAAATCTTTTTAGTGTATTGTGTCATCGGAGCAGCTATTGCCAATTTGAGTTTGCAACAAGGAGACAAACAATTGTGGACCATTTTACTTAGCAGTTGCATCGGTTATCTTTTACCCAGGCCCTCTTTGAAATTTACGACGACGACGGACAACAGTCACCACAACAACAGCAGCAGCCAACACCATGGGAGTACGACCAACGTCAGTCCACCACCTTCTTCCAGTCACCACAGTAGTCCTCTTTTGGAACCCTTTGAACATCCTTTGAACTCGAGTGACTCTTCGGACGCCAAAACCACTTTGGACCTACTATGAACGACCAATTTTATTTAACTTTACCTAGTGACAGTTCCATGGATGTGTTTCCAAACAACACCTTATGTTGTTTCACTGCCAAATTACCTCAATCCATCCAATTGGATCACGATGCTCATTGGGAAGTGGCTGTGGTAGAAATCATTCATCCTACGCAAATCATGAACATCGACGAAGGTCAAAACACTTTCATCGTGGAAATCTTGAACAAGGGAGTGCATGATGAGCTGGAGAAAATTCAACCTGGCTTTGAGCATTCCAGTAAGGTATTCACGAAGACCACTCCTCCCTTTGCGAGCCATACCATGAGAATTCCTAAGGGGTATTATTTTAGTGCTAAACATTTGGTTGTAACGATTCAAGCCGTCTTCGAAGCCCAATTTGGCAAAGCCTTGGAAAAAAACCAAAAATGGGTACGAATCGCTTACCATGATGTGGCACGCCGTTTCATCTTGCAATTTTTCAAAAAGAAGGGGGAACTCATTGACGACAAAAAAGACAAAAACTTACCCGAGCAGGACAGAAAATTCATGACCATTGAATTTTCTCCTGGGTTGTATTCTATTTTGGGTGGAAATAAAAAGTATACTAATAAAAAAGTCGCAAGCAACGTAGAATTCGGAGAGGCCTTTCGCACCCCTATCGAATTGAACGTTGGACTGAATTTAATGTTTGTGTACTCCGATGTGGTGGAGTACAACGTGGTGTGACACACAGCCGCTCCCTTACTGAGAGTCATTCCTTTCAAAGTGGATACTTCTGCTGGTGCGTACGAAGAAGGTGGAAACACGTTTCACGTTCACCGTGAATTTGTACACCCTCATTATCTTCCAGTCAGTAAATCGTATTTTGACAGTGTCAACATTAGTATAAAAGGAGATTTGGGACAAAGTGTACCATTCATTGACAAAGGAAAAGTCACGGCGAAACTACATTTTCGAAAAAAGGTTCTCTAACGCATTGTAGCATCCAAAAAATGTATTCAGTGTACCGAGGAGTGGCTCGACAACAAGGACATGGTTTAGGAGATATGTTAAAATCGGTTTTTCGGACGGTAGCCCCTATTTTGAAACCGATGGTGACTCGAGGATTCCATGCCTTAAAAGATGCCGCTTTGACGCAAGGAAAAGAATTTTTGCAAAATGTCCTCATCGACAAACAAAATCCTAAAGAAGCCTTTATGAGAGCAGGCAAAAATGTGTTGATGAACACTGGCAAAGATCTTTTGGGTCTCCGAGAGAATCCTATAAATTCACTTCACGCTTCAGGCCCTGGCATTACTTCTTCCTCCTCTTCACAGCAAGGACAAGGTAGAAAGAGACGACGAAATCGAAATCCCTTCAAAGTTCATAAAAGAACA
Source organism: Margaritifera margaritifera (assembly GCA_029931535.1). Taxonomy (NCBI): domain Eukaryota; kingdom Metazoa; phylum Mollusca; class Bivalvia; order Unionida; family Margaritiferidae; genus Margaritifera; species Margaritifera margaritifera. The sequence goes on along the minus strand of JAQPZY010001306.1, from coordinate 1,141,392 downwards.
CACGGCACTTCAAAAAAGAATAAGAAAAGAAGAAGAATCGTCAGAGAATTAGACGTGTTTGATTATTAACTGTGAAAAAAATGATGCACAGAGATTCTTGCGAATGTACCAAGTCAGAACTGGATATGTTTACCATGCCTCCCACCATGATGACGATGCAAGAATCCCAATGGGTGGAATTTCATCCTGTATCGTCTTTGACGGAATCAGCTCCTATCGAATTTGAAATCAAAGGACAAACCGAAGATTACATCGATCTGAATAACAGTTACTTTTACCTGAAACTTCAAGTGAAAAAAACGGCGGACAACACCCTTCCTGGGGACGCTGCCAGAGTGGCACCCGTCAATAATTTCATGCATTCCTTGTTCAGCTGAGTAGATTTGTACTTGAATAACAAACTGGTCAGCAGCAGTTTGGATACTTACCCTTACCGTGCTTATTTGGAAAATCTCTTGACGTACGGAAAAGAAGCCACGAACACTCATCTGGATGCTTCGGTGGTCTGGAAACCTGACACCTCGGAAAAGTTCAACATCACAGACCTGCCAGTAGCGGCGAAGTCTACTGAGGATGGCAATAATGGAACTAAAGATATAATTCCAGCAGTCCTACACAATGTGGGATTTAACGACCGTCGAAAGAAAATCAGACGCAGTTTAGAACTGATAGATCGTTTGCATTTGGATATGTGGTTGCAAGACAAGTATTTGTTGAACGGAGTAGATGTACGCCTGAGACTGAATCGCAGTAGTGCCGCTTTCCATTTGATGGCCGAAAACAACGAGTGGAAAACCATCATCCAAGAAGCCAAACTTTACGTGCGACGTGTGGAAGTCTTACTAAAAGTAGCCAACGACATCAGTCAAACGTTGAGCAGAACCACTGCCAAGTATCCTGTGCGACGAGTGGAAGTGAAAACCTTTACCATTGCCGCTGGACTCCGATCCAAAGTCGAAGATCACGTCTTCCAAGGACAGCTCCCCAAACGTTTGCTGATTGGAATCGTCAGTAATGCAGCCCTCAACGGAGTCCACGATCAGAATCCGTTCGAGTTTAAACACTACAACGTCTCCAAGATAGAAGTCAGTCGAGATGGCAAAACGTTGTGTACCAGACCTTTTGAACCTAACTTTGAGCAGAAAAATTACTTGCGATCTTACTTGAGCCTGTTTGAAGCCACAGGACAGTTAGGCACCAACACCAGCCACGGCATTTCGTACGACGATTATGCAGGAGGGTATGCGTTGTGGGGATTTGATTTCACTCCGGACCAAGGCAGCGACAAAGGACATTTCCACCCTATAAAATCAGGCCCACTTCGTGTGGAACTTCAGTTTGCAGATCCTCTACCTCACACGGTGAACGTCGTCTTGTATGCAGAATTTGATAACACTCAAGAAATCAACAGTTTGAGAGAAGTGATTCTAGACTATTAGAAGGAAAAAAAGATGCAACACGTAGAAGAAGAACCTATGGAGATAGATGAGGGATTTTGTGAAGTTCAGCAGTCACAAACTACCACGGATGATGATGATGACGAAGTCATTCATTCAGTACCTAAAAAAGAAGAAGAAAAAAATTCGGTTCCAAAGTTTGTTGGATTTATTTCTCGATGGCCTGAACAAGAAAAACATTTAGTCTCCTATTATGCTAAGGAATTGACTGAAAGAATTAACAGCTTGACCCGAGAACATTGTCATGGATGTCAAATTGATCATCCCAGCCAAAAACAACACGACCAATGTTTGATGATGACAGGCGAAGAAAAATTGGACGAATATTTGGAAGAGGCTTGGTCTCAGATCTCGGAAGAAAAGGTGTTGATACAATGGTATAAAGACTTGCAGGATTCTTTTTCACCTCCACTCATTCCTCTGGAGCTCTCATTCAACAGAGTACAGAAACTATCCGCCGTGAGAATTCGTGGAATTACTTGACAGATATATTCAAGCATAAAGTCAAGTGTGAATTGATGACTTATCATTTCCTGTGAAGAAGAAAAAATGGATACCAGGGAACTTCATTACCTGTTGATTCGCAGTTCCTATACTTCTTCTTGGAATCCTGTGGTGTGTGCTAAAGATGAACTACCTCATCGCAAACCTAAAGACATTCATGCCTATGTCATCAATACCGACGACAGTCATCTACCAGGAATCCAGGGGTAGCTGTGTACTTTCCCAACGATCACAATGGTGGTGGTGTGGAATTTTTTGATTCTTATGGATTACCTCCTTTGGAAGACGACATCATCGACTTTATGAGAAGAAATGCCGTCTCTACTCGATTCAATAATGTTCGATTACAAGGATCGGATTCCATGGTGTGTGGACAATATTGTGTACATTTTCTTCATCAACGCAGTCTCGGATATTCCTTAGAACATTTAGTGACTTGTTTTGATAGAGACTATGCTCGAAACGATGCTAAAGTAGAACGATGGTTTTGTGAACGTTATGGTTATCTCTTGTCTTTAGCTCAGAAACGTAGTGTGCATCAGAATGATGTAGATGTAGAAAAGTGGAAGTTTAGTTTACCTTCCCAACTTTGTCAACCCTGTAAATACGTTCCTGTTTAATATCTTGTTGATTGTTAGTTTTGAAATTTTTATGTTAGAGAAGCTTCTTCTTGTTCATTAAAAAATGTTGATTTTTTGAAAAAATGGTGTTGTGTGGTTTTTTTATTGAATTTGAAAAAAAAATGATTATGTTCTATCTCTCTCTTTCTATCGATCTGAAGTCACCCCCTCTATCCATTTTCTCACTCTCGATGTGACTCCTTAGGGTAAGGGGTGATGGAGTGCAAAATCCGCGAAGCCTAGAATGACGTCCTAGGGATGACGTCAGACGCGGGGGTAGTGTAAGTCATGTTTTTTTAAGGTGTAAGGGACGTTTTCCTTCACGTCCGCGCTTCTAGTATATTAAAACAACGCCTTCCCAAGTTAAAACTACTCGTTCACTTGTCAAGATGAAGAATACCAGTGAAATCATCCAACAAATTAGAATGCATCTAGAGGTGGCGTGGCACCTCCTAGGGGTAGTAGAAAAGAGGGAGGAAGAAGAAAGGGAAAAGAAGGAGACCATCCAACCTCACCTGATGATGGAAGAAAAAGAAAATTGGGATCCTGAAGCGACTCATCCTCCGTCGACCTTCACAACTCCATGTCATGTGAGTCGTAAAACATGGAGAGGGAGCTGTCCTGCGTGTCGGGTCAAGCCAGGGAGGTGCCCACACCTCTAGATGAACTCTAAAAAACAACGGTCCTTTTCAGGGCCACCCATTACTCAAGAAAAGATTAATTTTCCATTCTTGCCTACCCTGTTAAACTTCCCGTACGACCCCGTAGTGCCAACCCAAAATGTTAAAATTCCCGTAAGACCCCATAGTGTCCCCGCCATGTTAATTTCTCGTATGACCCCATAGTGTCCCCGCCATGTTAATTTCTCGTATGACCCCATAAAGCCCCCAATGTTAATTTCTCGTAAGACCCCAGAGTGTCCCCGCCATGTTAATTTCTCGTATGACCCCAAGTGCCCCACGCCTGTTCCTCTTTCTCGTATGACCCAAAGTGTCCCATGTTAAATTCCCCTAGACCCTATAAATTTTTGACCTGTTTAATATAGGAGACCCCATTGACCCCCAGTACCCACCCCATACTACTCACGACTTCATAGAGAAATACGAATTACCTGCCTCTGACACCACGTCACGTGCATCAGGCAATATCTGCAGCTGTATACACCGTAAGACGAAGACTGTACGGAGTGATAACATCTTGCGATTGTCCTAATAAATTCGACGGAATTTTATTCTGCTGTATTACATATCCTTGTATCAACCGAAATCTAAAGTCAGCAATTTTTTTTATTATATGACCTCTAATGTCTTCACTTTCATTTGTGATGTTATTAAAACAACGCTCATTGAACTTTCAACCGAATATTAACAATGAACAACAAGAGCTGACATCTGACTTGAAATTAATAGTCATAAAAATAAAACAAGAATTAACGGTAAATGTGCAGAAACAGTTTTGTTCATTTTCTAATATAAATCCTAGTTCCAAGACTATCTTATGAAATGAAAATACAACCACTAGCCGACAGACAAATGAACGAACAGGTATAAGAAACATCCTGTAATTGATTAGTGATGCTTGAATTGCATGTTCTGAGAGAGAGAGAGAGAGAGAGAGAGAGAGAGAGAGAGAGAGAAAGCAAACAACTTGCTATTGTTGCATGGATGACATGTGATCAATGTTTGCTTTTAATGTAAATACATTCAGATGACCAGAAGTTCAACTTTCTATTAATGCGCATACATACATATACGTGAGTAAGTAAGTATGGATGGATGTATCGATGAGGGTTCAGATATTTCTTTCCTTATCCCCATGGATATCAAGCTCTTCTTTTGTATTAATCTATGATTCATTTCAAATTTTGCGTTGAACAATCTTCCCTTAAACGATACAAGTACGAATTTATTTTCATTCTCCAGATGTAATGGAAAATATATCCATTTACAAATAATTGCCTTGTCTGGACTGGCACGGTTTGGTCTCTGATAACTCTACACATATGCTTACTGGCCAATATATTTAAACGTTCCAGCGTAGAGACAGCTAATATATATAAATTAGTTTTTGTGGCAGGGAAATTCCTTTGAATGGAATCTTTCTGCAAAACTTTAAATCATTGACTTATCGCTCTTATCAGCAGTCTTTGTTCCTGTCATGAAGATTGTCCAAGCTATGCAAACTATTGTCCAGACTTTTCTTACCTGAAGCAAACTTGCGTGAATACTATGGTCTATCAATCTAATTGATCCTACCAATATCCAGAAGATCACTAAAACCATCCATTGCCAATATGTCGCTTAGGAGTTTCTAGATCTCCGTCCGATGTTCCAGTAACATCCAAGAGGACCGGTCTATCATATGTGCACAGATTGTATGATATGTGCTCCCTGGATGAGGACGATGATCTGGAATCACGGGAACCAGAACTAGCAAAGTGCCTATACTATCTTTCAGAATATAGGGATGACTATATGAACACAACAATTCTAAAACGGCTTTTTTTCTAAAGGAGAATGTGTTTTTGCATATAACGAATCTGTGAAATATGAAAATTATGTATTCCATCACTAATGAATGAAAACTATTGAGATGTCATCAGTTCGTGCGATGTGTCGGGTCTGTGGAAGAGGTAGGAAGAGGTGTCGGGTCTGTGGAAGAGGTACGATCCTGACATAGCCTGGGCATGCGAACATTTTACTACGTCCTTTAAACAATTCGCAAACATGTTCTGCTACAGTTCTAACCAAGATCACGTTTCGCAGACTCCTGTGCCTGTAATTCATACGTGCAACGTCACTGGATACTGGAAAGAAAATGATATGACAGCTGAATACAGGTGTCTAACTCCCAACGATGAACCTAGATTTCTCCAATTTAAAAATGTGTTTTGCTGCCTGTGTAATGGTAGGAAAATGATTCCACTTATCAAGGACGCGAGTATGAGTATGAATTAGCTTCGATTAACTTTGATTCGATAAGAGTATTTGCAACACACACCTACAGTCCAGACACGAAACAATTTATCACGGATAAATATTTAGATTTCTTAGAGAGAAAATGAATGAACGAAGGTCGGCAAATGGGAGAATTAAAGAAACTCACAAGCGAATGCAATACAATTTGTGTAAGAAGTATTAGCAGTGAGTCGCCTGATTTCGAACATTTTAACATTTGCCTGTGTAGTACTTACAAATTTTGCTTTAAATGCAATCTTAAATAATACACTGAAAAACAATTTCTACTGTTAGAGATGTGATTAGCACCATTGTTCATGACTCATATAGACATACATTCAAAATATCTCCCAGTACCATCATAGTCTTGGTAGGAATTGCTGGTGATCAGACGAATTCCTGCCATGTTTCTGGAGAAGAGAATTTGGTGAGTTCCTTAAGATTTGTTTGATTCTAAATAGTTGTCTATCTATTATGTCTTGGAAACAAAAAAACATGTGAGTACAAGTCTGGCTTGAAAATATTGCTATCAATATAATGTACGTTCTATGCCAAAATATGTACAAAGAAAAATATGGTTCGATAACTATAAATTTCATGATTGTAACATTTATGTTTTGAATGTTATCTTGTAAAAACGTTGACAACAATTATTCTGTCATTTTTACGAGAACAATGAAATATTCAGTTCGATTATATATATATATATATATATATATATATATATATATATATATATATATATATATATATATATATAGAGAGAGAGAGAGAGAGAGAGAGAGAGAGAGAGATCTGGAGGGTTAAAATTGTATTCCTAATTCATGACTTGCATAATAAAAGTCCCAAAAACATTAAATTGTATCCAACATACTTGTACTCCTTGGTAACGGACAATACTTATATCTGTTCAATAATCAGCTATTATAGATAATAATATTAATAATAATAATAGTGTAGCATCTATCATAAATCCTGGGAATATAATTCAGAATAGAGTTTTATGTGATTTATCAGTTTACTCATTTAGAATTATAGCCATGAAAATTTTTTGTACGTATGAAGTTAATACTTATAATACAAATATAATTCAATTATGATTCGTCAGTATTTCATAGACATTGAACTATTAAAAGTCAACTAGTCTGTGAATATCTATATTTGTATAGTTCATAAAGACAATATAAAATGGATTAATTAAGCAGCATATACATATGTAACTCAGCGCATATAACACATTTTTATTACAAGAACAAACCAAAAATATGAAGCATGCATGTCTTGAGGAAACAATCGGACAAGAAGAGAGAAATTTACGTTTTTTAAACAAACTTGATTTTCAGTGATTACTAGATTTTAATTACCCGCAAAAACAGTTTATCGTCGTGCACAGAAACTGAAACGAAAAAATGATCATAGGCCCGAATAGCTAGAATAAATAAGATTAAACCCATTCAATTTGTCTCATTGATTATAGACGCATTGATTATATTGACATTCAAATTGAACCAGACTCGCAACTTTCAAAAAAAGAGGTCCATTGACAATTGTAGGGTCATAAGTATTACATAATTATTTTTAAATATTAATCGTCTTGTGGGCTCTTTGTCCCTGTAATAAGTATTATAACATTATTATCTTGAATGATAAAGTCTGGAAAAACAAATTATCTTGGAGCATTTCTTCTTGTAAAAAAACGTTCCTTTGCGTCTAAAGGGTAACAACATGACAGAATCAATCCAAACGTTTTCCCTTGCACATGGTATTCAAGAATGGGTTTTGAACCAGTGGCTAGACACTCATGAAAATTTGGTGTGACCACTAAAGATTTCTTCGGGATCAATCATTATTACATAATCGGTCCGGTTCTGGCAACTGTTTGACGTATAGCTACTGTGACGTCATCTGTACTCAGACATTGGGTTTTTACTTGCTGCTTGTGTACTAGGTTTTCCGTTTTTAAAAGCTCATATATGTATGTATTTGGGATTCAATTCTATGTACCTAATTAGTACTTGACGATGCAACAAGAACGCTGTGCAAACGTTTTCCAAGGGACGAGGGAATATTTAGAGCGCATTAAAGTCTTTCCCTCGTGCTCCTGCAAGCGTTTGCAAACATCGAAGCGTGTATTTTCCATATCATATCATCCTGAGATACACAAGTCTTCCGGATTTGCGATCCTTGCCTTTCATCTGTCGGTGTGTTAGTCTTAGGTCAGGTGTTTCTGGTCAGTTGTCAAGTGATATTATAATACGGTAAAGACACATTTTAATGACAACATAACGTTCAAAACGACTCTGCACATTTGAGATTAAGATGATGACATACATACATATATTACTTTTTCTTTTCTCTTTAAAGAATAAGTTTGACGAAAAAATAACATATGTAGATGGTTTGCAACCGTATGAGGAAATCATTAAAATCAATCTTACTACCAATTTGATTAAGAGGCACATCATCGAGGAGGGAATTGCTTGTCTCCTTTTGTGATATCTTTTGTTCTTAATTCATCATTTGTTTAAAACAAAACAATATGTTCCATTAAATTATATTGTGTATATTCAGCATGACTGACATGTCTTTCCAGGGATTGGAAACACATAATGGAACAACTACTGTCCATGCCCATATGTTGACAAATATTTATGTGTTTAGTAGTGTCCATGCACCTCAACACAATAGTAGCGATATCGTGCCAACTACAGCTAAAGTTCGACAAATATAAAAACGAACAATTGCACAAACAACGTTTGTAAGATAATCCATTTAAAATAAACTCAATTTAAGTAGAAATATTGAGAATTTTAGTTTATTTTATCCCTGGTCTTTAATCAAAAGAGCCTTCAGACTAAGATTCGCAATTAAAAAATTTCTCAGCCGTTGTATTGAAGAATTAAAATAAATAATTCGCAAGCTAATTTGATATTTGGCAGCAATGAGGTGCTCGAAAGTCTGGCGTAACTTTACCATTACATCTGTTCTCATGTTTACAGCTGGATAAACAGATAACTAACTTAGCTTGGTTTTCGAATCACCTGTATATTCATAGCAGGCTTGCTTGTTAAAACCATAAATGTACTCTGTTAGGAGCCGTTAAATTCCTAGCATATTCCTAAAATGTTTGAATCTTCCAATTCAACCTCAATCACGTCAGTAATGTCTTGCATTTTATAAAACAGTACACAATTTAAATTTTCTACACGTCTCCTGCCTCGCAATATGAATTTACTAAAGACCTATTTATATATAGTATTTACCTATGGTTGCCTGTGATGTACACGTATTGCCATTCAGCTTTGTGTGACTTACAGCTTGTGTAGCCTGAAAATAGACGAACTTGTATGTATAACATCAACATACACAAAAGAACTTTCAGATTAGTGATAAAAGGAAACACAAATACTATATCAACTCCGTACAGAGAATATTTGGTGAACTTACTGTAATGACAAAACACATGCACAGTACTTTTCGTTTCGCTAAAGTTAAAGTTCTGCGATTACATGCAAGCGAGCTTTGTAGTGTCATATTTTTGGTCACGTGATCCCGCCTGTTGCGTATATATACGGGCTAACAGGTTAAGATGGTGGTGTGGTCTGAAGTGATATGGTACGGAATAAGCAAGAGCTACAGCTAAGACGTCCCTTCGAGTGAAGTAGTACAAACTGAACAGGATAAAGCAGAATTAAGGATCTTGAACGGTTAAGGACTAGGTCTTTCGTCAAATTAGAACAAGGGAGCTTCAAGGCCTGTTAAGAAAGCACGGGGATCTTGTTAACCAGTATCCAAATACAGATTGTTACTGAAGATCCATCTTCTCTCATTTCTGTGTCTCTGTTCTTCTCTCTGTCGATCCTGAAGGAGCGACGACTCAGACCACGACCTGGTCGACTACTCAGAATACGATCCTCTCGGCGAGTTACAATACGGTCCAGTCGGCGACTCGCGGCACGACACAATCGACGACAGGAGCGACACAGAGATCCGGAGAACGACCAAGTTAGCTAAGAGGCGGCAAGCTAAAGCCGAGAATACGACAAATGCCGCTGGGGCAGAGATCTGTCAGATTCTGGAGAGCCAGACATCAGACAGATACAGCGGGGTTTCACACCAACATAAATACCTATCTCAAAGAACCCGAAAAGGCGAGATTCGTGGAAGGGTAGCCGAGTAATTTCCGCTACATTACTTGAAAGTAACTACACTTTAGGTTCCACTAAGGTAGTCATTCAGGTTTGTCATAATGATCTATATGTCGTGCAATCTGACCATCATTTCCAGCTATGTAGAAGGGACAGACATAAATGGTTATACAAACAGATAATACTTTTATTTTCATTTCTCCCGTAACCTTGCTGGTCGTAGGGGCGCCACTGATGATTTTGCGACAATCTCTCTCCATTTCGCCCTGTTCTCCACTGCTCTTTGGGACTTTGCAAAGTCCATGCCTGTCCACTCTTTGATATTGTCTTCCCATCTCTTCTTTTGTCTGCCTCGTTTTCCCTTTCCTCTCACTGTGCCCTATTGGATTGTCTTTGACAGGCCAGTTGAGCGTGAGACGTGACCATACCATCTTAGTTTGCGTTTCTTTACAGTGGTGAGCAGATCTTCATAAGGTCCAATTGCACCTTGGATTTGAGTGCATACCTCCGCATTGGAGACGTGGTCTAAGTATTAGATTTTCAGGATCCTTTGATAACATCTCATCTCTAAGGCATGGATTCATCTCTCTAATTCTGTTGTTAGGGTCCATGTCTCACATGCATATAGGAATATGGACATGACGAGGGAGCGCATAAGTTTGCTCTTGGACCCAAGCGTGATGTTGCTGTCTTTCCAAATATGCTTCAGCCTAGCCAGAGCAGCTGTTGTCTGCGCAATCCTGGAAAGAACCTCAGGTTTTGAACCTTCATCATCGACGATAGCACCTAATTACTTGAAGCTTGTTACTGTGCCCAGCTTCTGTCCATTCACTCCTATTTCCTTTTGGATTCCACTCGGGTTGTTTGTCATTAGGTTTGTCTTTTCGGCGTTGATCTCCATCCCATATCATAGTGATGCCTGATTGAGACGGTTCACTAAGGTTTCCATTTCTTCTTCATCTCCTGCTAAGCCATCGATATCATCAACGAAGCGCAGGGTGGTGATTGTTCTGCCTCCAACACTGACACTGCCCTCATGGTCTTCCAAGGCGTCGGACGTGATCCTTTCAAGGTAGATGTTGAAGAGAGTGGGTGAGAGAATGCACCCCTGTCTGACTCCTACTGTGGTTCTGAACCAGTCTCCTATGTTGCCATTGACGAGAACTGTACTAGTCACCTTGTCATACAGGGTTTCTATAGTGCGGATTAATTTTGCGTTTATGTTGCATATCCGCATGGTGGCCCACAAGGCTGCATGCCATACCTTATCGAATGCCTTCTTGAAGTCAATGAAGACATGATAAAGGTTCTGTTGATGCTGGAGATATTTTTCACGGAGGATTCTAAGATTGAAGATCTGTTCTGTAGTGCTACGTTCTGCTCTGAAACCTACCTGTTCTTCCGCAATGATGTGCTCTGCTTGGGGTTTCAGTCTATCGAGGATGATCTTGAGCATAACCTTGCTTGGGTGACTGATGAGACTGATTGTTCAGTAGTTCTGGCATAGTTGTAGATTCCCTTTTTTAGGAAGAGTCACGATTAGAGACTGGGTCCATAGGGTGGGCCATTCTCCTGTTTGCCAGATTTGGTTGCAGATTGTTGTTAGGACATCTATCATGTAACTCCTGCTTTAACAAGTTCTGCTGGTATATTGTCTACCCCAGCTGACTTCCCCTTCTTTAGAATCTTTACTGCAGCCTCTACTTCGTCCCTGAGGATCGGGTGGTCAACCTCTGTTGTGGTCAGTGGTACGTTTAGTACAGCTTGGTCTCCAGAAGTCTCCTGGTTGTAAAGCTCCGAACAGTATTCCGTCCATCTGTTAAGAATGTCTTGGTTTTCTGTCAGACTAATACCAGCCTTGTCCTGAATTGTATTAGATCTCCACTGTTTCTCAGTTGTCAGGTCTTTCACCAACTGGTATGCCCTTTTACTGTCATTCTGGTTCAATCTTTTCTCCACTTCCTTCCATTGGTCCTCTAACCAGCTTTCTTTTGCTTTCTTTATCCTCTTCATAATCCTGTTTTTTATCTCATTGTATTTTTTTGCTAATTGATGGTCTCCTCGCTTATTCTTCAGTTTTCTCCTCACATCGCAGAGGTAGTGGATATCTGCTGTAACCCAAGGCTTCTTTATTATACGATGCTTGCCAAGGATCTCTCTGGATGTGTTTATTACTGCCTTGTTGAAGGTGATGATCAAGGAGTCTAGGTTTATTTCTTCATGTCCCAGAATTGTGAGTGGTGCAAATTTGCCGCCTATTGATGCTTCAAATGCTTATGCCACGCTTGGATCTTTAAGTTTTTCAAGGTCGAACCTGATCCTAACTTGTCTTGGCTTATTGGTCTTATTCAGACGAAGTTTGATAGTCATCATCAGCAAGTCATGGTCGCTTCCTATATCAGCTCCTGGGAAGCTACGTGTTCTGGCAATGTTTACGCCAGACCGGAAGCGCTTTCTCACCAAGATGTAATCAATCTGGTTGTGATGTTTTCCGTCTGGGCTGTGCCAAGTCCATCTTCTGAATAGTTTGTGGGGGCCAAGGGTGTTCGTTAGCACTAGGTTATTGTATGTGGCGAAGTCCAGGAGCTTGAGTCCTCTCTCATTGGTTACTTATTACAGTATGACCACAGACTTCTCGCCAGTCGGCTTGTGCGTCTTCTCCTACCTTAGCATTCCAGTCTCCTTGAATAACCAGAATATCCGTCTTGGATGTCTCGTCTATGAGAGCTTGAAGCTGGTCGTAGAACTCATCCAGTTCCTCGTCGTCATGGTCAGATGTTGGGGCATATATCTGTATGATGGTGATGTTAAAGGGAGATGCCCTCACGCGGATTGTAATCATCCTGTTAGACACTGATCGACAACCCATGACTGCACTCACAATGTCCTTGTGTACCATAAACCCGACTCCATGTTCATGCTTGTTCTCATGCCCACTGAAGAAGATCCTGTATCCGTCATCTGTTGATCTCTCTCCGAAATTCTTCTAGCGCATCTCGCAGAGTCCAAGGATGTGCCAATGGCATCTTCCCATCTCATGGGTTAGCTCCTCGAGTTTCTCTGCTGGTCTTAATGTCCTGACATTCCATGTTCCAATGGTGATGTTATCTCTTGCCCGTACCTTGATGGTAGTTGCACCAGTAGCATACTTGTCACCTCCGTCCTGGTGTCCAGCGGATGGCGCGGTCATTCGTAACCCGGGCTGCGACCGATCCAGTATGTGAAATCTATTTATTGTCATTTCGTCATCGTTGGCGTATGATATGCCGTTTCAACATGGCGGCGCCCATCCCTCTCCAGGCTGTAGACCACAGCAGATATCCATGTTGCTATATGGCTCGCACTGGTCTCGAACATATGGCCGTTAAGTTCATCTTTGGAACACTTCAACACTCGCAATAAAATCTCGCTTTTCGGAAATATATTTGATCCAGTCAGATGTATTACATGAATTTCGTAAAGTTAACGTGAATTAAATCTTAATGTTTATGAGCATTGATGAAACACGATGTATTCGTTATCAGTTTATGCTGTAGAAAACAACATAAAAGGTACAATTTGGACCAGTAATATCTAGATTTTAAGGGTCTGCAATATAAAACAAGCTTAACTTTTTGTTTTTAATGTTTCGACATTTGGAATCCAGTAGATTATAGTTTTGGTACTTCTGTTATGCTTACCGTATAGGAGGGAAAACTAAGCAACTGCTCGATCTCTACCAAGAATTCGTCTGTTAATAAGTTTAGTTTTTGTAGAAAGCATAATCTGTAGAGGTTTTTATAACAGCAGAAGAAATAAGTTGATATGTTTCATTTATAATATCTGTTTACTAGCATTTAAAAAACAAAACATAAAAAATATTGTACCAATTTTTGGGGACAACATACACCTATTATACCTGCAATTGGCATTATTGACAACCTTGTACCAGGTCTTTTGAGTCTAACAATTTAAGGATACATATATTACCTTCAGAAGATACACTGTAATACTAAATAATTACTATGACAAATACACAACAACAACAATAATAATACAGTGAAACTTGTCTAAACCGGACACTGTTCGGATCAATAATTTTTACCGTCTTACAGAAGTTACCAATATAATGAGGTTTCAATCGTACTACATCGGCCCTATTCGAACCAAAATATGTGGCCAGACTTTAGGTTGAGCACAGTCTTGGCACAGAAGATCGTAACTGTTTGTTAGTAGTCTATATGTCAGTCAGCACTCAGTGTCTTAAGAATGTCGATACCTAACCCTCGGACGTGAGAGTCCCCGCTTCCATGGTCTCCGATTTCTGGTCCCCGACTCCAAAATTTTCAAATTGGATTCACATGTTTTCTTTATACTGGACTCAAAGTATTGAAACCTGGGTCCATAAACTTCCATTTTTATAACCATATTTAAATCTTTGTACTCTACGGATATAGTTTTACAGTCGTTTACATAAATTAAATGAACATCTCATTGGACGTTGCTGTTTTATCTACCAAAGATAAGAAAGTTTAATCTAGTCAGCAAATCCTTTCTGCATCCATGTAGTATCCAGCGTTAAGCACACACACAAACACACACACACACACACACACACACACATATATATATATATATATATATATATATATATATATATATATATATATATATATATATATTAGAGAGAGAGAGAACAAGAGAGTATTGCAAGCTTCAATCTGTTACGTCCGTTAACTCGAGTCACTATCAACTGAAATTTGTGAAGAAGTTGCCACGTGAGAAGCTTTTCTGTCAGTAATGCCTCCCAGTGAAGAAAAATAGGAAATCTCAATTAACGAAGAAAATTAGTATCGTTTAGTATGTCTTCAACATATCTAATCTAAATAACAAGTATTCATTATGTGCTTAATAAATTGAATTCAATAACAGATAGTGTCATGTTGATACGGTCTTATTGGGCAGCCATTCAAGTAAATCACCGAATGTTTTTTACTGCATTATGTTCGAAGTGGCTTTTAGGAAGTCAACTAATACACTTATAAAAGAACAGAGATTGTTTTATTTTTATAGGTTGTAATGGCACTTTAAAGACATTATTGGCTATATCATGCCGAGGAAATGGGAGCTAAGTGCTTTCACAAAGACATGCCGAGGCAGCCAATCCTGGCAGGCCTGGGCGGGTATCGAAACATTGGATTATGAGTCCGATCCTCTACCAACTGAGCTACCTAAATAACAGAGAATGTGGTTGTCGATATCATTTCTCATTTGATAATTAGTATTAGTACATCACAGGATACATTCTGGACTTTCGATTGTCTAAAGGCAGGTAGAGTAGGCATTTCCCTTTGATTACGGAAAACCATACTTGGCAACGGTCATTACACCTGTCCCAGTGGACACTATTGCCACGCGGAGATGTTATATAACGTCACATAACGCCACGTGAGGTAGTAAATCTATTACTGCCTTTTCTTGGGAACTTTGTCAATAGTAAAGGTAAAATGGGGTGATTTTTTTTCTTCTAAATAGAGAGTGAGGCGAAACTCTGGCGCAAGCAAACTTAGATGTGTAAGGATCTATACCTTGCCCTGTGCCTGCGTGTGTTTTTACTGTGTACAAACCTAAAACTTCACCCCAAAAAAATTAAATAAAAATATACATACAATAAATGTAAATGAGACATCACTTATCTCTCATGGGTTATACAAAATGTTCTAATTCGCAATATGGATATTATTGTCCCAGCTAAAACGACTATAAAATAAAACACAAAATTGAAATATTCCACAAAATATGAAAGTTTCAGGCAGTTATAACTCGTGTTCCAGTCATTCAGCCTATCAAATCAAACTATTAAAATACACTGAATTTTCTTTTTAGTGTAGGTTGATGGAAAATTTAGAAACTGTATATTTCTAGTCATTTAACAATTATATATTTAAATATTTTTCTCATTTATCTTTAATAACATATGTTGTATACAATGGAGCATTATCAGTAATTCCTGGTACCTAAACATTCTTGAACAGACGACAAAACATCCAGTTTTAATTCTCGTAACATTTTTAGTTATTGAAATAATCTGATTCTGTTTCCAGTTTTGTAAACTTACATATATACATGCAATAAGGGTCATCTTTATTGGTGGAACAACTAACTATCATTTAAAAGTCATTCTCACAGCTTTGGAAATAAATAAATAAACTTTTAAAAAATAAATACATAAACAAATAAATAAAGCAGCGAAAAAAGTAATCAATAAACAAATAAATAGACATATGGAAGCGGACGCTATAAATAGCATCTGACCAATAATGACATATACAATTTCCTTTCAGTATAAATATTTTAACATGTTTGAATTTTATTTATTTTCCAAAAGAAATTACCCCCTTCCCCACACCCAAAAAAGACAAGAAACAAACACCATAATATTAACTCCAGATATTAGATTCCATATTGCAGAAGGAGAATTAGAACTAAATGTATAATATACATACGGGTTTAAAGGAAGAAAAATATTACAGAGTAGAAGCTTTTGTTCTGTAATACAAGTATTATGCATGAGGGGCAATTCAAATAGTAATACATTCTGTATTAAAAATGTTATCTTGTACACTAAACGGTAAATTACATGTTGAGATCTAATAATAACTGATAATAAATATACGTAATTTATAAACAGAAACTACCTTGTAGGTAACCAAATAATTATTATTGTTAGTAGTGTTAGTATATACATGCCGTCCATCCTTTCACATATATAATAACTTTTCTTTATAGTAAATATATTCCCTTCTCTATGTACAATACTTCATTCACTATCAGATAAAACCTATTGCAATATTATGTTAAGTCTTTTCTCGCAAAATCTTTTACTATACATTTTTTTTAGTCCGTTTTCAGGCAAATTTTGTCAAGGCCTGTAACACATTCCGAAATAGTTCGATTGATATCTCGTAAAACCTGAGAATGCTCAGCGCACTCACAAATATATCTTTTTAATCAGTATTTCTAAAAAGTGAAAAGGTTGAAATGTCATGAAAATTTGACGAAAAAATTGAGTAAAATCTTATAACTACAGCAAAGGTATCCTATTGGCTCATGTCCGATAACTAAAATGCATCCAGTCACAATGCAACTACGTAGCGATTCGCAGTTACGGACGATTGGATTGGTATGCGATCCATGGAATATATATTTTTTTAATTACGTATTTTATTACCCCAGACATATAACAGTGCCAAGGATGGGGAGCCTTGGACTCACTGTTTACAAAAAAGCATATTGAAAATCGCTTGTCCATTATATGTTGTAAATTATACAATTGATTGTAATTCATCAAATTTACTTCAACTATTGTCTGAGGTTTTAAAAAAATATAACAACAGGAGCAACAACAAAAGATGTAAAAACAAAAAAGAATGAAGAGTAGGAAGGAAGGGAGAAAAGGTGTAATACATGCATAGATTTTTTTTACTTTCTTTGGAACTTGGGTAACGGTGATAAAATTAGTGGCGATGGCAGCCGTTCTAATAATTTATGTTGATTCAATTCCTGGTGGACTTCGATGAGTAGAATTAGTTCTATTGTGAGGAAAGATTCTACGCAATACACCCCGTTTCTCGTAGAATTAGTTATATTGTGAGGAAAGTTTCTACGCAATACACCCCATTTCTCATAGAATTAGTTCTATTGTGAGGAAAGATTCTACGTAATACAACCCATTTCTCATAGAATTAGTTCCACTGTGAGGAAAGATTCTACGCAATACACCCCGTTTCTCATAGAATTGGTTCTACTGTGAGGAAAGATTCTACGCAATACACCCCATTTCTCATAGAATTGGTTCTACTGTGAGGAAAGATTCTACGCAATACACCCCGTTTCTCATAGAATTGGTTCTACTGTGAGGAAAGATTCTACGCAAGACACCCCGTTTCTCATAGAATTAGTTCTACTGTGAGGAAAGATTCTACGCAATACACCCCGTTTCTCATAGAATTAGTTCTATTGAGAGGAATGATTTCACGCAATACACAGCATTTCTCATAGAATTGGTTCTATTGTGAGGAAAGATTCTACGCAATACACCCCATTTCTCGTAGAATTTTTAAACTAAATTATTATTCTTAACCATATAGAATTCAGAAAGATAGTACATTTTTAAAACATTCAACCATGACTGATAGATTGAACTTATTTGTTCTTTTACTTTCGGTACATATGTGATATTTAGTAATAAAAATTATGCAGTTAAGTTCTTCCGAGTTTTATTATGTGTCGCCAAGAATAATTTCTGTTGAGGTGTGAAATTAATTTGTTATCCGATTTTGTGCTTCTTGTAGTTTTTGTTACTGCTTTTTGTTGTTATTTTTTATTACTCAGAAAGGATTTATCAAAACTTATTAGTATGATTATATTCCCAAACAAATGTTGAATGGTTTCTTCTTCTTCTTTACAGAAACTACATAGATTATTTGGATTACACCTATCTAGTTTAAATAACCTTTTACAGGTAATATGCTGTGAAGTATTCTATACTGGAACCAATGTATTTTAGAGTCTCTAGTGTTTTTGAATACATGTTTTTAATTAGTTTCCATATATCTGTGTTAGAATTTTAAAAGAATTTTCCATTTCAGTCTTCTATTAGGTATGATGATATTACTATTATTAATTATATACATATCTGTACACTCCTTTACGTTTTTAATAATATCCTAATATGGTACGCTATACACGGATGAAGTATCTGTGTAAGATCTAATTAGTGTGTTATGGATTTAATACAATTTTAATACAATTATAAAGACCCATACCCATACAAAGTAATTGATCTTCCTTTTCAGTATTAAATTTTCTCCTGAAGTTTCCAAATGTACTAAAGTTAACTCCATCAAACATATCGCTTATAAACTTCACGCCTTTATTATACCAAGATCAACAAAACCCAGTTTTATCTGCAACATTAATATTGTTATTTTTCCAGATGGGTAGATTTAAGCATTCTTTCAAAGAATCAAATTTTGTTTTTTCGTAAATATAAATCCAAGTACTGAATACACCTACTCCAAAAACATTTATTACAACATTTCTTAGTTTCTTCACATGCTCTATCCCAAGATATGTGTAATATGTTTAATTTCCCCAAACAGTTTCATAAAGATATCATCCCAAAATATTTTGATCAAATAATTGTTCTTATCCAAGACCATTTCAGTGCCCGAATTAATTGTTTTGTTAAATTCACCATATTTAGTAAAACCGTTCTCATAATTTTCTACAAGTATGTCCCTTTTTATCATATCATTTCTGCCTTGCTAAATAAATCTAAAGAACGATTTACTAACATTTTGTGAAGTATTATCAGATGGATTGGGTAGAGTCAGGAAAAAGGGATTGAGTTTGGATAAAGCTAGCATTTTAATTACTGTTATTCTTGCAATAAGATCAATACTCTTTTTGACTATTGAGTAAGTACATGTAGTGATTGTACTTTGGGGATGTATTTTTGATAATTATTATCTATCATTTGATCTAAATTCACCGAAAACTCGATACCTCAAGGATTAACTTGGGATTCCCCCAAACTGATTTCCGACGAACGTGATGGATTATGTCTTTACTAAATCTTTTACTTCATATCCATATTATTTTGGTTTAATCGTGATTTACTCTTAGGCCTGATATTGAAGCAAAATATTCTAATAGATTCAGAGCGGAATAGAAAGATTTCTTGGAACTGTCAAGGATTAGGGTAGTATCGTCCGCAAACTGTGTGACTTTGTGTTCATTATTAATTTCTACTATACCTTTAATATCTCTATTACCTCTTATCAAAATTGACAATATATCTGTGCAAAGTAAATCAGGTATGGAGAGATAGGGTCTCCTTGTATACAGCCCCTTCTTACTGCCGAGAAATCTGATATTCATTCTGTATAACGGCTGAAGACATATTTGTTATAAATAAATATCTTAATGCATTTTGTATAAAGTTCCCCAAATTAAAACACTTCATAACTTTTCTAAAAAAATCAATGATACAGTATTGAATGCTTATTCCAAATCAATAAGAACTAGTTGACCAGGAATATTATATTTTTCTGAATAGTGTATTAAGTCATATTTTAATCTAATGTTTTTATTTATGTGTATACCTTTAATAAATCTACTCTGCGAGTCTGATATTATCGAATTCAACACATTTTTTACTATAAGAGCTATTACTAAGTTTGTTAGACATTCGGAAATAAGAAAACATCTAATCTAGCATGCTTTACTGGATATTTCCTGCGCCAAGTGTATCCTCTTAGATGTGTGTCCAGGAGTCTGTAACCACATAAAATATTAATTGGGTTGTTAAACTCATCAATTGTTACTTCCACTCTATCAAACAAATTAGGATCATCGGAATTAGGGTCATACAAGTTTAATAAGTGTTATTCTATTGTTTTGTATATTCGAGTCAATTCCCAGTAAACTGCCATCCATTTCTCTTCCTTCTCTATGTAATTTAAATTCAAAATTGTTATTAAATATTATGCTTCCCCCGTTGAATTGAACTCGTGCGAGTTAAAAATGCATTCATATCCCTATTGTTTCGATATAATTCTCTTTATTTGATGTAAAGTAAGTATCTTGTAGGCAGACAATACTATATGTTTTACCTTTAAAGAAATTTAAGAGATCCTTTCTCTAAGTGGGCATTCCCAATCCCTGACATTTTGCAGATGCTATTGTAATTGTACTATCACTATTTGAATTTAATTAAAATTTACCTTGTTTATTATGGTTTATACATTTAAATGGTAAGAGATTATCCTTTGAACAGGCTACTACATACGAATACATCGGTATATTAAGAGTCAATACCCTAGCTGAAATGCATGCTGAAGTACTTTGGTTTTCATTAGACTAAGGCAAGTAAAACAGAGAGGATGAGGATAGGGATGCATGACAATGTTGAAAAAGATAAAATAAAAAATAAACATACGTGTTTGAAAAGAAAAACATAAATAAACCAAAGAATAATAAAGCTGATTTAAAATAGCATATATCTTTCACAGCAATAATTCACTAATTAAAATGTGAATTGTGGTTAAGAAACTCTAGGTGTGTATATATATATATATATATATATATATATATATATATATATATATATATATATATATATATATATATATATATATATATATATATATTAAAAACCGTAACAATCAGTACATAATCAGCAATTATAGAATATCAGTTACATGCCAATTGATTGACAGGTGCCAAATACAGTCGAGCGGTCAATGGGCTTGATGTCATCGCCTATTCTGGATTCGGATGTGCAGCTTTATTAAATTCATCTTTAATTTTGTCCAGGACGGCGGGATTCGAAAAGATATCCAGTGCTGTCATTGCTAAGGCCTTGCCCTGGGCCAGAGTAAATGGCTGTGCGATACGATCACCTAGAAGAGTATATATATATATATATATATATATATATATATATATATATATATATATATATATATATATATATATGAATATATATATATATATATATATATATATATAAACATTCAATAGGATATCAATATCAATCCTTTATTCAACTTCAAGCGCTTTCGCATCGTTGTCATGGATGCTCTTCAGATAGATACATTATACTTTCAAAGTATTTTTGTAAATAACCAATTTGACGTCAATGTTATGTCAATTACGTCATTGTTTAGAGTGCGAGATATAAACAACTCGCTCCAGAGTTCTATTTAAAAAAAAAAAGCCATCACATGTTTACCAAAGGAAAAAAACAAGACAGAAGATACATTGAAAATTGGAGACCTAAATCTCTTTCAAATATTGATTATAAGAGCTTCGGGAGCTATTGCAGCTCTGATTAGAAACGTTCCTCTCCCATGTCATTAGTGGTAGTCAAAAATGAATAATGAGGGGTAGATTCACTGAAGAAAATACAAGGTGATTATATGAGATCATGGAGCAACCAGACAACGAATGTATATATATATATATATATATATATATATATATATATATATATATATATATATATATATATATATGGTTTATTATGGTGTATTGTTCCTTATATGTTTTGAAAAAAGCTTTGATTCAATTAACTGCAGCTTTATGGAAAAATCTTTACAATCTTTTAACTTTGGTGATTATGTTTGTAAGTGGTTTAAATTGTGTTGCAATAACTTTAAAAATTGTGTTATAAATAACGGACATATGTCATCATTTTTTACACTTGAAAGAGGATGTTGTCAACGCGATCCCATTACAGCGTATTTGTGTATCATTGGTATTGAGATTTTAGCGATAAATTTAAAACAAAATGTGGATGTACGGGTACTGATCTTTGATGTCAGAGAGTATACATTTGTCAGTATGCTGACGAGGCTTTGTTTTTTTTTTTGTTTTTTTTTTAATGTCTGGACTAAAATGTAACATAACAAAAACAAGGGCTGTTTGGATTGGGAACAATACATTTTCCAGTGAAATACTATGTCCAGATATGAATCTAAATTGGTCGTTTCTAAGTTTACACTCCTTGGCATCGGTTTGTCTCTAGATTTACAACAAATGGTGGAAAATAATTATAGGAAGGAATTAACGACTGCAAAAAGAATATTAGCGAGCTGGAGTCAAAGACATCTTTCAGTAGTTGGCAAGGTAATTGTTGTAAAACAAACTCTTGTTTTGCACATATTGATACATCTTTTTCAGCACTTACAAATCCAACAGCAAAATTTGAAACAGAACTTAATCGTACTTTATTTAAATTTATATGGGGTTGTGAAATAGAGCGAAATAAACGCGACATTCTAGTAGCTCCTTAGAATGATGGAGGACTAACATGATTCACATTTATTCATTCATTCAGAACATGAAGATAAGATGGGTTAAAATATTGCTGGACAATGAAGATGGATCGTAGCAAAATTTAGTCAATACAACTATATTAAAAAATAAATAGGATATTGGAATTTAGGAAGAAGGGAATTAGAAGTATTTGATAAGCCCATTAAAAACAGTTTTGGAGGATGTTATTTTGTCAGTATTTTATTGGAAAGGGGAACCGCAAGGTTCAAATGAAGATTTGTGCCAGAGTATTTAAACTTTGTTCTCCCTATTTAAACCTTGTCCTCCCCCCCCCCCCGATGTTTTATCAATACAAATCCTGGACAGAAACTGGCACTGAAATTCTTAATGATTTAATAGATTATCAGAGTAATGTAATACCTTTTGAAATGATAAAAGAAAAATTAGATGCAAAGATTTCCTGAAATTCTTCTCCTTATTATTCAAAAGTCCAAAATCATGGAAAGATGCTAAAAAAAAATCTATTTATTACACAATAATTTTGATAAGCAAGAGGATAAAGTAATGTACTTGCAAAAACAAAATTCACTGAAATTTGTTTACAAAGATCTTTTTTAAAAAAAGGTAAAAAAGTGCAACATGCTGCTAAGGAAAAAATTTGGATGCAAGTATTAAATACAACTCAGAGTAGGGAGGGTGGTCATGAATATGTAACTTGCTTAAGGATTCTTTTTCTTCTTGCAATTGGCTATTTATATTTGGGTCTGATTTGATGAAAAACAAAAACAAAATACTGTAGTATCCCAAAAGTCGATATCACCTAGACACTGTATACTTGTGTTTGTGTACCTAAATGTGTACCTAAAGAGATTGCGTGCTATATGCATGTGTGCGTGTGTTCTTTTCTTTTCTTTTTAAGTACATCATACTTGTTGTCCCTAGATTAGCTGATAACTAGAAATGTTTGAATGTAAGGCGTCCTTGGAATGGTGTTCCCCGATGCAGTGATCAGCCTATAATGGGGTAATGAAAACTATAATAAGCTCAAACCTAGAGTCGGGTACAACGGCTTTTTCATGTTAGGTTTGCATGCGAGTAATGGTCCGAAAGTCAATCTCTTACAAACGTTGTAGTTGGCAGGTTTATGAAGCAATCCGAATAATGAGAGCATCGTAAATTTCAAAATACTTTCATATTCTTTATATGAGACCATACTATCGTTTATATATATTATCTAGAAGATACTGACATATACTTCTTGTATCCCTGTCTCTCACAGATGTGTGTATGTATGTATGTATGTATGTATGTATGTATGTATGTATGTATGTATGTATGCATGCATGTATGCATGCATGTATGTTTGTATCTATTTATTTATGGGAATATACCGACACATCCACAAAATCATTGCTAGATAGTGCTATGTAAAAGATATGCAGTAAAGATGATCATGACGATAAAGACGATTATTATTATTATTGGTATTATTATTATTATTATTGTTGTTGTTATTGTTGTTGTTATTATTATTATTATTATTATTATTATTATTATTATTATTATTATTGTTGTTGTTGTTGTTGTAATTATTATTATTATTATTTTCTTCGCTACATGAAGGACAGAGATTCCTTTCTGCATGAAAATACCAGCCGTTAGTTGTCTTTCCAATAAATATATTTGGTTCTATTGAAATTAATCTTTTAAATAGTGAAGAAGTAGAAAATAGATATAAAGTACCCGATTTCATATTCTATCACCGTCGCTGGAATGTGTATTGTTGCTTTTCTTTGAAACTTTAGTGAACTTTCTCTCTCAACCGAGAAAGGTCTATCGATACATAGTTACACGCTTTATAATTTGAAAGGTTCCACAAAGTTATGACTCGGGGACAAAATGCCTCAAAAATATTAATATGTAATATCGGGACATAGCAACAAAAATGAAATTTGTATCTCTACGTCAAGATATATAAAATTTGAAATACCATCCAGTCAACTATGTAATCAATCTAATACAGCGCGATTTATATATATATATATATATATATATATATATATATATATATATATATATATATGTGTGTGTGTGTGTGTGTGTGTGTGTGTGTGTGTGTGTTTTACTAAGTTTAAGATAAATGTAAAAAGAATTCATTCACCAAATAATTTAACAGGACGTTTTGCAAAAAATGAATTCTTTGAGTGTTAATATTAATATTTTTTTGTCTACGTGTTTTTAATTTCATTCAATATGTATCAACAAGCAAAGGAACAACTTCCTCTTCTTTATGGACGACACGTATCATTTCTTATTAAATGTTGCTAAAGATATTGGCAATATTCAGAACATTTCCCCAGTTAAACTCAAGGCAGTTAAGGTTGTCTCAGTATACAAGAAAAAACGATCCACTTGATAACAAAACCATCGTTCAGTTAAACAAATTATCTGTGACCCGATTACTAATTACCATGACATCTTACGCCCATACCTTGCTACTTTCAGAAAAAGTGTCAGATTTCAAACTACCGTATTCAGACTACTAGAAGACTTGCGTTTATCCCAATATCAAAACAAGTATGCTGCAGCTATTTTGATACATTTATCTAAAACATTTGGCTGTCTGTCCCTCAAACTCATTTCCAGAAACTGGCAGCATGTACTTTACGATTCGTCAGTAAACACTATGGAAGATTAGCATTCAAACAGTAGACAGTGTGTCAAAGTACAAAACTCAACTCGTTCATGGGCAAATATCTCTAAACGGGTACTTCAATGGTCAAATCTCAGACTCATACCTTTAATATTATTTTATTAATTACATTTTTATAAATTATTCGTATTTATATAACTATGCCAAAGACAACACGCTAGTTTATGATCACAGCTATTTAAATGTTATGAAATCTACTTTGGAAACTGAATACACTAATTTTCTGACAATGTAATTAAAACAAACAGTGATAAGTTCCAAACTATTGCACTTGGTAAGAAAACTAAAGAATGTCTTGAGACTCTCTCCACTAGCGAGATATATATATCTTGTTAAGATCTTAAAACTTCTAGGAGTCACTTTGAATTCAATTTATGCTTAACTTTAATCAGCAAATCAATAAAAGGCACTGAAGGTAATGGCGTACTAATGGCAAATGGCGCCCGGGGCGACGATGATGGCCAAAGGGGCAGAATACGAGGCCCGAATTTTTATCAGCTGTTTTGGCGCACCAATACCTCTGGCACTGTTTGCCCTCCCCCCACCCCATCCCATCCCCGTTAGTACGCTACAGACTAAAGGATAACTGGCATTTGTATCACTCATTTATCATAGCAAAGTTCTACTACCGTCCCCTAATCTAGCGTTTCCGTAGTCTCAGTTATATGAATAAACTTGAAAAACTCAATGAATGAGCTTCGAGTTTTGTCTTTGATTGACCAGAAGACACCTTACTCCGACCTCCTGGATTTGGCAAACGCATCAACTCTCTATACCCAAAGGTTAAAATCCATGTCACTTGAAGTTTTTAACAGTTTTCACAAGCAAAGTCCAACCGACTTAAATGACCTGGTAGTTCTAAAAAAACTCATATTCTTTTAGTTATGCAAACGCCTTAGCAATTCAAAATGTAAAAACAACCAGGTATGGGATACAATCTTTCAGGTATGAAGCAGCAGAACTCTTAAATTCTCACTGAGACAACTTTCGAATTACAAATTTTAACAATTGTTAACCTCTATTAAAGACCTGGCCTGGGAATGATTTATGCACATGATCCACATGTAAATGTAAGTAAAGAACTTGTTGCTGCTGCAATAATCTGATACATCTGTATTGTTCGAGTTTTTAGTTTTATTGGTTTGCATACGGTTTTTAGTTGCTCTCAGTATGGGATATGTCGCTTGCATTTATCTTTAGCAGGATTTTCCTCACCTATTTTAGATGTATCTTAGTTACATTAGTTCCTCCGCATGTGTAATGTCTTTTCTTTTTGTTCTGTATTTTTGCTTGTACCTTCTAGTTCCTTTCAATTTCTGTGTATTGTTCTGATTTATGTTTTCTTTATATGTTCCTGGCTGCTTTTAATTGTTTTGTCTTAATTATGCTTCCAGTGCATTTTACATTAATCTTCAACGTGCTTTCTTTATGTATGTACATAGTCTTGCCGAACTCTTTATCCTTGTATATTTAAATGTTTTGGCTTGCATAATTGTATACTAAATCTGTATTTTCCAACCTTTAAGCATGTTACTCTAACTCTGTGTGTAATTTTAGATTAGAATCTATTCTTGTACATTGATTTCTTTGCATGGATCTTTTAGATTAGAAATTGAATTGTTATATTTTTCTAGCATAGAAACAAGATTTTACATAGCTAGTAGCATTATTAATTTAGAATGTATGTAAGTAGTTTCATACGTATGTATGCATATCTGTATGCATGTGTTTGTATACATGTAGTTTCATACGTATGTATGCATATGTGTATGCATGTGTTTGTATACATGTAGTTTCATACGTATGTATGCATATGTGTATGCATGTGTTTGTATACATGTAGTTTCGTATGTATTTATACATATGTGTATGCATGTGTTTGTATACATGCATGTATGTATGCATTTTCATACGTATGTATGCATATGTGCATGCATGTGTTTGTATACATGCATGTATGTATGCTTGTTAGTTTGTTTAAATTAATTGTTATTTTATTGTTTATAGTCGGTGACATAGCTCCAGTGAGCTAATGTTTATTGTCGTGCAAATGCAAACCGACTCTAAATTAAAAGTTTGTCTATTTGTCTATTGTCTAACTCTGCAGCAGTCTCTTTTTTTTCTTGAATTCACGCCTCTGCCCCTACTGCGTGTATTTACTAAAGCTTATCCTGAACTCACATTTGAGCAGTACTCTCATGAGTGGTATAGTCGATCGCGAGTTGACTCATACTCAAGTCAAACTGAAACTGAGTCAAACTCAGGTTGGAGTTATGTTATTTCGAACTTGTGGCTTAAGTCGGAGTTATGTTGATGCGGGTATGTGCATTGATCGTGATTGCATTACGATATTACTAAGGTCAACAATATATGCACTTTTTTACATTTATAGCCTGTGCACAGATATCGTGAACGCAAAATACACTCGCGCGGCCATTTTCGTCATTACGGTACTGATATTCCTCAGTACAATAGAAACTTTATTTCGTACACATTTACTGCAAATGTCATTTAATTCCACAAGTATATCAAGTTAATAGTGCTTCGCCGTGAAACAATATTGTGTGAATTGGGTAAAGTTTCATTGCTGTTATCATTTGGGCCTTTTCCCGTATTATTTCGTCTTATTAGTTCGTTTTATTTCCTAAGGCAGTAATTCATGGGGTGATTTTTTTTCATCGATTATTTATATCCAAATTCTAAATTCTGAATTATTTAATGAATTTCATCCAGTTGTCTACAAAAGAAAATGCTTATTAAAGAATTCTCCCTTATCAGTCATGCCAGGTGGAATAAGACATAATGAAAAACTTTACTTCATTCGCAATATTTTTGCGATATCGCAAGAATTATTCTACTGCACATGGAAATAAATAAATAAATAAATACTCTTACTTTTATCATCACTTAACTTAGTATGTCTCAACATTTTCAATATAAAAGTACCCCGAGTTTTCTCTGTTATCAAGTTTTTATTTTATTATTCAGTAACTTTTTTTTTTATTGTAATTTTTTTTTTTAATTATTTTTATTTTTTTTTGCAAATTTCTATTGGCACATAAACAACTGAATAATAAACGGCGAATTTTAAGGCAGAGGAAACTCGGTCTAAATCTAAAATATACTATTTACTACATAGAGAAGTGTTTAAAACAAAAGTAAATTAAATAGCAGGGAAACAACTGCAGATGAGGAAAAGAACTTGTGACTCGAACATCAGTTTTCTTATCAGTTTCATAAATAGAATTAGTTTTCATAAAGATGATGATTTACATACCATAAACAGCAGGGAAAAAAGTGATTTCATCCAAAATATGACTTTTATGACAAAATATTTAAAATAAGCCGATATTTCAAAGAATTTTGGAAAATACGGTATTCTAATAAGTGCATGTTTTCAGTTTTCCAGAATAGGAGGAAAGTCATAAGTACGTGTTTTCTACTCTGTGATGATATATCAAGGAATTAAAATTTGAAACTGGGCGACAGATTTTAAATGTAAATAGTCTGCATTATGTTCAATTACTCCCAATGAATGAGATGTCTGTATTCTATCTTTAGTGTGTCAATTTGTGAAGGTAAGGACTAAATGAATACAAGTGTCCTAGCACTTGTTTCCAAATCCAATGTTCATATTCTGCAATGTGTATACTTTTAAATGTTTGAAATAAATATGGTTTAACGAACCATCGAGTGTATCATTTTGGTAATTTTCAGATGACTTAGACATGTCGGTCTTGTTTTCTTGACAGGTTATTGGTCATATTTTAGAATTCGTCTATAGGTTAAAATTTTAAATAAATCTCCAAGTTTCATTTAAAATAAAGGGACATTTGGATTATTGCTAGATTTTTCTTAACAATGACTTTAAGAAATACGGAAAATTAAATTTAGTAAACGTAAGAGTCATGATTAAAGTGTAATTAATTGGTTATTTATGTTTTAATCACACTTGTTAATCTAGAGACGAGAGTGCATGTACTAAGATTTCTGTGGAAAGAATGTTTATTCATATTAATAATGGAAAACAGAAATTTATAGCGGTGATGCCTTTTTTATTCAATCTTTCTCGGCCAGGCACATATAGAATCAGTACCCGTAATTAGCACCTTAATAGCGGATGCGTGTAGTGACACATAGTGAGCAGGGAGAGGGAACTGTGAAAGAACTTTCCACTGGAGATATGACATCACGGGATCACAGGCAAACCTACTTGTGGCAGTAGAAAAGTTCCTTTAACGCTAACTTTGCTGATTATTGTTTGAAATAGGACCACCTTATGTCAACCTACCTGAAGCAGTTGTGAAGTCTCTGGTGTGATTGACTGAGGCCGATCCGATGTAGAACAGGGGATGTATGCTGGGAACAACCTGCGACACGTTTCCCATATCTGTAGACCCTGCTGAGGCGTTAGAACTGTCAGGCATCCCGTACTTCTCAAAGTCCACCCCGACTGACACGGCATTTGTTCTGTATAGGTCAGCGACTGTCATGTTGTTCACCACGTCCAAATAGGGACGCGTGGACCAGTTTATTTCTGCCTGTAAGTTTTGCAAAATATACTTCATAATTTCCATCTGCCACTGCAGTAAAAAACAAATCACAATATTTTTCAATTTTCATATTTGAGGTATCATGTTGCGTTTCTAACTTGTTCATAATCTTCCAAAAATCTCTTGGTTTCTTAGGTTGAAGTTTTCTAAACTTATTCCTTGAAATATTGTTTTGGAAACTATTTAAATGTTAAGATCTGACAACATTAATTATCACAAATACATTCTATGGACCAAAGCATCATTTAAACAACACTATACATTACTGAAAGACCAAACAGATTCAAACTATCACAGAAGAAGCAGACAGTCGAGAAATTGTTTCGATTATGTGTGTTTGTGTAACTGGAAGACCCGATATCATATTTTTATATTAAAAAGTCTGCTTGCATGACCATAAAGGATGTAATTTCCACACACACACACACAAAATGATACATCCTAGCAGCAGCATCTCGTTCTTTTAGGTATAATCTTCGCGTTAAAGTTAGTGTGTGAAACAAAAGAAAGCTGGTTTCCTTTCAACCTATTTACTAATGCTTTCGTTCACTCCAGAATGATAATGCAGTCACCGATTACGGTGCTCGTCTCTGCGAAGTTTCTCGCAATCTCCAGCAGCCATTTTAAACATGAAATATTCGTGGAAAATATACATTTAGATTAAAGTGGCCTTTGATATGTTAGCCACTATGACTGCACATAAAAGTAATAAAACACTAATATATGACATTCTTTTCTACAAAATTAAAGTGGAGGTAGTACAGTATGTGGATACAAACTAGATAGTAATTTTTCTTTCAAATCATTGTACATAACTTCTGCTTCAGCTCATCGCTTTTTCAACCCCTATAAACCAGATTACCCAGGAGGCTTTTAAAGAAACTTTTATTAAGCTTGTAGAGATCACGCCTATGACGAATATTAGAAGCATTGTTTATGCGTGAGTGATCGACAACTACAACTGATAGAACAGAACAGAACAAAACTTCATTTAAGAAGATCATACTCAGACAATACATATATGATATATGAGTCAAGAACAATCAAAAGTTTTATCACATGCGACGTCATAATGGTGCTACTTTTAAAAGTATTACACATGTAATATAAGTAAATGAGAGAGAGAGAGAGAGAGAGAGAGAGAGAGAGAGAGAGGAAAACAGAGAATGAAATTCAGAGAGAAAACATGCAGTATCTAAACATTGCAGATCAAAGGAATATGTTAGAAGATTGAAATTAACATTTCAAATGCTCAATTTGATTTATATACAAAACTAATATCAATAATTTTAATTAAAATATTTGGATATATTCAATTAATATGTAAAAGGGTCGCGTGTTTCCACAAGCACAGTTAGCCTTGTGCTTTTCAATGCCCTTTTGTCATGTAGACTTTGTTGCAATGCTCACATCTTTTAACATCTTGCAGAATTAGCATCATATATCCAGTATTGCAATGTCCCTATATCAGGACGATTTTGTGTCAAAGTTTGTCAAGTTCTCTCTTCTAGCAGATTTTTAAGCAAAGCTCTAAACGTTTTTTTTTTTTTTTTTTTCCTTTTTTTTTTTTTTTTTTTGTCTACTTCAAGTGGTGGATTGGCATCTTTGTACAGATCTGAAAGCACTTTATAAAGTTTGGGCAAATTATTTTCAACACTGTCTTTGTCTCTGAATTTTTTAAAAATATTTTCTATTTTTAGTAATGGTGGCCATATTTGGAAACGGATTGGCATCATTCGTATACATTTGAGCAGTTTTAGAGAAGTTGTTTAGATTTTGTAATATATATTTTACCAACAGCGACCATATTTGACGGCGAATCGACAACTTTTGTACAAATTTAGAATGTTTTCAAACCAGGATGCATTCTGTCACGTATTATCAATTTCTATTGGGAGGTTTAGGAGAAGTCGTTGAAAAGTTTCTCTATTTTTATTAACGGCGACCATATTTATTGCACGTCTGCATCATTGGTAAGTCTGAAGGTCTTCATTCTACGATGCTTTCTGTTATGTTTGGTCAAATACCCTTCAACAGTTTTGAGTAAACAGTTTTTTAAAGGTTGTTCTCTAATTAGTGACGGTGGCTGTATGTATTTGTCTCAATATGTTTCATTACTTATCCCCTTACCTTCATATATATATATATATATATATATATATATATATATATATTTATATATTAATATATATATATATATATATATATATATATATATATATATATATATATATATTTATATATACATACATATATATATATATATGTGTGTGTGTGTGTGTGTGTGTGTTTGTGTGTTTTCTGCCTTATCTTGTACTTACTCTGCAGCCGGTTGAAGTCGCAGCACTCTCAAAACATTTGTGAACTTTCCCCTCTAGAACCGCCAACTCCACTTTAGTAGGTGCCCGGACGTAGAACTCTAGCTCAGTCTCCTCTGGGATAATGTTCGGCTTTGTGCCTCCTTTTTTAATAATACCTGAATAATATAATTCATATAAGTAGTGAAAAGGATTGAACACAAACTATCGGAGATTACAATTACGTATCTTAAACAAAGATATATATCACAATGAAATAATCTGTTCCAAGCAGGAACTAAACCGTGACGCGAGTTACTCCACCTGCGCATTGGCTCTATTGTATTTTGGGAGGTGTTCAAATAGTAGAAACACCCGGTTTGAAAAGGCATTTGCCCAGGCTAAGATATTCAAGCTGCATGTTTCAAGTAAACACCTGCTCACGTGCGAAAGTGATAGCAGACGAAAAAAGAGTGAGTAACAAATATTGCATATCTTTTGCAATAATAGTAGTTACGTGTATTTAAACGTCTACCGTTGCGATTTTCATTAGATTGCCAAATATGGGCTAAAAACAAAAAGGTATGGAGTAGATAGAAAGTTTATCAGTAGTATCTAACCACAGTGAGTAAGGTAAACAATGATGCCCATTATACGTATGTATGAGTGTATACGAGACCAATAATCTGCCATAAACGGTTGTATAGTTTTCAAACTCATTCTGACATGACTTTACAAATCTTATAATTTATGTACACTTTTGAATCAGAATAATTCCAAAAATGTACTATAACATGTTTATCTTACACTTGAGGAAGTGAACTTTTCTCTACGCCAGTCATAAAAGTATTGAATTTTATCTTATATTTAAGTAAGGGTACTAAAAAATTGTAAGGTAACGGCTTGGACAAAAAAAACAATACAAACAAAAATAAAAGCTGTAACGCTCTCAAAATCGGTTACATAACAGTTGCTAGTTCTTTACGATAAAGAACCTAAGAATGCTGACATTTTCTTCTAAATTTTTATTTTTGCTTCCTATAACCCTTTTGTGCAGCAAGAGAGTTATTCACATTCAAAGTTTAGTAGATTTATTTATGCATAGAATATAATTTTATAAAATATTTGTAGAAAGTAATATTTATTTTTTGCCGAGTTGAGTTCTAACTCATTTGAAGAAATAATATAACATATTGGAATTTCGTGCCTTGGTATAATTATATATAAGTTTCAAAAGCTGCCAGGCAGCATGCGAGTTATGGATCTCATTTGCTGAAATCGACTTTATCAAATCTAGACAATTTCTGGAGTTACTTGTCTTGCATAAGAGTACGTCTTATATATTTCTCTGTGAGTAAACGGTAATTTATTTTCAGTTAGAATTTATTGTTTTGTAATTTTGAATTTGCTTGCGGCAAAATACAGCACCAAATAAATCTGGTGTAAACGTCATTTGTTTCCTAAGATGCTAAACTATCTTCTGTTTGTTGAAACATTACATGCTTACAAGCCCTTTCAAATGTAATTACTTATGATTTTATTCTTTTTGTAATACTTGTAGAAAATATATTTACATGCAGATTCCAGAAAGATGATGTCATTGTATTTCACGCGTGTAACGAGCAACTTTAACCAAGATTCCACCAATTGTCCGAAGAATTGTGCATAAGAATTTCTCCCTGACTGAGCCATCTAGCATTAACTCCTACTGCTAAATTGACAAAGGTATGTCGTAAAAATGTGAATGATAAAAAAGTAAACAGACACTTTTCGAGTCACCAGTCAGAGAAGACAAGATGGCAAGAGCCTGCATATCGAGTCCATGATCAAGGCAATACTATAACATGGTGTGATCTTAACCCGAAGATCAAACGGGGCGAGAGAGTGTCACAAAATGAACTGTCGTAGCTTTATAATGATTTATCCCAAGTATATTAAAGTCCATAAAGAGATTTAGGCAATAAAAGCAAATGAAAACACTTGACCGAAAAATTGAAGGTTTATGTGCTCTACTTGATTATTACACCATGTATTTTGGTCATATCACTTCCAATAAGCACAACGGAAACTAAGCATTGTAATTAATTTTAACTGATACGAATACCTAGATCACAGTACTATAATCAGAAATAGGTCCCCAAAAAATAATTAATCAGCTGCCACTTAAACAAGCAATTGCTTTTTTTAGTTTCTAAAACTTCACCAGAAAATGACAAAGTCGAAAACATTTCAAAACTGTTTTGAATCTATCGCTATAAATGTACATGTGATCACATGCACAGGTGTCTTCACACCATAGTGTTCATCTATTCAAACGTAAGGGTCACTGATGTAACGGATTAGTAACATCAACTGTACAACATGTTATGGGCTTAATTCAAAGCTAAATGTCAATCTTTTGTATTTTGTCACTTTTTGCTGAAGTTTTGAAAACTACCAACAACACAAAATTGCTTGATTTTAGTGGCAGTTGTTTAACTGTTTTTATTTTATCCTAGACCCCGTGAATTAGTGAATTTTCCAGTAGACATAATTCTGATAATTAACTGGAGTGAATTGCGAAAAATATTGTTTCACTGCGCTCAATAGACATCGATAACATTATGATCCGTTTTGTTACTTGTTTAATATATATATATATATATATATATATATATATATATATATATATATATATATATATATGAATACAGTTCTGCAATGCAGCCGGTTCCATCATCAGGTGAGTTCCCCTTTCCTAGAGTGTTTCGGCGCTGACCCATAACGATCTCCAGGGGTGCGCCGACTGAGTTGATCAGACTCAGCCCGGAACCGATTAGCTTTTCCATCGCTACTCTCCCTTTCGTCAAATCCAAAAAATGTGAGGCTCCCTCGGCCTGTTTGCAAACCTTGGTGACTAAATTCCTGCGACTAGGTCCTGCAATCCCAATGACTCCCAAGGCACGCCAATAGCTATGTGATGCAAGGCCACGGCATCCTATTTCCGCCAGTAGATTCCAGGACTTTCATCCATTCTGCTGGCACTCGTGAATGAGTGGCTGATACTCGACCAATTTCCTCTCATGGGCCTCCTCCATTCTAGCTTCCCATGGCACTGTCAGTTCCAACAAAAACACCTGCTTGGTACCTCCTGACCACAGTACAATATCAGGTCTGAAGTTGGTGTTACAGATGTCTCTTGGTAACTTCAGCTGTCCTTTATGTTACTACTGATATTTTCCGTGCGAATAGACACAAAACACAGCAGAACATGAACGGTAAACAGCTGATTTTTTCGCGCGGTATACCGTAAGAAATCTGCTGCTTCAATCTGTTATAGATATTGCTAGCCAATACGTTTGAGCGTAAAAAAAGAGATAATTTCCTTGTTCCATGTGAATAACGGATATATTTCATCGCCACTCCATGAATTATATCCGTTATTCACTCGATCCAAGCAAATATTCTCTTTATACCTATTTGTAATTACAAGTAATGTAATCTAGGTACTCCTATCAGTTAGAATTAATTACAATGTATAGTTTCTGCTGTGCTCATGTGAAGTCATATGGTCAAAATACATGGTGTAATGACCAAAAAGGGCACTTTAACCTTAGCACAAATTGTATGTGACTGACCTTGGCGCCAAGGGTCAAGCTGCAAGCGCGCGTGCCAAAGAGTGAATTATCTTAGAATCATAATTATTCATGCCAAGTATGAAGAAAATCTATTAAGAGGCTTTCAAATGACAAATCTTTAGCCAAAACCATAACGCAATTTTGTATAACCGTGACCTTGACCCCAAGATAAAAGGGGCCAGCGAGCATGTCATGGAATGAATTGTCATTGCTGTATAATGATTCGTGTCAAGTATGATATTAATCTATTAAGGGGTTAGGAAATGTATGCATATTAAATACTGGAACTACAACCATAAGTAACTGATGACGACCACTACCACGCTGGAAAAATGACTGCCATGTCTCGTTCTCAATAAAGTGGACTCGACAAAAATGGCGCTTGCGTTCAAATATTTTCTCGCCATCCTATTCCTCGGCGCTATCAATAGCCTGCATCGAAATTTTCATCCTTTGAGTAGCCGTCTGAAAAATGCACGGCTGACAGATTGACCGAATTTAGGAGCATGGTGTGGACATCAATTAAAATCCATGAGCGAGGACTTCGATTCAACTCCATGGGTGAGGCTGATTGAAAGGTGTTATCTTTTACCAGAATGGATCAAGCAGTGCAATATATTAGCTTACTTAAAAGAAATATCTATAAAATTTGTATTAAATAAGTAATTATTAACAAAATATCTATGTTGATCATTGCAATTATTGTGTAGCCAGATGTGTAACCAGGTTACCAACCTAAACCTCGGGATTCAAGTTGAATAAACACCTGAGCACATGCACTGAACACATTGACCTCTGAAGCGACTTCGGCGTGCAAAGTGCCCAGGTGTACATCCATCTTGAATCCCTGGGACTCAGGCGGTAACCTTTACTTTTAGCTTAGCTCGCATGCAGTAGCGTCATCAATCTTCATAAGTTCCGGTCTTTTACTTAGCGGCGATGGTGCGGAGTATAATCGTCATAACCCACTTGGCGATACTCTCATCCCCAAAAAGATTGGAACAAGGTCGAAGGAAAGGACTCGATGTGCAAGGAAATTCATTCGCCATGCAAGCGGATTTAACGCTAAACTATATGCACAAACAAACTACATTTCTATTTCGAAACGCTTGATATACACGTCATTTTAATGCTGTAACTTGACATCAGCATACTAGACATACTAAGGCGCTTATCCATGCGTTTCACATTGCGTTTCGCATGCTACATGTATATGTATATATATACATATATATATATATATATATATATATATATATATATATATATATATATATATATATATATATATATATATATATATATTGTTACCACACTATGGCTCGAACAAACGTAACAAAAAGAAAGTGAAACCGACAATGTTTGTAAAAAATAAACAAACAATTTATTTTAAATAACTAATGTGAAAATCCAAATACACTTACAGTTTCCTGTCTTAAAATCTAAATAATCCAACAATTATTAGTGTCCTAATCACAAGTCCTGTATATATAGAAACTATAAACTGTTCCAAATGAATGAATGTTCCAAGCTAATGAATGTTCTAAATGAATCTTCGTAATGAACGAATGTTCCGAAAGAATGAGTCTTCGTAATGAAAGAATGTTCCGAATAGAAGATGGTTCCTTATGAATAAGTCTGGGCTGTCATGATATTCCAACGATAATATGAACCAGGTAGCTCTGTTAAATGGTCCAATAAATAATTCCTTTTGAATTATTTATACAGAATGGCATTACATCATTGCAGGATTCCAGCTCGGCTATTATTTAAATTCCAATTTCGATTCCAAAAAGCTGATCATAAAAACAAACATTTCTTTTCAGCTCAAGATCTAAAATGGAATGGAATTAATTCGTATTTCCAGGTATTTTATACAACTTGCAAATTTCACATTTCACAACAGGAAACGTGTCATATT
Source organism: Margaritifera margaritifera (assembly GCA_029931535.1). Taxonomy (NCBI): domain Eukaryota; kingdom Metazoa; phylum Mollusca; class Bivalvia; order Unionida; family Margaritiferidae; genus Margaritifera; species Margaritifera margaritifera. The sequence continues at coordinate 1,103,780 of JAQPZY010001306.1, read as the reverse complement.
ACGACCCAGAATGCAACACTAAATGTGTCTATTTCATGGAATTTTACTGAAGAATGATCAACAGCTCTGACCTTGAACAAAAGGTCAGTAAACATGTTGTTATTTGATTAATAGTACAACTAAACCAACTTAAACATGACTCACTATTTGACACAACTTTAAAGTAGAGTCATAGGCCAAACGTTTAAGCACGTTATAGATTCCATACACATAATTCCGTAACAATATATATATATATATATATATATATATATATATATATATATATATGTGTGTGTGTGTGTGTGTGTATGTCTCTCTGTGTGTGTGTGTTTTGTTTCTAAACCTTCCAATTTATACCTTCCTCAATTGTTTTTTTTTAATTCTTAGAATATGATGGAAAAAAAACATTATAGAAAAAAGAACAGAATATTCCCAGATCTCTTTCGACATGTAATATGGGTACTGGAGAGAGAAAGAGAGGGGGGAGGGGAATGATAACGCTCACGGCTCACCATGTACTCTCCAGGTAGGTTTCATTTGCTGACGAAGACATGACACACTTTGGTAGCACAACACGGCGGCGTCCAGTGCGTTTACACCCTCCCAAGGGAATGCTGACGCATGCGCTGCTTTCCCTAGAAACTTCACAGTCACTCTACAAAATTGTAGTGCTCATATAAATATCCAGTTTGTAAAAATATATAAGTTAGAAGCTCAAATGTAGTAACCTGGACACTCAATAAACTGCATAAGCCGGTTTCGTGATCCACGAAACATATGGGCAGCCATCATCGCCGAAATTACATAAATTAAATGACGTACCATGAAATGAATTGATTGAAACAAACAAATGAAATGTTGAATTCAAATTCGAAATGACGTAGTATTAAATTAAATTGTTTGAAGAAACAAAACGGAATGAATGATTTTAAATCAAAATTAAATACGATCATAATGAAATACGTTTCAACATTACAATTTATTTAATATGAAAGGAAACGATATACAAGAAAATCAAATGATTTACACAAACCATTCTGACTAGTCAACTGATATCCAAAATGAAATAACAGGATGATGAGCAAATCTGTATAACTTAAAACATGATTTAAAGTATAATAAAATTACATGCCATAAAAAGGAATCAGTTGAAAAAGAAATGAAAATAATGTAAATAAATCCAATATCAAACAACATGTTTACGGTTGGATTCACATGACGGGAACGAACGTAAAAGGACACAAAGTGTATAATAAATAAACAGTTTAACAAAATCGGACTGGGACCTTCGTCGCAAGCCACGGGCGATAATCCGCTTCACTCCTTTATCACCTGAGGCCGACTGTGCAGAGATTTCCTCGTTTGCCAGGAGTAGGCATGAACAAAAATACGTCATCAACAACAAAATGTAACAATCTCCTCACACATCACTAAAAGTTCCCGTTTTATCGATGGATAAGTTACTGTGCTTGAAAGAGAAACGTTGACTGGCTCATTCAAACAGCGTGAAAGGTCATGTTGGGTCACAATGGATTTTACTCGCTCTCGCAATAATTAGCTAGGCAGGTTTATGCATATTCACAAGAAACGAGGAAATCTCTGCACAGGCGGCCACGGGTGATAAAGGAGTGAAGCGGATTATCGCCCATGGCTCTTGCAACGATGGGATGGGCCTAGAATAGCTACGATGTTGCAGCCTCAAGACGTTGAGGCTACGAAACGATCCTACAGTCGTTATTGGAGAAACCAAATTACAATCCAAATTACCAAACAGTTTGTGCCTCTTGTTACAAGGCATGAGGGTCTATATGACATGGACCTTTTTCTGTCTGTGTGTCGTGCTTATCCATCCATTGCCTCGAACATGAGCGAAAGTGTTGCAAAAAACCCCACACAGATGTGAATCATACCGGGCTGCTCCATTGATAGATATAGGATCGAATTAGTACCCTGTCGACGAAGGAGGTAGGGGTACGGTACTAGTATTAGTACTAGTACTAGAATTACAATTTAAGGTCAAACTGCAAATCCGGCGCTTTTTCAGCATATTGTCAAAAAGTTTGAAGATCTTGCATACATATCCTTAAGGAAATTAAACAGTCCTCTTATTTAATACCAGACATTTTGAATTTCATTGTAGAAATACGCATAAAATAGCGTTTACCTTATTCATTATTATTTTGAATTTAACTGTTGGATCGTCCGCCTTTTTTAGTTAATCTAATTACTTCCGTTTTCAGCTTTGTTTTTCGGTGTGCCATAGATGGACATTGCATCATTTTTTTGATTGTAGTAAATATGGCGTGCTTTGAATAACGTATCGTAAAATATCCAAATATGGTATAGAAAGCCTTATTTGGAAAACGAATTACAGCGAGAATCTAATATTATCTGTCATGGTGGACAAAGTACGGTTAATGTAAAGATACCCATATATTTGACCTACATAGGCTTAATAACTTTATCATAAGCCAAATCTCCTGAAAAACGTAACTCTACTTAGGTAGTAGATTTGTACTCATGTCATCTTTTTGTTTTTGACAACAGTTTTATTTGCTCCATTGCAAGGTACAGGATCACTACGACATCGTAGCTAAGGATGTAAAAGTAAAGAAAAACAGCATTAATGCTTCCTAGCTGATAGTACGTGACCCTTTGTGTCATGACAGGCTTAGACAAACCTCAATTTTGAGTCTTACTCTCTCTCTCTCTCTCTCTCTCTCTCTCTCTCTCTCTCTCTCTCTCTCTCTCTCTCTCTCTCACACACACACACACACACACACACATACAAAATTTATAACCAAAATGGGTTTTCTGGTGACTGTTGGAACGATGCTAACTTTGATTTTGATCTACTATAGATAGATCTGAGTAACATAAGTACTCAGTATCTATTTGTAAAAGTGTGCACTGGGGATATTTTCTGGATAATGAGAATGATTTTGTTGATATTAGCACGCATTTCTCACAATTCAAATGGCAATTAAAGCTTCAACAGAGGGGTTTTCTGACCATGGACTTGAAAACTCTTCATTTGGGCCTATATTTTCATCGCAAGTATAAAGAATTTCGCGAAAAGCTTGAAAGCAGAGTGCCATGTATGATAAGATTGTTCAATCATTGGGCAGTGAAATTATGGATTGGATGCGTAAAACAAAGAAACGCTCGTTCATGAACTGTGGCAGAAAAATATTGTTTTAGTTTATATCTTACGAAAAGAATCTTAGCTATTCGAGTGTCATCTGCAAACAAAATCCGCAGAGAAAGCTGTAAACACGACATTAGATTATAAGTTTGTGCGACAGACAGCACGTGTCATGAATTGCAGCGCCACTCTGTGAATGTTTGGTTTTTCGCTAAATGTTTTGCAGTTTGACCTTAAATTGTAATCTTAGTCCCAGTCAGACTTTATTGAACTGCTTACTTTCGAAGTACTCTGTGTACTTTTACGTTCGTCCCAGTCATATCAACCGTAAACATGTTGGACTTATTTACATTAGTTTCTTTTCTCTGTTCAAATGATTTCTTTTTATAGCATGTACTTTTACTATACTTCAAATCATATGAAAGTTATACAACTTTGATTATCATCCTCTTATTTCATTTCAAATATAAGTTGACCATTCAGACTGGTTTGTGCAAATCATTCCATCTAATTGTATTTAGTTTTCTTTCATATTAAATAAAGTGTAATGTTGCAACATATTTCATTATGACAGTATTTAAGTTCGAATTAGAATTATTCATTCCGTTTTGTTTCTTCAAATCATTTTATTTAATACTACGTCATTTCGAATATGAATTCATCATTTTATTTGTTGGTTTAAATCATTTCATTTCATACTACGTCATTTCATTCATTTAATTTCGGTCGTGATGGCTGCCCATAGAAACATTAGTATCACCTGTTACTGTATGCGTTTACCCGGTTAGAATAAGGATGTTTTTTTCAAGGTATGTGTTATTTCTGGAGAAAATTTTCATTATTATAAAATTGCATATTAAATTACATTATTTAATTACATCTTCCTTTATACTTGTATTTAATTACATCTTCCTTTATACTTGCATATATGTGTGCGTGTGTATGTGTCAGTGTAGCAGCTACGGTGCAAACATTTTTCAACCATAGCTGTTATTGTCTGTGTCACTTATACAAATTATTTATTGCAGCGTGTATCTGCAAAGATGTTTCTTCAGTGCCTTTTTGTTTCTGGATCTTTTCTTGCAGTACTTACATCTTTGGACGTTCCGCAGAAAGTCCATAATGTATTGTTATTCACATTGTATGTTACTGATGAAAAAATTTATTTCTTTTTTTAATTTGATTGCGTAGAATGTTGCAATGATACCTGCTAAAACACTAGCATTTGTATTTATAGTAGTGTACAACACTAGCAATTGAATCTATAGTAGCTGTATAACACTAGCAATTGTATCTATAGTAGCTGTACAACACTAGCAATTGTATCTATAGTAGTGTACAACACTAGCAATTGTATCTATAGTAGTGTATAACACTAGCAATTGTATCTATAGTAGCTGTATAACACTAGCAATTGTATCTATAGTAGCTGTACAACACTAGCAATTGTATCTATAGTAGTGTACAACACTAGCATTTGTATTTATAGTAGTGTACAACACTAGCAATTGTATCTATAGTAGCTGTATAACACTAGCAATTGTATCTATAGTAGCTGTACAACACTAGCAATTGTATCTATAGTAGTGTACAACACTAGCAATTGTATCTATAGTAGTGTATAACACTAGCAATTGTATCTATAGTAGCTGCTAAAACACTAGCAATTGTATCTATAGTAGTGTACAACACTAGCAATTGTATCTATAGTAGTGTACAAGGATCTCCGGCAGTTCAGCTATAATGATTTACGAACTACCGGCAGTTCAGCTATAATGATTTACGAACTAGCCCTAGCTGTTATGGTGCGCAAGAAGTTCGCATCACTTACCATTTGAATCAATTTAAACTCATATCTTTGGCTCCAATTTGGTGCCATACTTGCAATGGACTAACGTGTGAGCATGTGAGCTCAATTTGTAAGGAAAGAAATATATGCCCGTGATGGGTTTTGAACACATTGATTGTGTCTAAGAAACCATCAGTGTTACCTTTACACCACATGCAACATTAGAAAGTCTTACTTTTACAAAATTAACTTTAAGGTACCGTCAAGTAAATATGTATGTAGTAGCGTTTTACGGCACCTCTGCACAAAAGTCGCTATGTAGTGCCAATAAAAGGTTAAGTTACAAAATATGAAAATGAACTGCACAAAAAAGTTACGGAACTAAACCCTTCCAACAAAAATGTAAAATTAAGTACGAGATATAAACGTAAATATGTTACAATTCTGTAAAATGTATATAAAATAACATCTAAAGGTAACACATGTAAAATGTATATAAAATAACATCTAAAGGTAACACATGTAAAATGTATATAAAATAACATCTAAAGGTAACACTTGTAAAATGTATATAAATAACATCTAAAGGTAACACATGTAAAATGTATATAAAATAACATCTAAAGGTAACACATGTAAAATGTATATAAAATAACATCTAAAGGTAACACATGTAAAATCCTTAAAACATAATTAAAATTTGTTGCATAAGCTACATTCCCTTAAAAAGTCCAAATTTTTCTCGGGTGGTACGTCCTCGTACAGTTTATTCAGGCAGTTCACGTCAAAATACTTCTGTCTTACAGGGTTGAAATCGACACACTGGACAAGAATATGTTCCACTGTCAGTGGACACTGGCATGGTACACATTTTGGTCCAGGTTCACCCTTCAGGAGGTATGCACGAGTCAGTTACGTGTGTATACGCGATCGGCACAATAGGTATCACGGTACCAATTGCGCAAGCCCAGGGGGGGTGGAGCTTAAGGTTTAGGGAACATTGTATTCAGAAATAAACAACAAAACTAGCTGTGATTGGTCTATTATTTAAGAGTTGTAGTTTCTGTCTGGCTTAAAAAAAGTTGTGTCTTTTAGCAACATGTGAGATTATGTTAATTCATTTGTAGATCAATTTTTGTATTTTTTATGATTTTTTAAAAATGTGATACACCTCTCTGAAAATGTGTCCGTTGTGACTGGATAACACTTACCCCTGTCTAGTTCCAGCAGAGTTATCTCTCTTAAATGCAATGGAGTACCTGGTTCTGTCGCTGTCAAATTGACAATATAATATTGTTCTCTATGACAGTGTGTGACACGCATGCTAACGTAGGAGAGAAGGTATATTTATTTCACCAAACATTAACATTAAGGTCTATGGAAAAACAATTGGTACCGCGATACCAATACCGCCTCATCTCTCTGATTTGTTATATATACAAGGGATGAAACTCTACAATAGTGGGTTTGATGTATTAAGTTTGTTTGTGGAGACTGATATTATATATACTGAATAATTAGGTTATCCAACATCTCCATAAATTTGTATATTATTTTTATTATTTCAGTTTCGAGTTGCATATTTCAATAAAATTAAGCCATGCTCACATAAACCTTCAACGGACATGAAGTACATATATCCACCAACGTATCTACACGAGTATTAGATAGTGTGGTTTTAACCTTTATTTTATGAGAGCTTCGTCGGTGCTAAGTTTGTATTTTTGCTGTTATTAATGTATTTTACAAGAGTTGAATATTTCAGTTACAATTCTAAACAAGCTAAGAATTATGCACATGGTACATGTCGGTTACAGCTTGATAACAGACGACTAGGTCAAGGTCAAGCAATGCGTCAGGCTGAGAAATACCGTATGTACGTGGCTATGGTAACTTCCATTTGATTATTTGTAACGATACGTAATGTAAACTTCAGCCACATGAACCAGGCATGTGAAACGTCCTCCAAGGTGGGTGTCATATAGCGATTTTTAAATGTACCTGTATGATATAAATGTAACCGGATAAAACCAGGTCGCGGGCTATAGGTTGCACATACCTGACATAAGCTATAAACTACATAGTTAACATAGTTAATCTATTATATATATGACATACAAACAGATTTACATGACAGAAGCTACAAACTTATCAATCATTGACTTATATAAGAAATTGATATAAGTACTCTGTACTTAAAACAATAACGTTAAGTTTATACACTTAAGATATATACGGCATTCAGCTACTAACTGGTTGGAGTATTGAATACTGTCAGTAGCTTTAGTCATGTAATCTGCCAGATCAATACATGTATTACCGTATTTACCTCTGTGAGTTTATCACGACTATAGCCACTGACTAATAATGTCATAATTCTGAATGCAAGCCTTTTTTATCATGATTTACTTATATGTGGTTTTTGTTTGAAATTACTGACTCTATTGCTGGGAATATAGTGATAATATTAACTCAAACTGAAATCTCGAGGATTTCTACAGAAGAAGTTATTATTTCTAAGTGTATTTATCTAAGTGTAATTATCTAACTTGTCTTCAAGATGTTGGTTATCTGTGTCTGAATGCTAAATATTTGAGACGTCCTGCAGATGTTGGTTATCTGTGCCTGAATGCTCTGTCTTGTTGTTTATATGACCGTCTTGCAAATGTTGTATTTTGTAATTACTGGCTTTGCTTGGTCTACAGTACCGGAGGATGTGGATGACGGGCGGGAAATAGCAAGCATTCGCCAATGTACGCTTGGATTGGCTACAAAATAAGCTATAATATTTAATAATAGTTTATGGTGGTGGGGGTTAACAAATATTTGACGATTGGTGACCAAGTATTTTTTTGGGAAACTTTTGGCGCAACGGAAAGTGGGTGGTCTAGAGTTTTTGTGATAATTTGGCGGAGAGGAGGGTGTGTAGCATAGGGATGTTGTGAATAAAGTTACTTTTATCGTGTGGTGGATAGAGTATTGGTGTTTTGAAAAAAAAGATACGTGGATTGGGGGTAGGGGTCTAGAGTTTTGCGAAAAATAAATTGGAGAATATGCGGACGGGTTGATCGGAAAGGGGTGGGCTACGATGCACATTTATCTAACTACTCTTGAGAACAGCTGGGTTGAGTATTTACATGAACAGTGCACACCATGTCATGGATGTACACGGCGATTATGTTTTGTACATCTATACTCGTAATCCAAGAGTCGCGGATTCGATATCTGCCCAGGCCAGCCCGGGTTGCCTGCCTCAGTGTGTCTTTGGGAAAGGCCCCTTAGCTCCCATTTTCTCGGCATTATATAACCAGTAATGGGTTTTGTTTTGTTTCTTTTAAATCTGTTAACAACCTAACCACCTACCCACCCACCCCCCAAAAAATAAAAAAATTTAAAAAGTTTACATCTTTGATTCAATGTCCATCGTTCATATGTTTCTGATTATAGGTAAGATATATCTTCGAAAACCACTTTTCGTGCACTTAACGTGAATTTTAACGCGTTCGTTATAATATTGTGAGAATCTATTCAAATAACCATAGAAAGTGTTCAACTATATCTACTTCATTTAATCATCGAAAAAAAAAATTGGCATTAGTGTACATTAGTTCAGAATTACCGTTTTTCTGAGCGTGTGTAATTTTACTTCTTTCCAGAAGGAGGTCCATGGTTCGTGAAACAGACTCAAAAGTCACGTGGCATATGACCGGTTTGTGCCTGTTAGTTCAAGGTATGGATAGTGTTAGCTTATAGCGTCTCCATGTTTTTGAAATAAAAAAATAAAATTTAAAAATGAATTTTTTTCTTCCGTTAATTCTATATGCAGTTTGTGCACTTACATTACTGCTTGCTTGTTCTTTACCATATAAATACATGACTCAAGAGACAGAGAGAGAGAGACAGACAGACACACAGAGACAGAAGGAGAGAGAAATTTAAAAATAGACACTGGTGAATGGATACACATTTTATTATAATAGATTCAATGTCTTTTGATGTAGAATATATGTTCATTATGAAATAATACTGAAACGAAAAAGTCCGTAGTTACTATACATTTCGAGTGTAAATTTTCTTATGTTGTATAAGAACCCCACATGATTAAAACCAAATATTTACATTGGCTTTGCTGTTGTATAAATTACCAAACTGGGTTTTCCTGTTCAAAATATGTAAACAAAGCCATCATGCGATCAGCGGCGCTATCTTTAGCATATAATAGAAAATTCAAGGCCAAAATGTCAGACACAAATAAGACATTAGTGAAAATATAGATTTTCATTATGATTTTTTTAAATTACATGAAATTACCTGTTTAAATATCATTTCGTCTGACTTTACTATTTAATTCATTCCGGTCACTCTTGAAGAACGCTGGTGACACAGTTGATAACTCATTATGTCCAAACAAGCGCGTTAGGTCGCGAGAAACATGGCGCACGATTGAAGGATTATAAGTATATACCTGCTGGTTTGTTTATTTTTATCCGATTGCGCCCGGAGCAACTACACATGCACCAACACGTACATTTGGCTTAAGTCGGGATATAGATAGGTTAAAATTGTCGTATCTTCTCAACTTTGATACAGTTCTCTTCACAATTGTGAAACTAACACAAAGTTCATACCTTTTAATGTTGAATTGAAATATATGTAGTTTTCTATTGATTTATGTATATCAAAATGCAATAAAAATAACTAAACCGGCGCTTATAATGTCTTAATAACACTGCAATGATTTAAAGCAGTTCGAGACGAGTACAGACACTCTCTTGAAAGTCAAAAATATAACATCCGGTATAATTCTCTTCCGTGTCATCTACATAGCTATATGTCATCAATCGCTCATACAGACCAACACTTTATGGAATCTATTTTACTTCTGAAGTCTTTAGGTGACACCTTATAGTAAAATTTTACTGTTAAAAGTTCCTGCCATAACAATCCATAGCGCAGTGGGTTAGACTACAACTTAACGCCACTGCAAGTACCAGACTGCTTTTGTTGCTGCACTACAGCTGCCAAGAACCAACATCACAACCACCACCATCATTATTACTACTACTACGACAACAACTACTAACTACTAATACTACTACGATGACAAAGATGATATCTATTCCCCCTACTAGTACTACTACCAAAACTATTATTACTTCTGCCACCGCTGCTGCTGCTACGATGACGAAGATATTCTTTTCACTACAACTACTACTACAAATACTTTACGTCTTAAGTGCAAGGTTTCCAACAGCTGGTTCGTTGAAGGGTGCGGGATGAGCCATCATGGCGACATCAACGCCATTAAACACGCCTGCATTAATCAGGTCGATTTTACCACCGCCTCCCTCCTCTGCAGGGGTGCCAAGCACTGTAAACTGACAAAAAGAAAAATCAATCCAAAAAAGAATAATAATAATAATATCATCATCATCATCAACATCATCATCATCATCATCATCATCATCGCAGACGCAGCTCTGGTGATGCTTGTAAGCAGGCTCTAATGATAAGGTATTAGTATACAGGTTCTCTATAATACATATTTTTGACAAATTTACGTCAAGCAGAAGGTTGTGAACGGTGGAAAAGTGGAGAGCTAGAAAAAATGTAAAGAGTCTCGAATCAAATGAAATTGACTGATCCCCGATCTCTGCTCTCCCACAAAGTAATACCGTATGCAGATTTGTGATGTCAGTAAGCATATATATGACGTCACGAGAAGTCAGCTATTTTAGACTTTATCTAATTAATAATAATAATAATAATAATAATAATAATGATTGTTATTATTATTATTATTATTATTATTATTATTAATTAGATAAAGTCTTGAACATGTATCACTATTGAGATTTTCCATAGTACATGCTTTGAAACATTCGTAAACCAGAAGTTTTTTATCGTGAGTTTTCAACAGAGTTAAGCATTGCATAGAAACGGGGCAAAGACGACAAATAAATCAATCAGACAGATTTCGATCTGTACTCTTCAAGGACGCAATAGTGTAAATATAATTTGAAACAAATTCAGTTGCTTGAATAAACACATAATTTGTATTGAAACATAAAAATGGACAGTAATTGAAAATTTTAAAAAATAAATTTAAAAAATCGATTGTCCTGACAACGCAGTATCATTTCCTGTGCACAAGCTAAGAACTCGCACGTTTGTTGGTCGACGTATCTTTCATAACGCCATGCGCGATGACAGTTTAGACATGACATAACAAAATGTCACTGAGTTGCGCTCGCACTATTAGACTTTATCTAACGCGTATCTACCGTCAAACTTTTCTGGTTATGCTTTTTAAATTTTCGCTAACCGTAAGCTTGTATGAATTTGTATGAGACTAGAGCAGACTTGAGCGTCGGGGGGAAAAAAAGCAAACGGCTTCAATTAAAGTGATCGCGATCCCTACTTTCCGAGAAATGAAAATTGCATACATATTTGCAAGCCATTCAAACAATTTGGGTCAAACGAATGTTTTTTTAAGATCATAAAAGACAATAATTGGAAAAAAATCAAGAGATATTCCGTACAACGTAGAACAGTTCATTTTGAACTTGCAATTGCCGCAGTACGAGAAACCTCCATTGTGACACGCACTGTCACTCAGCATACGCAAAAAAAGGCAACAAAACAGTTCAAAGCATCATGCATTTCCATACTCGTCCAAAAAGAAAAGACCGCAATCAACAAAAATGATCTCTAATTAGGTACGAATCCGCAAGGAAAAAAGAAGGGGGGTGGGGGTGAGATCAACCTTTTTCCCTTTGTCTCATGTAGGAATTTATTCAGGTTTTAAGATAGTTTAAGGAGAAGGGGTTTGCAATATATATTCTCAATGGGACGAGACAGAACTTGTTTCTCATTTCATATTTATGATCCGAGTTAGTTCGCAATTATAATGTTACAATATAGTGTTTAAGTTCATTTGTTTGGTATCTGCAGTCAACACCTTCATAATAGTAAAACTATCCTTGTTAGTGTTAGTTGTTTAAACTTGACCCCATTATTTGGAGTTGACCATCTGCATCCAGATCTATATTAAAATCGAACTTGTACCTTAAGAGGCGCCGAAATAAATTGGTCCTGTTACACAATAAAAACGATCATATACGGTTTTGCAGTATTTAATGTATTGCCGGCATGCTCTTGAAAAAATCAAATCCAAGGATTCGTCTTCGCGCTGAATATCTTTCCTTACGTTCAAGCAAATGTTTTAACTTTGCAAACCATGCAATATTAATTTAATAATAATGATAATAATAACATTATTATTATTATTATTATTTATTGAAGAAGATGAAGGAGGAGTAATAGACAAGGAGAAGTAGGACAGTGCTAATTCTGAATAGAAGAAGGAGGAGAGATGAATTTTTAGCAGCAACAGTAAAATGAGCCATCATGTAAAAATGTATGATAGCTTTGACACAAAAACGGTAAGAATAAAGCTAGGTAAATAAAATAGTACACTTCAAGAATAGATTTAAATGCTAACCTTGCCAACAGGTTTTCCTGCAGATTCAAATGCCGCTTTGACTCCTAGGGCTGCGGCCACGCCCACTTCAGCTATGAGGTTGTGCCCACATGCATGCCCGATCTCGGGCAGGGCGTCGTACTCGCACAATACGGCAACATGGGGTCCAGTGTTTCCATCTCCAAGCACCGCTCGAAATGCCGTGTCCAGATGAAAGTTTTTCTCTACATTAAATCCATACTTTTCAAGGAAGGCAGTCAAAGCTTTGTGAGCATGATGCTCCTGGAAGTTCTCCTCAGGGTGGGACCAGATGTCTTGACTTACTGTACAAAGATCCTCTTTGGCTTTTTCTATCGCGTCGCACGCGACTTGCTTCGCCCCTTCCATAGTGCAATCAGACCTCTTCACAAATAAGGTTAATAAATAATAGCTACCCGTAGTCAAATAGTAATCTGCCTACCTCTACTGCGTATATGTGGGCCTGACTTGTCTATGAAAAGGGTGTAAGCAAAATACGCAGCTACGTCCCTTTTCCGTATAATGTCAATCTGCACGAAGATCTCTAAATGGTATTACACCACATACTATATTTGTGATGTCAAAAAAGAGCTTCTACGTGACTTTGTACCGGACATAAATATTTTCAGACCTACCACCGTCTTTATTAATGTGTATGCAAAGCCGTATCCATACTGCAATGTAAATCGTCATCACCTTTTTGTGGCCGGAAGTAAATGTATGATTAGTGAACGTGATGCACGCGTTCTGTCCAAGTTGCTGACCGATCAGGAGTTACAGACGTATATAAACATTGCGAGGGGCTAGACCAGGTCTGAATACGAAGGGCAGAAACAACGAGGCAACCACAGGAATGGAAATACCCGCTGGAGGAAACCAGTTATATTCGGTCCACTAACTCCGTACCAACATCCCTACCGATCATTATCACCCATACAAAACTCTTTGTCGTCTTGAAGTAGGAACTACAATGTACCCTGAGGCAAAACACAGTACCGTCTGGAGTGAGCCAAGAAGAGGGACTCATAGGGAACCAGTTGTTCTCATGGGGCTGGAGTAGAAGCAGCGTCACCTTTGACGAAGCCGGGATGAGCGTGGTACCAAAATGGCTTCCATCAGCCCGAGAGGATCTTTTATGACAAGCTGTGATGGAACAGGCAAACTGAGGGTTTTCAATCCAGCCCCTAAAACCCATTTTCGGCTATAACTCAAACTAAATTGCCTAATCTGGTTGGTAATAAGTGTGAACATTTTTAAACTCGGGGATCTTGCCACAAATGCCCACACAAACTGATTAAGATCACGAAAATATTAAACGGCAACTTATGTCTAAAGTATAACAACATGTACGCTCAGTACCGAAATTCAAAACTACGATGAATGAAAAATTTAACAACCTATGCAATATGATGTCATGCGACTTTCGCATAATATAAATAGGGACAGCCCGAATATAGGTAACTGGGCAAAATTATATACAATATAGTATGGCACTAAAACAGGTAAGTCTTTATAAGGCCTCTTCTGGCGAAAACTGTATGGCCCTGAAAAGACCCCGATTAGCATGCTGCTGAATAAACTAACGGCGTAGCGAAACCCAAATTGACATCACTAAAATTAACGGATACTTTAAGCCAACATAATTGGTACATTTTTCGGAAAACATACAAGTAGCGTAGTACACGAAAAAAAACAAAATCTTCTTAGTAGGAAAATTCACAACTCAGAAATATTTTAATCGGATATGTGACTCTCAAATCTTTGGCGTTAGGTTAGGGACAGCCCAACTGGAAATAGGAAACTTGACATAGATTTGACAAAAACGAAATAAGGTAACAACCGGTAGGCAGAGGCAGACGGACAGATGGATGGACGGAGGCAATCAAGGCGCCCTTCTTCCATCGCCTTGCTTGGGCGGCATTAATAATATGCGGTTAATCGCAAAAATTAAATAGTACGCAAACGCGTAGAACTTATGGCAGTCGTATATGTGTTAAAACACAATACACGAATGTACATGTGTTTAAACACAATACACGAATGTACATGTGTTTAAACACAATACACGACTTAAATCCACAATACATACATAGACCAGGGGCCATTCTACAAATAGAGTGCACAGGAGACACCATTGTGTACAACAGTGAAGATTAAACAATAACATTTAAACTGAAGATATTCCTGAAAAGAAGTACTCCTTGTTATACATTTTGTTGGCATCTTTGACTATCAATGTACGCAACTAATAGTGAGCTAGAAAGGTAGTGTGCGAGGAAGCAGTGTCAACTATAATAGTATTGGCTCAACTGTGATACGGTAGTGCGACTGGTAATATATATTCGCTAATAAAACGTAGCAGGAAACGTGACACTTCGGTATATACGGTATAGGACAAGAAATGTATTCTTAAGGTTGAGCAATCAATAACTGGCACTAGGTACAAAGTTTAGTTACTAGGTACACAGTTTAGTTACGTAGTGTTGACTTACGGACCGAACATTTCATTTTTCCTGAAGGGGTAGACGGGACATAAAATTTGTTTTTACCTCAAGATAAAAAAATTTCAAATAATATAATGGATATGATTATTTTGTTTTTCTTTTCTTAATAAATCAGAAGAAGAATATTTTTACAAGCTATTTGGGGTTGAACATTTTTATTTTACAAAAAATCCCAGGCACACTGCCTCCCCCATTAAAAATGGAATGATCGGACCCTTTGATCTGGATACTCTCTACAATCTTGTGTCACTCAGTGATGAAAATTTTATAGCAAAAGGTCTACATACAAATCTCCGTCTAGTAGCACATAAATTTCAGGTTCCCGGGTGCAATGTTTTCTCTAGTTCTGGCATGGTATATCACAGGTTTCATACTGACTTTTAAGTGAGTACAAATATAAAATAAAGCTGTGAAAAAGCGAGTGATATACAAAAGTGATACTTTACTTCATTCTGCTACAACTTAAACGATGCAAAGCTGACAAAAATATTTCAAATAAATTTTCAAGATTAAAATATAATTTGTCTTAAAATATCAAAGTATACAATTTAAACTTCTTTTAGGGTGCTCAGAGTGAGAGATATAGGAGTCATCTCTCTTTCTCTCTCTCTCTCTCTCTCTCTCTCTCTCTCTCTCTTCACCCCCGCGTACGAACCACTTACTGAACTCAGTACACAATAATTTTTCCTATGTATGCTGTGTTTTTCAGTACTGAACTTTTCAATGTGTCCAAACCCAAACAAATCATATGTTAATCAAAAAGAGAGGCTAAACTGTCAACAAATCAACGTGCCATGTGTCACAGATTTTACTTCTGGGACAGCTTTACTGCCGAATTACACACCGTGCACTGTCGCCAGAATGCATATAGAGAAACACAAGGTACTCCTCATACTCTAAACACTAAACAATTTCCTTTAAATCGATATCAGTAAAGCCTGTATCTAAGACAAGGATCACCACCAAAAAAAAAAGAGGGGGGGGGATATTAAGCTAGGTAGGGACTAAGTTCGTGGATACAACCCGGAAATAATAATTGTGACAGGAGTCCAATTGTGACTACTTATCTCATCCGTTAATAATGTCTCTTAATGTCAACATACTTTCATAGCATCAGTTGTAAAATGAAGACTACAATTTTACATCCTTTCAGCTATGGGCACTTATTTTGCCCATACCTTTTGCTCGTGGTGTGTGTGTGTGTAAACACACTCTTTGTACAAAACCGATCTTGCATGTTCATTAAGTTTAACAAATACGTTCGTGCAAAAAACCGATTGTCGTCCTGTGCGATTTTCCAGGCGAATCGCCTTCTCTGTCTGTCTGTCTGTCTGTCTGTCTGTCTCTCTCTCTCTCTCTCTCTCTCTCTATATATATATATATATATATATATATATATATATATATATATATAGAGAGAGAGAGAGAGAGAGAGAGAGAGAGAGAGAGAGAGAGAATATTAGTAGTAGTTGTAGAAGAAGTAGTTGTGGAAGTAGTAGTAGTAGCAACAAGCAAGAGCCTGCCTGAATTGCTTCCAAGTAGTTTATTCTTGCCAGTTTACTATTAATAAATTAATACTATTTAAATCATATTCACATTCATTAAGTGTTGTCATTCCTTTACATTGCATTGTGTACAAAAAGGACACAAGGATAAAGTAAACACCAAATGTTGTAAATTAAATAAATTTCCAGTCGTCATTATTTTAATTTACATCTAACAACTGTATTTCATCTTTTCTGCTTTCACTATAGTTAAATTGTTCATATGTGAAACGAGGTGCTACTTTGTGACTTAAATCGAGTAAGTTTTCTATTTGATCTTATAATCTGACATTCTTGTTACGTTTGTTTTTTTAACCTCTTAATTATTCTCGTTTGTTTGTACATTCATATACTTCGTAATTCTCGTATTTGTCTCTTGTTTTGTACACACATTTATTCGTTCGTTCATACATTCATTCGTTCTTATACTTACTCTCTCACTCTACTCCTACGAATGTTTTGTTCGTTCATTTGCTTTTTACATTCTTTTTTTATATTCATGTTAGATTAAAGGATGACTGGCGAAATCGCGAATTGAGTTAACTAGATTGTTCATGGCAATCTAAGTTTAAATAATTCACACAAAAATTACTTGTCAGCAAAAATATAAAACAAACTTAACGCACATAGCTATAATTATATTGATACTTCCTTCGCGGACATAAAAGTGAAAACATACGCCCAGGGAATTAGAGATTTTCACACAAACGTTTTTAAAAGTAATTTTGCATAAATGCATCTCTCTGTCTCTGTCTCCATGTCAGTCTGTCTCTGTCTCTCTCTCTCTCTCTCTCTCTCTCTCTCTCTCTGTTGTCTATCTCTCTCACTTTCTCTCTCTCTGTCTCTCTCTCTCTCTCTCTACACAATGAACAATGTTTACCCTGAACAACTGATTTTTGTTTGTCAGTTGACAAAACGACATGAAAATTTGTCTCAGTAGTTTTCTCTTTATGTGAATGAGAATTGTGTTTCACAACTAAAGATAGTACATTGTTGAGAAGGTAGTCAAGAACTTTTAGAAGACCACAAAACGGGGCTTGACATGATCGTTCATTTTACTTTTTGTAAAGGGATAATTGTACTTTTCATTTTTCTCTCTTATCTAATTATGGTCACTTTACTGATGAAGTATCTCTTCTAACTCTCCTACTTCTACATAAAGTATTAGTGACAAAACGAAAACAACTGACAACCACTGAAGCAAACTTGCGTGATTGCCCATATGTTGACAAATCCCGGTGGGCCGCCCGAAAAAAATCCGTTTTTACCGGTGTTTTACTGGTTTGAGCAAAACCCCGAGTATGTCCCGGCAGACCGCCGCATCGATGGGCCAGTGGGCCGTCAAAAAAATCCGTTTTTACCGGTGTTTTACTGGTGTGAGCAAAACCCCGGGCATGTCCCGGCAGATAAGTCCAGGGCCGAGTTGCTTACCCAGTACACTCCTGGTAAAGACACATTTTAATGTCAACATAACGTTCAAAACGACTCTGCACATTTGAGATTAAGATGATGACATACATACATATATTACTTTTTCTTTTCTCTTTAAAGAATAAGTTGGACAAAAAAATAACATATGTAGATGGTTTGTAACCGTATGAGGAAATCATTAAAAATCAATCTTACTACCAATTTGATTAAGAGGCACATCATTGAGGAGGGGATTGCTTGTCTCCTTTTGTGACGTGTTTTGTTCTTAATTCATCATCTGTTTTAAAAACAACAAGATGTTCCATTAAATTATATTGTGTATATTCAGCATGACTGACATGTCTTTCCAGGGATTGGAAACACATAATGGAACAACTACTGTCCATGCCCATATGTTGACAAATATGTATGTGTTTAGTAGTATTCATGCACCTCAACACAATAGTAGCGATATGTTGCAAACTAAAGCTAAATTTCGACAAATATAAAAACGAACAATTGCACAAACAACGTTTGTAAGATAATCCATTTAAAATAAACTCAATTTAAGTAGAAATATTGAGAATTTTAGTTTATTTTATCCCTGGTCTTTAATCAAAAGAGCCTTCAGACTGAGATTCGAAATCAAATAATTTCTCAGCCATTGTATTGAAGAATTAAAATAAATAATTCGCAAACTATTTTGATATTTGGCAGCAATCAGGTGCTCGAAAGTCTGGCGTAACTTTACCACTACATCTGTTCTAATGTTTACAGCTGAATAAACAGATAACTAACTTAGCTTGGTTTTCGAATCACCTGTATATTCATAGCGGGCTTGCTTGTTAAAACCATAAATGTACTCTGTTAGGAGCCGTTAAATTCCTAGCATATTCCTAAAATGTTTGAATCTTCCAATTCAACCTCAATCACGTCAATAATGTCTTACATTTTATAAAACAGTACACAATTTAAATTTTCTACACGTCTCCTGCCTCGCAATTTGAATTTACTAAAGACCTATTTATATATAGTATTTACCTATGGTTGCCTGTGATGTACACGTATTGCCATTCAGCTTTGTGTGACTTACAGCTTGTGTAGCCTGAATAGACGAACTTGTATGTATAACATCAACATACACAAAAGAACTTTCAGATTAGTGATAAAAGGAAACACAAATACTATATCTACTCCGTACAGAAAATATTTGGTGAACTCACTGTAATGACAAAACACATGCACAGTACTTTTCGTTTCGCTAAAGTTAAAGTTCTGCGATTACATGCAAGCGAGCTTTGTAGTGTCATATTTTTGGTCACGTGATCCCGCCTGTTGCATATATATACGGGCTAACAGGTTACGATGCAGAGCAGGAGCATACGCAGCGAAACAGAGCTAGTCATGGAGCAAATAATTCCTGATTTCGCCCTGAATGCCTTGAAGGGCCTCGGCCTTTCACTGGCTTCAGGGTGGAGCTTAAGAGCCCAGGAGAAGAGAACCACTCTTCTCCTGATATGGGAAGAAAAAAGAAATGAGGTAGAAAGAAACCCAAGGGATTGGAGACGAGGAGGGCCATGGAGGGGACGGGCCTGGAATAAGCAGTGGGAGCAACGAACGCCCCCTAAGCCGAAGCCGAGCCGTCCTGTCACGGTCCCCAAACCAGTAGTGCCATTGCCGCCAAGACCAACAACACCACCGCCGCTGCCAACTACTACAGCGTCGACATCGCCGCCAAAACCAGCAGCGCAACCAGCTACGCCACCGCCGCCTACTCCTCCAGCGGCAATATCTACACCATCTGTAGCTGGGTTACAGGAGACAGAGTCTCCAAGGAAAAAACTAGAGGAGGAGAAGAAGGAGGAGAAGAAAATGGGGGCAAGGAAGACAACATCGGCAGGAAAGAAGAAAGCTTCGTCACCACCTCCACCACCACCAAAACTGTCCACTTCCATACCGCCACTAGAAGAGGGCAAAATAGTCCTAACCGGCACCCCACACCAACAAGCGTGGACATACGTCTACCGTATGGCCTTGCACACCGGAACTGGTGAAGATATATGGGAGGAAAAAGACAAAGCCGTTAGCTTCATCGACGACCACAGGACAATATTGTTGACGGAAAGCAGTGGAGGGGAAAAAAGGTCGAAAACACGTATTAAAAAAGCTATAGCAAACATCAGGAAAATGGGACGAAGATACATTGAAACTGAGGCACAGCTAGCAGTGTTCATATGCAATTTCTTGATCGCATACCACCGGATTGACGCCCTCCCCTTAAACTGCGAGGATTGGATGGATGACAAAGCCCTTTATCACATCATTGACCCAGGTAGCAGAAATCGACCACCAAAGAGATTACATGTGCCTGGGCAACTGAAGGAAGCATTGCCGATGCTAGGGGTAATACCCAGCCCTTTTAAGGGCTAAGGAATTCTTTCAAGGCCTCCAGGTTTTCACTTTGGCTTGAAAACCTTTTCGAATTCAACTAAATCTTAACACAAATATGATCAATTATCCACCGAATTCAATGATAACTTGTCAATATCTGATTACGATCACAAAAAAAAAATCAAAGGGGTACTCTAACCTCTAATTATTTATTTATTCATCTTTTTTCAGAAAATACATGTACATTTTGTACACGAAATTCAAAATTGATAGGGAAATAGGAAAATTTTATTTAACTGTGAAAATGTGACCATAATTACAACATGTGGCTAACACACAATTGGTAATAGGGACAGCCCGACTTAGTAAACTGGGCAGAATTTGACCTCTTACGATCCTGGCGTTTCTTCCGTTCCGCTTCGTGTCTCCCTTGCCAAGCCCAAGCCGCCTGCCACGTTCCTGACATAGCATGCGGTGCATGCATTGCATTTAAACCTGTTAACATTGAGGTTCTAATCCTATGTACAGGTGGAAAGTAAATGGTTACACACCCTCCTAAACGTATCGCGCCTTCAATGAACCCCAGTCTTGGGGAAACCATGCAGCGATGGAGGGGTGTAACAAATTCACAGAGTGTGTTTTGCACACTTTGTACACCATTGTGTTATTAATAACACAGTTTGGTGAGCAATTAAATAGTGCGCCGTGCGCATATTAATGAGACGTACATGACGGAATCGTCGCACACGTCTATAATCCAACTTCAGTCAGTCAGTTACGATGGTGGTGTGGTCTGAAGTGATATGGTACGGAATAAGCAAGAGCTACAGCTAAGACGTCCCTTCGAGTGAAGTAGTACAAACCACCCAGCCGCAGCAATCACCTTTGGCCGCAGATCACTGAACAGGATAAGGCAGAATTAAGGATCTTGAACGGTTAAGGACTAGGTCTTTCGTCAAATTAGAACAAGGGAGCTTCAAGGCCTGTTAAGAAAGCACGGGGATCTTGTTAACCAGTATCCAAATACAGATTGTTACTGAAGATCCATCTTCTCTCATTTCTGTGTCTCTGTTCTTCTCTCTGTCGATCCTGAAGGAGCGACGACTCAGACCACGACCTGGTCGACTACTCAGAATACGATCCTCTCGGCGAGTTACAATACGGTCCAGTCGGCGACTCGCGGCACGACACAATCGACGACAGGAGCGACATAGAGATCCGGAGAACGACCAAGTTGGCTACCAGGCGGCAAGCTAAAGCCGAGAATACGACAAATGCCGCTGGGGCAGAGATCTGTCAGATTCTGAAGAGCCAGACCTCAGACAGATACAGCGGGGTTTCACACCAACATAAATACCTATCTCAAAGAACCCGAAAAGGCGAGATTCGTGGAAGGGTGTCCGAGTAATTTCCGCTACATTACTTGAAAGTAACTACACTTTAGGCTCTACTAAGGTAGCCATTCAGGTGTGTCATAATGATATATATGTAGTTCAATTTGACCATCATTTCCAGCTATGTGAAGGGACAGACATCAATGGTTATACAAACAGATAATAATTTTATTTTCATTTTCATTTCTCCCGTAACCTTGCTGGTCGTAGGGGCGCCACTGATGATTTTGTGACAATCTCTCTCCATTTCGCCCTGTTCTCCACTGCTCTTTGGGACTTTGCAAAGTCCATGCCTGTCCACTCTTTGATATTATCTTCCCATCTCTTCTTTTGTCTGCCTCGTTTTCTCTTTCCTTTCACTGTGCCCTGTAGGATTGTCTTTGACAGGCCAGTTGAGCGTGAGACGTAACCATACCATCTTAGTTTGCGTTTCTTTACAGTGGTGAGCAGATCTTCATAAGGTCCAATTGCACCTTGGAATTTAGTGCGCACCTCCGCATTGGAAACGTGGTCTAAGTATGAGATTTTCATGATCCTTCGATAACATCTCATCTCTAAGGCATGGATTCTTCTCTCTAATTCTGCTGTTGCGGTCCATGTGTCACATGGATATAGGAATATGAACATGACGAGGGAGCGCATAAGCTTGCTCTTGGACCCAAGCGTGATGTTGCTGTCTTTCCAAATATGCTTCAGCCTAGCCAGAGCAGCTGTTGTCTGCGCAATCCTGGAAAGAACCTCAGGTTTTGAACCTTCATCAGAGGTGATAGCACCTAGGTACTTGAAGCTTGTTACTGTGCCCAGCTTCTGTTCATTCACTCTTATTTCCTTTTGGATGCCACTAGGGTTGTTTGTCATTAGGTTTGTCTTTTCAGCGTTGATCTCCATCCCATATCATAGTGATGCCTGATTGAGACGGTTCACTAAGGTTTCCATTTCTTCTTCATCTCCTGCTAAGCCATCGAAACGCAGGTTGGATGATTTTATCTTCCTCCAACACTGACACTCCCCTCATGGTCTTCCAAGGCGTCGGACATGATCCTTTCTACTTAGATGTTAAAGGGAGTGGGTGAGAGAATGCACCCCTGTCTGACTCCGACTATTGTTCTGAACCAGTCTCCTATGTTGCCATTGACGAGAACTGTACTAGTCACCTTGTCATACAGGGTTTCTATAGTGCGGATTAATTTTGCGTTTATGTTGTATATCCGCATGGTGGCCCACAAGGCTGCATGCCATACCTTATCGAATGACTGTTTGAAGTCAATGAAGACATGATAAAGGTCCTGCTGATGATGGAGATATTTTTCACAGAGGATTCTAAGACTGAAGATCTGTTCTGTAGTGCTACGTCCTGCTCTGAAACCTACCTGTTCTTCCGCAATGATGTGCTCTGCTTGGGGTTTGTCTATTGAGGATGGTCTTGAGCATAACTTTGCTTGGGTGACTGATGAGACTGATTGTTCGGGAGTTCTGGCATAGTTGTTAATTCCCTTTTTTAGGAAGAGTCACGATTAGAGACTGGGTCCATGGGGTGGGCCATTCTCCTGTTTACCAGATTTGGTTCCAGATTGTTGTGAGGACATCTATCATGGAAGTTCCCCCTGCTTTAACAAGTTCTGCTGGTACATTGTCTACCCCAGCTGACTTCCCCTTCTTTAGCGCCTTTACTGCAGCCTCTACTTCGTCCCTGAAGATCGGGTGATCAACCTCTGTTGGGGTCAGTGGTACGTTTAGTACAGCTTGGTCTCCAGAAGTCTCCTGGTTGTAAAGCTCCGAACAGTATTCCGTCCATCTGTTAAGAATGTCTTTGTTTCCTGTCAGACTAATACCAGCCTTGTCCTGAATTGTATTAGATCTCCACTGTTTTTCAGTTGTCAGGTCTTTCACCAACTGGTATGCCCTTTTACTGTCATTCTGGTTCAGGCTTTTCTCGACTTCCTTCCATTGGTCCTCTAACCAGCTTTCTTTTGCTTTCTGTATGCTCTTCTTAATCCTGTTGTTAATCTCATTGTATTTTTTGCTCCTTCATGGTCTCCTCGCTTATTCTTCAGTTTTCTCCTCACATCGCAGAGGTAGAGAATATCTGCTGTGACCCAAGGCTTCTTTATTATACGATGCTTGCCAAGGATCTCTCTGGCTGTGTCTATTACTGCCCTGTTGAAGGTGATGATCAAGGAGTCTAGGTTTATTTCTTCATGTCTCAGAATTGCGAGTGGTAAAAATGTGCCGCCTATTGATGCTTCAAATGCTTGTGCCAGGCTTGGATCTTTAAGTTTTTCAAGGTCGAACCTGATCCTAACTTGTCTTGGCTTATTGGTCTTCCTCAGACGAAGTTCGATAGTCATAATCAGCAAGCCATGGTCGCTTCCTATATCAGCTCCTGGGAAGCTACGTGTTCTGGCAATGTTTACGCTAGACCGGAAGTGCTTTCTCACCTCGATGTAATCAATCTGGTTGTGATGTTTTCCGTCTGGGCTGTGCCAAGTCCATCTTCTGGATAGTTTGTGGGGGCCAAGGGTGTTCGTTAGCACTAGGTTATTGTATGTGGCGAAGTCCAGGAGCTTGAGTCCTCTCTCATTTGTCTGTTTATTACAGTATAGACCACAGACTTCTCTCCAGCCTGCTTGTGCGTCTTCTCCTACCTTAGCATTCCAGCCTCCTTGAATAACCAGAATATCCGTCTTGGTTGTCTCGTCTATGAGAGTTTGAAGCTGGTCATAGAACACATCCAGTTCCTCGTAATCATGGTCAGATGTTGGGGCATACACCTGTATGATGGTGATCTTAAAGGGAGATGCCCTCACGCGGATTGTAATCATCCTGTTAGACACTGATCGACAACCCATGACTGCACTCACAATGTCCTTGTGTACCATAAACCCGACTCCGTGTTCATGCTTGTTCTTATGCCCACTGAAGTAGATCCTATGTCCGTCATCTGTTGATCTCTCTCCGAAATTTGTCCAGCGCATCTCGCAGAGTCCAAGGATGTGCCATTGGTATCTTCCCATCTCATGTGTTAACTCCTAGAGTTTCCCTGCTGGTCTTAATGTCCTGACATTCCATGGTAGTTGCACCAGTAGCATACTTGTCACCTCCGTCCTGGTGTCCAGCGGATGGCGCGGTCATTCGTAACCCGGGCTGCGACCGATCCGGTATGTGAAATATATTTATTTGTCATTTCGTCATCATTGGCGTATCATGGGCCGTTTCAACCTGGCGGCGCCCATCCCTCTCTAGGCTGTAGACTATACGGCTCGCACTGGCCTCGAACATGTGACCGTTAAGTTCATCTTTGGAACACTTCCGCCCTCGCAATAAAATTTTTCAGAAATATTTTTGATCCAGTCAGATGTATTGCATGAAATTTCGTAACGTTAACGTGAATTAAATCTTAATGATTATGAGCATTGATGAAACACGATGTATTCGTTATCAGTTTATGCTGTAGAAAACAACATAAAAGGTACAATTTGGACCACTAATATCTAGATTTTAAGGGTCTGCAATATAAAACAAGCTTAACTTTTTGTTTTTTTTAATGTTTCGACATTTTGAATAAAGTAGATTATACTTTTGGTACTTCTGTTATGCTTACCATATAGGAGGGAAAACTAAGCAACTGCTCGATCTCTACCAAGAACTCGTCTGCTAATAAGTTTAGTTTTAGTAGAAAGTATAATCTTTAAAGGTTTTATAAGAGCAGAAGAAATACGTTGATATGTTTCATTTACAATATCTTATTACTAACATTTTAAAAACATAAAAAATATTGTACCAATTTTTGGGGACAACATACACCTATTATACCTGCAATTGGCATTATTGACAACCTTGTACCAGGTCTTTTGAGTCTAACAATTTGAGGATACATATATTACCTTCAGAAGATACACTGTAATACTAAATAATTACTATGACAAATACACAACAACAACAATAATAATACAGTGAAACTTGTCTAAACCCGACACTGTTCGGATCAATAATTTTTACCGTCTTACAGAAGTTACCAATATACTGAGTTTTCAATCGAACTACATCGGCCCTATTCGAACCAAAATATGTGGCCTGTCTGTAGGTTGAGCAAACTCTTGGCACGGAAGATCGTAACTGCTTGTTAGTGGTCTATATCTCAGTCAGCACTCAGTGTCTTAAGAATATCCATACCTAACCCTCGGACGTGAGAGTCCCCGCTTCCAGGGTCTCCGATTTCTGGTCCCCGACTCCAAAATTTTCAAATTGGATTCACATGTTTTCTTTATACTAGACTCAAAGTATTGAAAACTGCATCCATAAACTTCCATTTTTAAAACCATATTTAAATCTTTGTACTCTACGGATATAGTTGTACAGTCGTTTACATAAATTAAATGAACATCTCATTGGACGTTGCTGCTTTATCTGCCAAAGATAAGAAAGTTTAATCTAGGCAGCAAATCCTTTCTGCATCTATGTAGTATCCAGCGTAAAACACACACACACACAGACACACACACACACACATATATATATATATATATATATATATATATATATATATATATATATATATATATTAGAGAGAGAGAGCGAGAAAATGAAAGAGTATTGCAAGCTTTAATCTGTTACGTCCGTTAAGTCGAATCACTATCAACTGAAATGTGTGAAGAAGTTGCCACATGAGAAGCCTTTTCTGTCAGTAATGCCTCCCAGTGAAGAAAAATAGAAAATCTCAATTAACGAATAAAATTATTATCGTTTAGTATGTCTTCAACAGATCTAGTCTAAATAACAAGTATTCATTATGTGCTTAATAAATTGAATTCAATAACAGATAGTGTCATGTTGATACGGTCTTATTGGGCAGCCATTCAAGTAAATCACCGAATGTTTTTTACTGCATTATGTTCGAAGTGGCTTTTAGGAAGTCAACTAATACACTTATCAAAGAACAGAGGTTGTTTTATTTTTATAGGTTTTAATGGCACTTTAAAGACATTATTGGCTATATCATGCCGAGGAAATGGGAGCTAAGTGCTTTCACAAAGACATGCCGAGGCAGCCAATCCTGGCAGGCCTGGGCTGGTATCGAAACATTGGATTATGAGTCCGATCCTCTACCAACTGAGCTACCTAAATAACAGAGAATGTGGTTGTCGATATCATTTCTCATTTGATAATTAGTATTAGTACATCACAGGATACATTCTGGAGTTTCGATTGTCTAAATGCAGGTAGAGTAGGCATTTCCCTTTGATTACGGAAAACCATACCTGGCAACGGTCATTACACCTGTCCCAGTGGACACTATTGCCACGCGGAGATGTTATATAAGGTCACATAACGCCACGTGAGGTAGTAAAGGTAAAATGGGGTGATTTTTTTCTTCTAAATAGATAGTGAGGCGAAACTCTGGCGCAAGCAAACTTAGATGTGTATGGATCTATACCTTGCCCTGTGCCTGCGTGTGTTTTTACTGTGTACAAACCTAAAACTTCACCCCAAAAAAATTAAATAAAAATATACATACAATAAATGTAAATGAGACATCAGTTATCTCTCATGGGTTATACAAAATGTTCTAATTCGCAATATGGATATTATTGTCCCAGCTAAAACGACTATAAAATAAAACACAAAATTGAAATATTCCACAAAATATGAAAGTTTCAGGCAGTTATAACTCGTGTTCCAGTCATTCAGCCTATCAAATCAAACTATTAAAATACACTGAATTTTCTTTTTAGTGTAGGTTGATGGAAAATTTAGAAACTGTATATTTCTAGTCATTTAACAATTATATATTTAAATATTTTTCTCATTTATCTTTAATAACATATGTTGCATACAATGGAGCATTATCAGTAATTCCTGGTACCTAAACATTCTTGAACAGACGACAAAACATCCAGTTTTAATTCTCGTAACATTTTTAGTTATTGAAATAATCTGATTCTGTTTCCAGTTTTGTAAACTTACATATATACAAGCAATAAGGGTCATCTTTATTGGTGGAACAACTAACTATCATTTAAAAATTTTTGTCACAGCTTTGGAAATAAATAAATAAACTTTTAAAAAATAAATACATAAACAAATAAATAAAGCAGCGAAAAAAGTAATCAATAAACAAATAAATAGACATATGGAAGCGGACGCTATAAATAGCATCTGACCAATAATGACATATACAATTTCCTTTCAGTATAAATATTTTAACATGTTTGAATTTTATTTATTTTCCAAAAGAAATTACCCCCTTCCCCACACCCAAACAAGACAAGAAACAAACACCATAATATTAACTCCAGATATTAGATTCCATATTGCAGAAGGAGAATTAGAACTAAAAGTATAATATACATACGGGTTTAAAGGAAGAAAAATATTACAGAGTAGAAGCTTGTGTTCTGTAATACAAGTATTAGGCATGAGGGGCAATTCAAATAGTAATACATTCTGTATTAAAAATGTTATCTTGTACACTAAGCGGTAAATTACATGTTGAGATCTAATAATAACTGATAATAAATATACGTAATTTATAAACAGAAACTACCTTGTAGGTAACCAAATAATTATTATTGTTAGTAGTGTTAGTATATACATGCCGTCCAGCCTTTCACATATATAATAACTTTTCTTTATAGTAAATATATTCCCTTCTCTATGTACAATACTTCATTCACTATCAGATAAAACCTATTGCAATATTATGTTAAGTCTTTTCTCGCAAAATCTTTTACTATACATTTTTTTTAGTCCGTTTTCAGGCAAATTTTGTCAAGGCCTGTAACACATTCCGAAATAGTTCGATTGATATCTCGTAAAACCTGAGAATGCTCAGCCCACTCACAAATATATCTTTTTAATCAGCATTTCTAAAAAGTGAAAAGGTTGAAATGTCATGAAAATTTGACGAAAAAATTGAGTAAAATCTTATAACTACAGCAAAGGTATCCTATTGGCTCTTGTCCGATAACTAAAATGCATCCAGTCACACTGTAACTACGTAACGATTCACAGTTACGGACGACTGGATTGGTATGCGATCCATGGAATATATTTTTTTAATTACGTATTTTATTACCCCAGACATATAACAGTGCCAAGGTTGGGGAGCCTTGGACTCACTGTTTACAAAAAGCATATTGAAAATCGCTTGTCCATTATATGTTGTAAATTATACAATTGATTGTAATTCATCAAATTTACTTCAACTATTGTCTGAGGTTTGAAAAAAACTATAACAACAGGAACAACAACAAAAAATGAAAAACAAAAAAGAAAGAAAGGTAGGAAGAAGAGATGTAATACATGCATAGATTTTTTTATTTTCTTTGGAACTTGGGTAACGTGGATAAAATTAGTGGCGAGGACAGCCGTTCTAATAATTTATGTTGATTCAATTCCTGTGGACTTCAATGAGTAGAATTAGTTATATTGTGAGGAAAGATTCTACGCAATACACCCCGTTCTCATAGAATTAGTTCTATTGAGAGGAATGATTCTACGCAATACACAACATTTCTCATAGAATTGGTTCTATTGTGAGGAAAGATTCTACGCAATACACCCCGTTTCTAAAAGAATTTTTAAACTAAATTATTATTCTTAACCATATAGAATTCAGAAAGATAGTACATTTTTAAAAAATTCAAAAATGACTGGTAGATTGAAGTTATTTGTTCTTTCACTTTCGGTACATATGTGATATTTAGTAATACAAATTATGCAGTTAAGTTCTTCCGAGTTTTATTATGTGTCGCCAAGAATAATTTCTGTTGAGGTGTGAAATTCATTTGTTATCCGTTTTTGTGCTTTTTGTAGTTTTTGTTACTGCTTTTTGTTGTTATTTTTTATTACTCAGAAAGGATTTATCAAAACTTATTAGTATGATTATATTCCCAAACAAATGTTGAATGGTTTCTTCTTCTTCTTTACAGAAACTACATAGATTATTTGAATTACACCTATCTAGTTTAAATAACCTTTTACAGGTAATATGCTGTGAAGTATTCTATACTGGAACCAATGTATTTTAGAGTCTCTAGTGCTTTTGAATACATGTTTGTAAATTTGTTTCCATATATCTGTGTTAGAATTTTAAAAGAATTTTCCTTTTCAGTCTTCTATTAGGTATGATGATATTACTATTAATAATTATATACATATCTGTACACTCCTTTATGTTTTGTAATAATATCTTAATATGGTACGCTATACACGGATCAAGTATCTGTGTAAGATCTAATTAGTATGTTATGGATCTAATATATTTTTAATACTATTTTAAAGACCCATACAAAGTAATTGATCTTCCTTTTCAGTATTACATTTTCTCCTGAAGTTTCCAAATGTACTAAAGTTAACTCCATCAAACATATCGCTTATAAACTTCACACCTTTATTATACCAAGATCAACAAAACCCAGTTTTATCTGCAACATTAATATTGTTATTTTTCCAGATGGGTAGATTTAAGCATTCTTTCAAAGAATCAAATTTTGTTTTTTCATAAATATAAATCCAAGTACTGAATACACCTACTCCAAAAACATTTATTACAACATTTCTTAGTTTCTTCACATGCTCTATCCCAAGATATGTGTAATATGTTTAATTTCCCCAAACAGTTTCATAAAGATATCATCCCAAAATATTTTGATCAAATAATTGTTCTTATCCAAGACCATTTCAGTGCCCGAATTAATTGTTTTGTTAAATTCACCATATTTAGTAAAACCGTTCTCATAATTTTCTACAAGTATGTCCCTTTTTATCATATTATTTCTGCCTTGCTAAATAAATCTAAAGAACGATTTACTAACATTTTGTGAAGTATTATCAGATGGATTGGGTAGAGTCAGGAAAAAGGGATTAAGTTTGGAGAAAGCTAGCATTTTAATTACTGTTATTCTTGCAATAAGATCAATACTCTTTTCGACTATTGAGTAAGTACATGTAGTGATTGTACTTTGGGGATGTATTTTTGATAATTATTATCTATCATTTGATCTAAATTCACCGAAAACTCTATACCTAAAGGATTAACTTGGGATTCCCCCAAACTGATTTCCGACGAACGTGATGGATTATATCTTTACTAAATCTTTTACTTCATATCCATATTATTTTGGTTTAATCGTGATTTACTCTTAGGCCTGATATTGAAGCAAAATATTCTAATAGATTCAGAGTGGAATAGAAAGATTTCTGGGAACTGTCAAGGATTAGGGTAGTATCGTCCGCAAACTGTGTGACTTTATGTTCTTTATTATTTTCTACTATACCTTTAATATCTCTATTACCTCTTATCAAAATTGACAATATATCTGTGCAAAGTAAAATGGGTATGGTGAGATAGGGTCTCCTTGTATACAGCCCCTTCTTACTACAGAGAAATCAGAAATATTTATTCTGTATAACCGCTGAAGACATATTTGTTATAAATAAATATCTTACTGCATTTTGTATAAAGTTCCCCAAATTAAAACACTTTATAACTTTTCTAGAAAAATCAATGAAACAGTATCAAATGCTTATTCAAAATCAATAAGAACTAGTTGACCAGGAATATTATATTTTTCTGAATAGTGTATTAAGTCAAATATTTATCTAATGTTTTTATCTCTATGTATACCTTTAATGAATCTAGTCTGCGATTCTGATATTATCGAATTCAACACATTTTTTTACTATCCGAGCTATTACTAAGTTTGTTTGACATTCGGAAATAAGAAAAATCTAATCTAGCATGCTTTATTGGATATTTACTGCGCCAAGTGTATCCTCTTAAATATGTGTGTCAAGGAGTCTGTAATAGTCAACCATGTTGTGATCCTAAATGAGTTCTTTAAATTGTTCTCTAGCTTTTGGATTATTAACACTTGCATACCCTTCCAAATCCAAAATAGGATCCAATACTAAATTAAAGTCACCACATAAAAAAATAATTGGGTTGTTAAACTCATCAATTGTTTCTTCCACTCTATCAAACAAATTAGGATCATCTGAATTAGGGTCATACAAGTTTAATAAGTGTTATTCTATTGTTTTGTATATTCGAGTCAATTCCCAGTAAACTGCCATCCATTTCTCTTCCTTCTCTATGTAATTTAAATTCAAAATTGTTATTAAACATTATGCTTCCCCCATTGAATTGAACTCGTGCGAGTTAAAAATGCATTTATGTCCCCATTGTTTCAATATACTTCTCTTCCTTTGATGTAAAGTAAGTATCTTGTAGGCAGACAATACTATATGTTTTACCTTTAAAGAAATTTAAGAGATCCTTTCTCTAAGTGGGCATTCCCAATCCCTGACAGTTTGCAGATGCTATTGTAATTGTACTATCCACTGTTTGAATTTAATTAAAATTTACCATGTTTATTATGGTTTATACATTTAAATGGTAAGAGATTATCCTTTGAACCGGCTACTACATACGAATACATCGGTATATTAAGGGTCAATACCCTCCCTGAAATGCATGTTGAAGTACTTTGGTTTTAATTAGACTAGGGCAAGTAAAACAGAGAGGATGAATATAGGGATGCATGACAATGTTGAAAGAGATAAAATAAAAATAAACATACGTGTTTGAAAAAAAAAAAAACATAAATAAACCAAAGAATAATAAAGCTGATTTAAGATAGCATATATCTTTCACAGCAATAATTCACTACTTAAAATCTGAATTGTGGTTAAGAAACTCAAGGTATATATATATTTTTTTTTTAAACCGTAACAATCAGTACATAATCAGCAATTATGGAATATCTGTTACATGCCAATTGATTGACAGGTGCCAAATACAGCCGAGCGGTCAATGGGCTTGATGTCATCGCCTGTTCTGGATTCGGATGTACAGCTTTATTGATGTCATCGCCTATTCTGGATTCGGATGTACAGCTTTATTAAATTCATCTTTAATTTTGTCCAGGACGGCAGGATTTGAAAAGATATCCAGTGCTGTCATTGCTAAGGCCTTGCCCTGGACCAGAGTAAATGGCTGTGCTATACGATCACCTAGAAGAGTATATATATATATATATATATATATATATATATATATATATATATATATATATATATATATATATAAACATTCAATAGGATATCAATATCAATCCTTTATTCAACTTACAAGCGCTTTCGCATCATCGTCATAGATGCTCTTCAGATAGATACATTATACTTTCAAAGTATTTTTGTAAATAACCAATTTGACGTCAATGTTATGTCAGTTACATCATTGTTTAGAGTGCGAGGTATAAACAACTCGCTCCAGAGTTCTATTTAAAAAAAAAAATACTTCCGAAGGATCTTGTGGGATTTCTATGCAGATCAATAAAGTATGGATATAATGCAGGAATACTTTCAGATTTTCAGACTCAAGGAGCCATCACATGTTTACCACAGGAAAAAAAACAAGACGGAAGATACATTGAAAATTGGAGACCTAAATCTCTTTCAAATATTGATTATAAGAGCTTCGGGAGCTATTGCAGCTCTGATTAGAAACGTTCCTCTCCCATGTCATTGGTGGTAGTCAAAAATGAATAATGAGGGGTAGATTCACTGAAGAAAATACAAGGTGATTATACGAAATCATGGAGCAACCGGAATACAAATATATATATATATATATATATATATATATATATATATATATATATATATATATATATATGGTTTATTATGTGTATTATTCTTTATATATTTTGAAAAAAGCTTTGATTCAATTAACTGCAGCTTTATGGAAAAATCTTTACAATCTTTTAACTTTGGTGATTATGTTTGTAAGTGGTTTAAATTGTGTTGCAATAACTTTAAAACTTGTGTTATAAATAACGGACATATGTCATCATTTTTTACACTTGA
Organism: Margaritifera margaritifera; assembly: GCA_029931535.1. NCBI lineage: Eukaryota > Metazoa > Mollusca > Bivalvia > Unionida > Margaritiferidae > Margaritifera > Margaritifera margaritifera. The sequence goes on along the minus strand of JAQPZY010001306.1, from coordinate 1,070,249 downwards.
AAGACGATGTTGTCAACGCGATCCCATTACCGCGTATTTGTGTATCATTGGTACTGAGATTTTAGCGATAAATTTAAAGCAAAATGTGGATGTACGGGTACTGATCTTTGATGTCAGTGAGTATAAATTGGTCAGTATGCTGACGAGGCTTTGTTTTTTTTTTTTAATGTCTGGACTAAAATGTAACATAACAAAAACAAGGGCTGTTTGTATTGGAAACAATACATTTTCCAGCGAAATACTATGTCCAGATATGAATCTAAATTGGTCGTTTCTAAGTTTACACTCCTTGGCATCGGTTTGTCTCTAGATTTACAACAAATGGTGGAAAATAATTATAGGAAGGAATTAACGACTGCAAAAAGAATATTAGCAAGCTGGAGTCAAAGACATCTTTCAGTAGTTGGCAAGGTAATTGTTGTAAAACAAACTCTTGTTTTGCACATATTGATACATCTTTTTCAGCACTTCCAAATCCAACAGCAAAATTTGAAACAGAACTTAATCGTACTTTATTTAAATTTATATGGGGTTGTGAAATAGAGAGAAATACACGCAACATTCTAGTAGCTCCTTAGAATGAGGGAGGACTAACATGATTCACATTTATTCATTCATTCAGAACATGAAGATAATATGGGTTAAAACATTGCTGGAAAATGAAGATGGATCGTAGCAAAATTTAGTCAATACAACTATATTAAAAAATAAAAAGGATATTGGAATTTAGGAAGAAGGGAATTAGAAGTATTTGGTAAGCCCATTAAAAACAGTTTTGGAGGATGTTATTTTGTCAGTATTTTATTGGAAAGAGGAACCGCAAGGTTCAAATGAAGATTTGTGCCAGAGTATTTCAACTTTGTCATCCCTATTTAAACCTTGTCCTCCCCCCACCCCCACCCCCCACCCCGATGTTTTATCAATACAAATCCTGGACAGAAACTGGCACTGAAATTCTTAATGATTTAATAGATTATCAGAGTAATTTAATACCTTTTGAAATGATAAAAGAAAAATTAGATGCAAAGATTTCTTGAAATTCTTCTCCTTATTATTCAAAAGTCCAAAATCATGGAAAGATGCTATAAAAAAAATCTATTTATTACACAATAATTTTGATAAGCAGGAGAATAAAGTAATGAACTTGCAAAAACAAAATTCACTGAAATTTGTTTACAAAGATCTTTTTTTAAAAAAAGGTAAAAAAGTGCAACATGCTGCTAAGGAAGAAATTTGGATGCAAGTATTAAATACAACTCTAAGTAGGGAGGGGTGGTCTGAGATTTACGGTCGAGCGAAATTTTTTACTAAGGATAGCAAGTTGACCTCTGGTTAAAATAATTGTTACTAATAATTTTTCGAAAAGAATTAACATATTAGACGTTGAGAAATGTACTTTCTTTAAGAGTGAGAACGAAAGTATTGAACATCTCGTCTATGACTGCGATTTTACTTAAAAGTTTTTTTTTATACCGTTTTATTAAACACTGTTGCATCATGTTGTGCAAATACTGCATATTTGTCAAACAAAATATTTCTGGAAAGTGAACAATTGGACATTGTACGTAATTTCTTGCTTATTTTGGCTAAAGAATATATTTACACTTGCAGATTCAATATGCAAAATCCTTCCATTTAGGCTTTCAAGCAAATAGTTGAAATGTGTAAGAACGTTGAAATATACACTCCTAGACTGAATAAAAAGATGATCAACTTATTTTTAAAAAATTGGCCTCGATCATAAATATGTAACTTGTTTAAGGATTCTTTTTCTTCTTGCAATTGGCTATTTATATTTGGGTCTGATTTGATGAAAAACAAGAACAAAATACTGTAGTATCCCAAAAGTCGATATCACCTAGACACTGTATACTTGTGTTTGTGTACCTAAATGTGTACCTAAAGAGATTGCGTGCTATATGCATGTGTGCGTGTGTTCTTTTCTTTTCTTTTTAAGTACATCATACTTGTTGTCCCTAGATTAGCTGATAACTAGAAATGTTTGAATGTAAGGTGTCCTTGGAATGGTGTTCCCCGATGCAGTGGTCAGCCTATAATGGGGCAATGAAAACTATAATAAGCTCAAACCTAGAGTCGGGTACAACGGCTTTTTCATGTTCGGTTTGCATGCGAGTAATGGTCCGAAAGTCAATCTCTTACAAACGTTGTAGTTGGCAGGTTTATGAAGCAATCCGAATAATGAGAGCATCGTAAATTTCAAAATAATTTCATATTCTTTATATGAGACCATACTATCGTTTATATATTATATCTAGAAGATGCTGACATATACTTTTTGTATCCCTGTCTCTCAGAGATGTATGTATGTATGTATGTATGTATGTATGTATGTATGTATGTATGTATGTATGTATGTATGTATGCATGCATGTATGTTTGTATCTATTTATTTATGGGGATATACCGGCACATCCACAAAATCATTGCTAGATAGTGCTATCTAAAAGATATGCAGTAAAGATGATCATGACGATAAAAACGATTATTATTGTTATTGTTATTATTATTATTATTATTATTTTCTTCGCTACATGAAGGAGAGAGATTCCTTTCTGCATGAAAATACCGGCCGTTAGTTGTCTTTCAAATAAATATATTTGGTTCTATTGAAATTAATCTTTTAAAGAGTGAAGAAGTAGAAAATAGACATAAAGTACCCGATTTCATATCCTATCACCGTCGCTGGAATATTTATTGTTGCTTTTCCTTTAAAATTTAGTGAACTTTCTCTCTGAACCGAGAAAGGTCTATCGATACATAGTTACGCTCTTTATAATTTGAAAGGTTCCACAAAGTTATGACTCGGGGACAAAATGCCTCAAAAATATTAATATTTAATATCGGGACATAGCAAAAAAAATGAAATTTGTATCTCTAAGTCAAGATATATAAAATTTGAAATAACATCAAGTCAACATTGTAATCGATCTAATACAGCGGGATTAATATATATATATATATATATATATATATATATATATATATATATATATATATATATGTGTGTGTGTGTGTGTGTGTGTGTGTGTGTGTGTGTGTGTGTGTGTTTTCTACTAAATTTAAGATAAAATAACTTTTTTATAATTACATCAGGGGAACAGAGAAAGGAATGGATATGCTTACATCATTTTCGCTTGCTCTTTAAGAAAACAATGAGAGAAAGTATGTAAAAAGAATTCATTCACCAAATAATTTAACAGGACGTTTTGCAAAAAAATGAATTCGTTGGGTGTTAATATTAATATTTTTGTCTACGTGTTTTTAATTTCATTCAATATGTATCAACAAGCAAAGGTACAGCTTCCTCTTCTTTATGGACGACACGTATCATTTCTTATTAAATGTTGCTAAAGACATTGGCAATATTCAGAACATTTCCCCAGTTAAACTCAAGGCAGCTAAGGTTGTCCTAGTGTACAAGAAAAAACTATCCGCTTGATAACAAAACTATAGTTCAGTTAAAGAAATTATCTGTGACCTGATTACTAATTACCATGACATCTTGCTACTTTCAGAAAAAGTTTCAGCTTTCAAACTACCGTATTCAGACTACTAGAAGACTTGCGTTTATCCCAATATCAAAACAAGTATGCTGCGGCTATGTTGATACATTTATCTAAAACATTTGACTGTCTGTCCCTCAAACTCCTCTCCAGAAACTGGCAGCATATACTTTACGATTCGTCAGTAAACACTATGGAAGATTAGCATTCAAACAGTAGACAGTGTGTCAAAGTACAAAACTCAACTCGTTCATGGGCAAATATCTCTAAACGGGTACTTCAATGGTCAAATCTCAGACTCATACCTTTAATATTATTTTATTAATTACATTTTAATAAATTATTCGTACCTATATAACTATGCCAAAGACAACACGCTAGTTTATGATCACAGCTAGTTAAATGTTATGAAATCTACTTTGGAAACTGAATACACTAATTTTCTGACAATGTAATTAAAACAAACAGTGATAAGTTCCAAACTATTGCACTTGGTAAGAAAATTAAAGAATGTCTTGAGACTCTCTCCACTAGCGAGACATATATATCTTGTGAAGATCTTAAAACTTCTAGGAGTCACTTTGAATTCAATTTCTGCTTAACTTTAATCAGCAAATCAATAAAATCTGTTCAAAAGTGTTAAAAGAATTAAAAGTGTTCAAACGAATTGGAAGATATCTCACAACTGAAGGTAGTGGCGTACTAATGGCAAATGGCGCCCGGGGCGACGATGATGGCCAAAGGGCCAGAATACGAGGCCCGAATTTATATCAGCTGTTTTGGCGCCCCAATACCTCTGACACTGTTTGTCCTCCCCCACCCCCACCCCACCCCACCCCCGTTAGTACGCTACAAACTAAAGGATAACTAGCATTTGTATCACTCATTTATCATAGCAAAGTTCTACTACCGTCCCCTAATCTAGCGTTTCCGTAGTCTCAGTTATATGAATAAACTTGAAAAACTCAATGAATGAGCTTCGAGTTTTGTCTTTGACTGACCAGAAGACACCTTATTCCGACCTCCTGGATTTGGCAAACGCATCAACTCTCTATACCCAAAGGTTAAAATCCATGGCACTTGAAGTTTTTAACAGTTTTCACAAGCAAAGTCCAACCGACTTAAATGACCTGGTAGTTCTAAAAAATTCTTATTCTTTTAGTTATGCAAACGCCTTAGCGATTCAAAATGTAAAAACAACCAGGTATGGGATACAATCTTTCAGGTATGAAGCAGCAGAACTCTTAAATTCTCCCTGAGACAACTTTCGAACCACATATTTTAACAATTGTTAACCTCTCTTAAAGACCTGGCCTGGGAATGATTTATGCACATGATCCACATGTAAATGTAAGTAAAGAACTTGTTGCTGCTGCAATAATCTGATACATCTGGATTGTTCGAGTTTTTAGTTTTATTGGTTTGCATACGGTTTTTAGTTGTTCTCAGTATGGGAGATGTCGCTTGCATTTATCTTTAGCAGGATTTCCCTCACCTATTTTAGATGTATCTTAGTTACATTAGTTCCTCTGCATGTGTAATGTCATATCTTTTTGTTCCCTATTTTTGCTTGTACCTTCTAGTTCCTTTCAATTTCCGTGTCTTGTTCTGATTTATGTTTTCTTTATATGTTGCTAGTTGCTTTTAATTGTTCTGTCTTAATTATGCTTCCAGTGCATTTTACATTAATCTTCAACGTGCTTTCTTTATGTATGTACATAGTCTTGCCGAACTCTTTATCCTTGTATATTTAAATGTTTTGGCTTGCATAATTGTATACTAAATCTGTATTTTCCAACCTTTAAGCATGTTACTCTAACTCTGTGTGTAATTTTAGATTAGAATCTATTCGTGCATATTGATTTCTTTCCATGGATCTTTTAGATTAGAAATTGAATTGTTATATTTTTCTAGCATAGAAACAAGTTTTTACATAGCTAGTAGCATTATTAATTTAGCATGTATGTATGTAGTTTCATACGTATGTATGCATATCTGTATGCATGTGTTTGTATACATGTACATGTAGTTTCATACGTTTGTATGCATATGTGTATGCATGTGTTTGTATACATGTAGTTTAATACGTATGTATACATATGTGTATGCATGTATTTGTATACATTCATGTATGTATGTAGTTTCATACGTATGTGTGCATATGTGTATGCATGTGTTTGGATATATGCATGTATGTATGTATTTTCATACGTATGTATGCATATGTGCATGCATGTGTTTGTATACATGCATGTATGTATGCTTGTTAGTTTGTTTAAATTAATTGTTATTTTATTGTTTATAGTCGGTGACATAGCTCCAGTGAGCTAATGTTTATTGTCGTGCAAATGCAAACCGCCTTTAAATTAAAACTTTTGTCTATTTGTCTATTGTCTAACTCTGCAGCAGTCTCTTTTTATCTTGAATTCACGCCTCTACCTCTACTGCGTGTATTTACTAAAGCTTATCCTGAACTCACATTTGAGCGGTACTTGTATGAGTGGTATAGTCGATCGCGAGTTGACTCATACTCAAGTCAAACTGAAACTGAGTCAAACTCAGGTTGGAGTTATGTGATTTCGAACTTGTGGCTTAAGTCGGAGTCATGTAAATGCGAGCATGTGCATTGACCATGATTGCATTACGACATTACTAAGGTCAACAATATATGCACTTTTTACATTTATAGCCTGTGCACAGATATCGTGAACGCAAAATACACTCGCGCGGCCATTTTCGTATCACGTGATATTCCGCCATTACGGTACTGATATTGCTCAGCGCTCGGTACAATAGAAACTTTATTTCGTACACATTTACTGCAAATGTCATTTAATTCCACAAGTATATCAAGTTAATAGTGCTTCGCCGTGAAACAATATTGTGTGAATTGGGTAAAGTTTCATTGCTGTTATCATTTGGGCCTTTTCCCGTATTATTTCGTCTGATTAGTTCGTTTTATTTCCTAAGGCATGATTTTTTTTCATCTATTATTTATATCCAAATTCTAAATTCTGAATTATTTAACGAATTTCATCCAGTTGTCTACAAAAGAAAATGCTTATTAAAGAATTCTCCCTTATCAGTCATGTCAGGTGGAATAAGACATAATTAAAAACTTTACTTCATTCGCAATATTTTTGCGATATCGCAAGAATTATTCTACTGCACATGGAAATAAATAAATAAATAAATACTCTTACTTTCATCATCACTTAACTTAGTATGTCTCAACATTTTCAATATAAAAGTACCCCGAGTTTTCTCTGTTATAAAGTTTTAATTTTATTATTCAGTCATTTAATTTTTTTCTTTAATTTTTTTTGGTGCAAGTTTCTATTGGTACAGAAGCAACTGAATAATAAACTGTGAATTTTAAGGCAGAGGAAACTCGGTCTAAATCTAAAATAAACTGTTTGCTACATAGAGAAGTGTTTAAAACAAAAGTAAATTAAAAAGCAGGGAAACAACTGCAGATGAGGTAAAGAACTTGTGACTCGAACATCAGTTTTCTTATCAGTTTCATAAATAGAATTAGTTTTCATAAAGATGATGATTTATATATCATAAACAGCAGGGAAAACAGTTATTTCATCCAAAATATGACTTTTATGACAAAATATTTCAAATAAGCCGATATTTCAAAGAATATTCGAAAATACGGTATTTTAATAAGTGCATGTTTTCAGTTTTCCAGAATAGGAGGATAGTCATAAGTACATGTTTTCTACTTTGTGATGATATATCAAAGAAGTAAAATTTGAAACTAGGCGACAGATTTTAAATGCAAATATTCTGCATTATGTTCACCTACTCTCAATGAATGAGATTTCTGTATTCTATCTTTAGTGTGTCAATTTGGGAAGGTAAGGACTTTTGTCTTTGGAAATAAATTAATACAAGTGTCCTAGCACTTGTTTCCAAATCCAATGTTCATATTCTGCAATGTGTATACTTTTAAATGTTTGAAATAAATATGGTTTAATGAACCATCTATAGGTTAAAATTTTAAATAAATCTCCAAGTTTCATTTAAAATAAAGGGACATTTGGATTATTGCTAGATTTTTCTTAACAATGACTTTAAGAAATACGGAAAATTAAATTTAGTAAACGTAAGAGTCATGATTAAAGTGTAATTAATTGGTTACTTATGTTTTGATCAAACTCGTTAATCTAGAGACGAGAGTGCATGTACTAAGATTTCTGTGGAAAGAATGTTTATTCATATTAATAATGGAAAACATAAATTTATAGCGGTGATGCTTTTTTATTCAATCTTTCTCGGCCAGGCACATATAGAATCAGTACCCGTAATCAGCACCTTAATAGCGGATGCGTGTAGTGACACATAGTGAGCAGGGGGAGGGAACTGTGGAAGAACTTTCCACTGGAGATGTGACATCACGGGATCACAGGCAAACCTACTTGTGGCAGTAGAAAAGTTCCTTTAACGCTAACTTTGCTGATTATTGTTTGAAATAGGACCACCTTACGTCAACCTACCTGAAGCAGTTGTGAAGTCTCTGGTGTGATTGACTGAGGCCGATCCGATGTAGAACATTGGATGTATGCTGGGAACAACCTGCGACACGTTTCCCATATCTGTAGACCCTGTTGAGGCGTTAGAACCGTCAGGCATCCCGTACTTCTCAAAGTCCACCCCGACTGACACGGCATTTGTTCTGTATAGGTCAGCGACTGTCATGTTGTTCACCACGTCCAAATAGGGACGCGTGGACCAGTTTATTTCTGCCTGTAAGTTTAGCAAAATATACTTCATAATTTCCATCTGCCACTGCAGTAAAAAACAAATCACAATATTTTCAATTTTCATATCTGAGGTATCATGTTGCGTTTCTAACTTGTTCATAATCTTCCAAAAATCTCTTGGTTTCTTAGGTTGAAGTTTTCTAAACTTATTCCTTGAAATATTGTTTTGGAAACTATTTAAATGTTAAGATCTGAAAACATGAATTATCACAAATACATTCTATGGACCGAATCATCATTTAAACAACACTATACATTACGGAAAGGCCAAACAGATTCAAGGCTATCACATAAGAAGCAGACAGTCGAGAAATTGTTTAGATTATATGTGTTTGTGTAACTGGAGACCCGATATCATATTTTTATATTAAAAAGTCTGCTTGCATGACCATAAATGACGTAATTTCCACACACACAAAATAATACAGCCTAGCAGCAGCATCTCGTTCTTTTAGGTATAATATGAGTCAAGAACAATCGAAAGCTTTATCACATACGACGTCATAATGGTGCTACTTTTAAAAGTATTACACATGTAATATAAGTAAATGAGAGAGAGAGAGGAAAACAGAGAATGAAATTCAGAGAGAAAACATGCAGTATCTAAACATTGCAGATCCACGGAATATGTTAGAAGATTGAAATTAACCCTTCAAATGCTCAATTTGATTTATATAGAAAACTAATATCAATAATTTTTATTAAAATATTTTGATATATTCAATTAATATGTAAAAGGGTCGCGTGTTTTCCACAAGCACAGTTAGCCTTGTGCTTTTTCAATGCCCTTTTGTTATGTAGACTTTGTTGCAATGCTCACATCTTTTAACATCTTGCAGAATTAGCATCATATATCCAGTATTGCAATGTCCCTATATCAGGACGATTTTGTGTCAAAGTTTGTAAAATTCTCTCTTCCAGCAGATTTTTAAGCAAAGCTCTGAACATGTTTTTTTTTTTTTTCCTTTTTTCTTTTTTTTTTTTTGTCTACTTCAAGTGGTGGATTGGCATCTTTGTACAGATCTGAAAGCACTTTATAAAGTTTGGGCAAATTATTTTCAACACTGTCTTTGTCTCTGAATTTTTAAAAAATATTTTCTATTTTTAGTAATGGTGGCCATATTTGGAAACGGATTGGCATCATTCGTATACATTTGAGCAGTTTTAGAGAAGTTGTTTAGATTTTGTAATATATATTTTACCAACAGCGACCATATTTGACGGCGAATCGACAACTTTTGTACAAATTTAGAATGTTTTCAAACCAGGATGCATTCTGTCACGTATTATCAATTTCTATTGGGAGGTTTTGGAGAAGTCGTTGAAAAGTTTCTCTATTTTTATTAACGGCGACCATATTTATTGCACGTCTGCATCATTGGTAAGTCTGAAGGTCTTCATTCTACGATGCTTTCTGTTATGTTTGGTCAAATACCCTTTAACAGTTTTGAATAAACAGTTTTTTAAAGGTTGTTCTCTAATTAGTGACGGTGGCTGTATGTATTTGTCTCAATGTTTCATTACTTATCCCCTTACCTTCATATATATATATATATATATATATATATATATATATATATATATATGCATATATATATATATGCATATATATATATGTGTGTGTGTGTGTGTTTTCTGCCTTATCTTGTACTTACTCTGCAGCCGGTTGAAGTCGCAGCACTCTCAAAACATTTGTGAACTTTCCCCTCTAGAACCGCCAACTCCACTTTAGTAGGTGCCCGGACGTAGAACTCTAGCTCAGTCTCCTCTGGGATAATGTTCGGCTTTGTGCCTCCTTTTTTAATAATACCTGAATAATATAATTCATATAAGTAGTGAAAAGGATTCAATCGGAGATTACAATTACGTATCTTAAACAAAGATATATATCACAATGAAATAATCTGTTCCAAGCAGGAACTAAACCGTGACGCGAGTTACTCCACCTGCGCATTGGCTCTATTGTATTTTGGGAGGTGTTCAAATAGTAGAAACACCCGGTTTGAAAAGACGTTTGCCCGGGCTAAGATATTCAAGCTGCATGTTCCAAGTGAACACCTGCTCACGTTCGGAAGTGATAGCAGACGAAAAAAGAGTGAGTAACAAATATTGCATATCTTTTGCAATAATAGTAGTTACGTGTATTTAAACGTCTACCGTTGCGATTTTCATTAGATTGCCAAATATGGGCTAAAAACAAAAAGGTATGGAGTAGATAGAAAGTTTATCAGTAGTATCTAACCACAGTGAGTAAGGTAAACAATGATGCCCATTATACGTATGTATGAGTGTATACGAGACCAATAATCTGCCATAGACAGTTGTATAGTTTTCAAACTCATTCTGACATGACTTTACAAATCTTATAATTTATGTACACTTTTGAATCAGAATAATTCCAAAATTGTACTATAACATGTTTATCTTACACTTGAGGAAGTGAATTTTTCTCTACGCCTGTCCTAAAAGTATTGAATTTTATCTTATATTTAAGTAAGGGTACTAAAAAATTGTAAGGTAACGGCTTGGACATAAAACAATACAAACAAAAATAAAAGCTGTAACGCTCTCAAAATCGGTTACATAACAGTTGCTAGTTCTTTACGATAAAGAACCTAAGAATGCTGACATTTTCTTCTAAATTTTTATTTTTGCTTCCTATAACCCTTTTGTGCAGCAAGAGAGTTATTCACATTCAAAGTTTAGTAGATTTATTTATGCATAGAATATAATTTTATAAAATATTTGTAGAAAGTAATATTTATTTTTTGCCGAGTTGAGTTCTAACTCATTTGAAGAAATAATATAACATATTGGAATTTCGTGCTTTGGTATAATTATATATAAGTTTCAAAAGCTGCCAGGCAGCATGCGAGTTATGGATCTCATTTGCTGAAATCGACTTTATCAAATCTAGACAATTTCTGGAGTTACTTGTCTTGCATAAGAGTACGTCTTATATATTTCTCTGTGAGTAAACGGTAATTTATTTTCAGTTAGAATTTATTGTTTTGTAATTTTGAATTTGCTTGCGGCAAAATACAGCACCAAATAAATCTGGTGTAAACGTCATTTGTTTCCTAAGATGCTAAACTATCTTCTGTTTGTTGAAACATTACATGCTTACAAGCCCTTTCAAATGTAATTACTTATGATTTTATTCTTTTGTAATACTTGTAGAAAATATATTTACATGCAGATTCCAGAAAGATGATGTACATGTATTTCACGCGTGTAACGAGCAACTTTAACCAATATTCCACCAATTGTCCGAAGAATTGTGCATAAGAATTTCTCCCTGACTGAGCCATCAAGCGTTAACTCCTACTGCTAAATTGACAAAGGTATGTCATAAAAATATGGATGATGAAAAAGTAAACAAACACTTTTCTAGTCACCAGTCAGAGAAGACAAGATGGCAAGGGCCTGCATATCGAGTCCATGATCAAGGCGATGCTATAAAATGGTATCATCTTAACCCGAAGATCAAACGGGGCGAGTGAGTGTCACAAAATGAACTGTCTTAGCTTTATAATGATTTATCCCAAGTATATTAAAGTCCATAAAGAGATTTAGACAATAAAAGCAAATGAAAAGACTTGAACGAAAAACTGAAGGTTTATGTGCTCTACTTGATTATTACACCATGTATTTTGGTCATATCACTTCCAATAAGCACAACGGAAACTATGCATTGTAATTAATTTTAACTGATAGGAATACCTAGATCACAGTATTATAATCACAAATAGGTCCCCAAAAAATAATTAATCAACTGCCACTTAAACAAGCAATTGCTTTTTTTAGTTTCTAAAACTTCACCAGAAAATGACAAAGTCGAAAACATTTCAAAACTGTTTTGAATCAATCGCTATAAATGTACAATGTTATCACATGCACAGGTGTCTTCACACCATGGTGTTCATCTATTCAAACGATAAAGGTCACTGATGTAACGGATTAGTAACATCAACTGTACAACATGTTATGGGAATAATTCAAAGCTAAATGTCAATCTTTTGTATTTTGTCACTTTTTGCTGAAGTTTTGAAAACTACCAACAACACAAACTTGCTTGATTTTAGTGGCAGTTGTTTAACTGTTTTTATTTTATGCTAGACCGTGAATTAGTGGATTTTCCAATAGACATAATTCTGATAATTCACTAGAGTGAATTACGAAAAATATTGTTTCACTGCGCTCAATAGACATAGATAACATTATGATCAACATTTGATCCGTTTTGTTACTTGCTTAATATATATATATATATATATATATATATATATATATATATATATATATATATATATGAATACAATTCTGCAATGCGGCCGGTTACATCATCAGGTGGGGTTCCCCATTCCTAGAGTGTTTCGGCGCTGACCATTACGATCTCCAGGGGTGCGCCGACTGAGTTGATCAGACTCACTCAGCCCGGAACCCGATTAGCTTTTCCATCGCTCCTCTCTCTTTCGCCAAATCCAAAAAAATGTGAGGCTTCCTCGGCCTGTTTGCAAACCTTGGTGACTAAATTCCTGCGACTAGGTCCTGCAATCCCAATGACTCCCAAGGCACGAAAAAAATCGGTGCTGCAAAGCCACGGCATCCTATTTCCGCCAGTAGATTCCTGGACTTCCATCCATTCTGCTGGCACTCGTGAATGAGTGGCTGACACTCGACCAATTTCCTCTCATGGGCCTCCTCCATTCTAGCTTCCCATGGCACTGTCAGTTCCAACAAAATCACCTGCTTGGTACCTCCTGACCACAGTACAATATCAGGTCTGAAGTTGGTGTTACAGATGTCTCTTGGTAACTTCAGCTGTCCTTTATGTTACTACTGATATTTTCCGTGCGAATAGACACAAAACAGCAGAACATGAACGTTAAACAGCTGATTTTTTCGCGCGGAATACCGTAAGAAATCTGCTGCTTCAATCTGTTATACATATTGCTAGCCAAGACGTTTGAGCATAAAATTAAAAGAAAATTTCCTTGTTCCAAGTGAATAACGGATATATTTCATCGCCACTCGTGGAAATACTTAGTTTTTCACCCACTCAATGAAATATATCCGTTATTCACTCGATCGATCCAAGCAAATATTCTCTGTATACCTATTTTTAATTACAAGTAATGTAATCTAAGTACTCCTATCTGTTAGAATTAATTACAATGTATTGTTTCTGCTGTGCTCATGTGAAGTCATATGGCCAAAATACATGGTGTCATGACCAAACAGGGCACTTTAACCTTAGCACAAATTGTATGTGACTGACCTTGGCGCCAAGGGTCAAGCGGCAAGCGCGCATGCCAAAGAGTGAATTACCTTAGAATCATAATTATTCATGCCAAGTATGAAGAAAATCTTTTAAGAGGTTTTGGAAATATAAACAAATGACAAAACTTTAGCCAAAACCATAACGCAATTTTTTATAACCGTGACCTTGACCCCAAGATAAAAGGGGCCAGCGAGCATGTCATGGAATGAATTGTCATTGCTGTATAATGATTCGTGTCAAGTATGATGATAATCTATCATGGGGTTAGGAAATGTATGCATATTAAATACTTGAACTACAACCAAAAGAAACTGATGACGACCACTACCACGCTGGAAAAATGACTGCCATGTCTCGTTCTCAATAAAGTGGACTCGACAAAAATGGCGCTTGCGTTCAAATATTTTCTCACCATCCTATTCCTCGGCGCTATCAATAGCCTGCATCGAAATTTTCATCCTTTGAGTAGCCGTCTGAAAATGCACGGCTGACAGATTGACCGAATCAAGGAGCATGGTGTGGACATCAATTAAAATCCATGAGTGAGGACTTCGATTCAACTCCATGGGTGAGGCTGATTGAAGGGCGTTATCTTTTACCAGAATGGATGAAGCAGTGCAATATATTAGCTTACTTAAAAGAAATATCTATAAAATTTGTATTAAATAAGTAATTATTAACAAAATATCTATGTTGATCATTGCAATTATTGTGTAGCCAGATGCGTTTCACATTGCGTTTCGCATGCTACATGTATGTATGTATATATATATATATATATATATATATATATATATATATATATATATATATATATATATATATATATATATATATTGTTACGACCCTATGGCTCGAACAAACGTAACAAAAAGAAAGTGAAACCAACAATGTTTGTAAAAATTAACCAGAACAATTTATTTTAAATAATTCATGTGAAAATCAAAATACACTTACAGTTTCGTGTATTAAATTCCAAATAATCCAACAATTATTAGTGTCCTAATCACAAGTCCTGTATATATAGAAACTATAAAATATTCCAAATGAATGAATGTTCCAAGCTAATGAATGTACCAAATGAATCTTCGTAATGAACGAATGTTCCGAAAGAATGAATCGTCGTAATGAACTAATGTTCCGAAAGAATGAGTCTTCGTAATGAATGACTGTTCCAAAAGAATGAGTCTTCGTAATGAACGAATGTTCTGAATAGAAGATGGTTCTGAATGAATGAGTCTGGACTGTCATGATGTTCCAATGATAATATGAATGAATGTTCCGAAAGAATGAGTCTTCGTAATGAACGAATGTTCCAAATAGAAGATGGTTCTGAATGAATGAGTCTGGACTGTCATGATGTTCCAACGATAATAGGAACCAGGTAGCTCTGTTGAATGGTCCAATAAATAATTCCGTTTGAATTATTTATACATCATGGCATTACATCATTGCAGGATTCCAGCTCGGCTATTATTTCAAACAATCTGATGATTCCAAAAAGCTGATCATAAAAACAAACAGTTCTTTTCAACTCAAGATCTAAAATGGAATGGAATTAATTCGTATTTCCAGGTCTTTTATACAACTTGCAAATGGACATTTCACAACAGGAAACGTGTCATATTACGACCCAGAATGCAATACTAAATGTGTCTATTTCATGGAATTTTACTGAAGAATGATCAACAGCTCTGACCTTGAACAAAAGGTCAGTAAACATGTTGTTATTTGCTTCATAGTACAACTAAACCCAACATAAATATGACTCACTATTTGACACAACTTTAAAGTAGAGTCATAGGCCAAAAGTTTAAGCACATTATAGATTCCATATAGATAATTCCTTAACATCTTCCTCCTTGGGAAAAAAAAAATTTATGCAATAAAGCTTTTTTTTACATTCAAATATGCATATAATAATGCAATAATCAAAATCACATAGTAACATGTCCTATGAACAACACTCAACTGAATTACACAAACTATTCACATAATATAGTACTTCTATATACTCAAAAGTGCACCAGTTCTTTTTATTACCAGGCACATGAAATAAAAACATATTGACTTGGTCTTAGGTAAGTGGCAGACACAGACTAAATGGTACGTCAAATGTAGGAAGAGTTGACAGATGAGCTTGATCTCTTCTGATTGGTGTTTAACACCGTATGACAATTTGATAGCTCATTGAAAAAACAGGATATTTCGATATCTTGCTCCTGTTGGACAACGAATTGTTGTCTTCTGATACTCTGATTAGGAATAACTAACCACTCGTCACCAGCGGGCACCACGAGTGGTCTCCGTTTCCTCATAAAGATCTCATTAGACTGACTAAACCATTGTAAACAAATGTATCAGCTAAAGAAACTTTTCTAAACAACATCATTCTCAAGACCTCTCATAGCTCTAGTAACTTTACACAGATGATACAAAAAACAGGGATTTCCATCTTAATAGATACCTACGATAGGTAAAGAAGTCACTTTCCAAACTAAGTCTGATGACCAAATAACACAATGGAGAGACAAATTTAAGGTCACCAACAAGTGACACTAAACCCTTAGACATGAATGGTTCGTAATTCTCCATGACAAAATCAGACTGAGATATGCAAGCCTCCATACAAGTATTTCTTTCAACACATTACCCTGACCTTGACTTCTATAAAACAAGAGCATTTGGAATAGCTCTGTATTTATTTGGTTGCTTATTCTTCATATGTAACAAATCGAAATAACGTGCCCTTCTATTTACACCAAGTACATATATAAAAAGATAAATATCTCTTTTTAGCCTATCAGATGTTTGCTCTAAAAGTCGCGCCGTATTGACATTTGTAAGTAATTATATACTCTAACCCTATGTGGGTAGGACTTGAAACAAAATTCTGAACATTCAATGACATTGTGATTATTTGTTGGTTTTACTCAAAACATTCTCCCAAATAGAATTACAAAATTCAAATGGGCAAAAATAAAAATCTTTAGCAGGGACATTGAATATATGAAACAAAATCAATTAAATTGTAATGTAAAGAAATTCAGATCAATCAATCCTATCCAATCAAATCAAATCCATGAAATCTTTTCAATCCTATCCATCAAATACTATCAATTCAAATCCCGTGATCTCTCGCAACAAAAGCGAGAATCATACCACTTGACCAACTATCCCGGAACTATTCAAATCATATCCCTAATATCCATCATATCCCGTAATCCCAGATCTATAATATAAGATCCTCTCCGGCGATTGGAAGATGAACGAATGTTCCGAATAGAAAATGGTTCTGAATGAATTAGTCTGGACTGTTATGATATTCCAACGATAATATGATCCGGGTAGCTTTGTTGAATGGTCCAATAACTAATTCCTTTTGAATTATTTATACAGCATGGCATTACATCATTGCAGGATTCCAGCTTGGCTATTATTTCATACAATCTGATGATTCCAAAAAGCTGATCATAAAAACAAACAGTTCTTTTCAACTCAAGATCTAAAATGGAATGGAATTAATTCGTATTTCCAGGTCTTTTATACAACTTGCAAATGGCACATTTCACAACAGGAAACGTGTCATATTACGACCCAGAATGCAATACTAAATGTGTCTATTTCATGGAATTTTACTGAAGAATGATCAACAGCTCTGACCTTGAACAAAAGGTCAGTAAACATGTTGTTATTTGATTAATAGTACAACTAAACCAACTTAAATACGACTCACTATTTGACACAACTTTAAAGTAGAGTCATAGACCAAAAGTTTAAGCACATTATAGATTCCATACACATAATTCCATAACAATATATATATATATATATGTGTGTGTGTGTGTGTATGTGTGTGTATGTATGTGTGTGTGTGTGTGTGTGTGTTTTGTTTCAAAACCTTCCAATTTATACCTTCCTCAATTGTTTTTATAAAGTCTTAGAATATGATGGAGAAAAAAACAACATTTTAGAAAAAAGAACCGAATATTCCTTGATCACTTTCGACATGTAATATGGGTACTGGAGAGAGAAAGAGAGGGGGAGGGGAATGAATGACGCTTACGGCTCACCATGTACTCTCCAGGTAGGTTTCATTTGCTGACGAAGACATGACACACTTTGGTAGCACAACACGGCGGCGTCCAGTGCGTTTACACCCTCCCAAGGGAATGCTGACGCATGCGCTGCTTTCCCTAGAAACTTCACAGTCACTCTACAAAATTGTAGTGCTCATATAAATACCCAGTTTGTAAAAATATATAAGTTAGAAGCTCAAATGTAGTAACCTAGACACTCAATAAACTGCATAAGCCGGTTTCGTGATCCACGAAACATATGGGCAGCCGTCATCGCCGAAATTACATAAATTAAATGACGTACCATGAAATGAAATGATTGAAACCAACAAATGAAATGTTGAATTTAATTCGAAATGACGTAGTATTAAATTAAATTGTTTGAAAAAACAAAACGGAATGAATAATTCTAAATCAAAATTAAATACCATCATAATGAAATACGTTTCAACATTACAATTTATTTAATATGAAAGGAAACGATATACAAGAAAATGAAATGATTTACACAAAACATTCTGACTAGTCAACTGATATCCAAAATGAAATAACAGGATGATGAGTAAATCTGTATAACTTAAAACATGATTGGAAGTATAATAAAATTACATACCATTATAAGAAATCAGTTGAAAAAGAAATGAAAATAATGTAAATAAATCCAATATCAAACAACATGTTTACGGTTGAATTGACATGATGGGAACGAACGTAAAAAGACACAAAGTGTATAATAAACAGTTTAACAAAATCGGACTGGGATCTTCGTCGCAAGCCACGGGCGATAATCCGCTTCACTCCTTTATCACCTGAGGCCGACTGTGCAGAGATTTCCTCGTTTGCCAGGAGTAGGCATGAACAAAAATACGTCATCAACAACAAAATGTAACAATCTCCTCACACATCAATAAAAGTTCCCGTTTTATCGATGGATAAGTTACTGTGCTTGGAAGAGAAACGTTGACTGGCTCATTCAAACAGCGTGAAAGGTCATGTTGGGTCACAATGGATTTTACTCGCTATCGCAATAATTAGCTAGGCAGGTTTATGCATATTCATGAGAAACGAGGAAATCTCTGCACAGGCGGCCACGGGTGATAAAGGAGTGAAGCGGATTATCGACCATGGCTCTTGCAACGATGGGATGGGCCTAGAATAGCTACGATGTTGCAGCCTCAAGACGTTGAGGCTACGAAACGATCCTACAGTCGTTATTGGAGAAACCAAATTACAATCCAAATTACCAAACAGTTTGTGCCTCTTATTACAAGGCATGAGGGTCTATATGACATGGACCTTTTTCTGTCTATGTGTCGTGCTCATCCAATCAGATACTTTATTCAAAATGTCTGCCTATTATGCTTTGATTGTTTAGAGGACACTTAAAGTCGTTTTTGGTAAGACCTTTCATTTGTTTTAGGTGGAAAAAACTAAGGAGACTTTGGTCTGTAACATTATGCATGCATTGCCTCGAACATGAGCGAAAGTGTTGCTAAAAAAACCACCCAGATCTGAATCATACCGGGCTGCTCCATTGATAGATATAGGATCGAATTAGTACCCTGTCGACGAAGGAGGTAGTGGTACGGTATTAGTATTAGTACTAGTACTAGAATTACAATTTAAGGTCAAACTGCAAATCCGGCGCTTTTTCAGCATATTGTCAAAAAGTTTGAAGATCTTGCATGCATATCCTTAAGGAAATTAAACAGTCCTCTTATTTAACACCAGACATTTTGAATTTCATTGTAGAAATACGCATAAAATAGCGTTTACCTTATTCATTATTCTTTTGAATTTAGCTGTTGGATCGTCCGCCATATTAGTTCATCTAATTACTTCCGTTCTCAGCTTTGTTTTTCGGTGTGCCATAGATGGACATTGCATCATTTTTTTGATTGTAGTAAATATGGCGTGCTTTGAATAACGTATCGTAAAATATCCAAATATGGTATAGAAAGCCTTATTTGGAAAACGAACTACAGCGAGAATCTAATGTTATTTGTCACGGTGGACAAAGTACGGTTAGTGTAAAGATACCTATATATTTGACCTACATAGGCTTAATAACTTTATCATAAGCCATATCTCCTGAAAAACGTAACTCTACTTAAGTAGTAGATTTGTACTCATGTCATCTTTTTGTTTTTGACAACAGTTTTATTTGCTCCATTGCAAGGTACAGGATCACTACGACATCGTAGCTAAGGATGTAAAAGTAAAGAAAAACAGCATTAAGGCTCCCTAGCTGATAGTACGTGACCCTTTGTGTCATGACAGGCTTAGACAAACCCCAATTTTGAGTCTCTCTCTCTCTCTCTCTCTCTCTCTCTCTCTCTCACACACACACACACACACATACAAAATTTATAACCAAAATGGGTTTTCTGGTGACTGTTGGAACGATGCTAACTTTGATTTTGATCTACTATAGATAGATCTGAGTAACATAAGTACTCAGTATCTATTTGTAAAAGTGTGCACTGGGGATATTTTCTGGATAATGAGAATGATTTTGTTGATATTAGCACGCATTTCTCACAATTCAAATGGCAATTAATGCTTCAACAGAGGGGTTTTCTGACCATGGACTTGAAAACTCTTCATTTGGGCCTATATTTTCATCGCAATAGAAAGAATTTCGCGAAAAGCTTGAAAGCAGAGTGCCATGTATGATAAGATTGTTCAATCATTGGGCAGTGAAATTATGGATTGGATGCGTAAAACAAAGAAACGCTCGTCCATGAACTGTGGCAGAAAAATATTGTTTTAGTTTATATCTTACGAAAAGAATCTTAACTATTCGAGTGTCATCTGCAAACAAAATCCGCAGAGAAAGCTGTAAACACGACATTAGATTATAAGTTTGTGCGACAGACAGCACGTGTCATGAATTGCAGCGCCACTCTGTGAATGTTTGGTTTTTCGCTAAATGTTTTGCAGTTTGACCTTAAATTGTAATCTTAGTCCCAGTCAGACTTTGTTGAACTGCTTACTTTGAAGTACTCTGTGTACTTGTACGTTCGTCCCAGTCATATCACTTCAACCGTAAACATGTTGGACTTATTTACATTAGTTTCTTTTCTCTGTTCAAATGATTTCTTTTTACAGCATGTACTTTTACTATACTTCAAATCATATGAAAGTTATACAACTTTGATTATCATCCTCTTATTTCATTTCAAATATTAGTTGACCATTCAGACTGGTTTGTGCAAATCATTCCATCTAATTGTATTTAGTTTTCTTTCATATTAAATAAAGTGTAATGTTGCAACATATTTCATTATGACAGTATTTAAGTTTGAATTAGAATTATTCATTCCGTTTTGTTTCTTCAAATCATTTTATTTAATATTAGGTCATTTTCGAATATGAATTCATCATTTTATTTGTTGGTTTAAATCATTTCATTTCATACTACGTCATTTCATTCATGTAATTTCGGTCGTGATGGCTGCCCATAGAAACATTAGTGTCACCTGTTGCTGTATGCGTTTACCCGGTTAGAATAAGGATGTTTTTTTTCAAGGTATGTGTTATTTCTGGAGAAAGTTTTCATTATTATAAAATTACATATTAAATTATATTATTTAATTACATCTTCCTTTATCCTTGCATATATGTGTGCGTGTGTATGTGTTAGTGTAGCAGCTACGGTGCAAACATTTTTGAAACATACCTATTATTGTCTGTGTCACTTATACAAATTATTTATTGCAGCGTGTATCTGCAAAGATGTTTCTTAAGTGCCTTTGTTTCTGGGTCCTTTCTTGCAGTATTCACATCTTTGAACGTTCCGCAGAAAGTCTATAATGTATTGTTATTCACATTGTATGTTACTGATGAAGAAATTAATTTCTTTTTTACGGATTTGACTGCGTGGAATGTTGCAATGATACCTGCTAAAACACTAGCAATTGTATATATAGTAGTGTAAAACACTAGCAATTGTATCTATAGTAGTGTACAACAATAGCAATTTTATCTATAGTATTGTACAACACTAGCAATTGTATCTATAGTAGTGTACAAGAGCAGCAAAGCCACGTGCAACCTATCATCAATGGCCATTTAAAATGCATGCAAATTTTGAGGTAGATGACGGCTACATCTACTCTGTCCAAAAGTTGAAAATAGATCCATAAATATTAATTGTAAATTCCCAAAAGTCTAAAATGTATGGGTAATGCCCAAATAGTTATTGTTGATGACTAAACATTTATTGTCATTCCGTTTATTTATACCATTTGATTATTTATATCGGTTATGATGACCTGTAACCTTACTTTAACCCTTGACCTTTATTTAAAAATTTTGCAAAAGCCCATCTGTTCACTCTGGTATGTCAGTCCCAGAGGACAACCAACTCTTAGGGTGCACCTAACCGGCCTCGGGGACAGGATCCGTTGCATTTTCATGTCAAATTGTCCGGAATGTCTCATCGCTTGTTCAAGTACGCACTTGAAGATCCTCTGCGTTTTGCTAGGCGAGGATCTCCGGCAGTTCAGCTATAATGATTTACGAACTAGCCCTAGCTATTGTGGTGCACAAGAAGTTCGCATCACTTACCATTTGAATCAATTTAAACTCATATCTTTGGCTCCAATTTGGTGCCATACTTGCAATGGACTAACGTGTGAGCATGTGAGCTCAATTTGTAAGGAAAGAAATATATGCCCGTGATGGGTTTTGAACACATTGATTGTGTCTAAGAAACCGTCAGTGTTACCTTTACACCACATGTAACATTAGAAAGTCTTACTTTTACAAAGTTAACTTTAAGGTACCGTCAAGCAAATATGTATGTAGTAGCGTTTTACGGCACCTCTGCACAAAAGCAGCTATGTAGTGCCAATAAATGGCTAAGTTAAAAAAATATGAAAATGAACTGCACAAAAAGTTAGGGAACTAAACCCTTCCAACAAAAATGTAAAATTAAGTACGAGATATAAACGTAAATATGTTACAATTCTGTAAAATGTATATAAAATAACATCTAAGGGTAACACATGAAAAATATATATAATAATAACATCTAAAGGTAACACTTGTAAAATGTATATAAAATAACATCTAAAGGTAACACATGTAAAATGTATATAAAATAACATCTAAAGGTAACACATGTAAAATCCTTAAAACATAATTAAAATTTGTTGCATAAACTGCATTCCCTTAAAAAGTCCAAATTTTTCTCGGGTGGTACGTCCTCGTACAGTTTATTCAGGCAGTTCACGTCAAAATACTTCTGTCTTACAGGGTTTAAATTGACACACTGGGCAAGAATATGTTCCACTGTCAGTGGACACTGGCATGGTACACATTTTGGTCCAGGTTCACCCTTCAGGAGGTATGCACGAGTCAGTTATGTGTGTATATTCGATCGGCACAATACCACCTCATCTCTCTGATTTGTTCTATATACAAGGGATGCCACTCTTCAATGGTGGGTTTGATGTTCTTAAGTTTGTTTGTGGAGACTGTTATTGTATAAACTGAAAAATTAGGTTATCCAACATCTCCATAAATTTGTTTATTATTTTTGTTATTTCAGTTCCGAGTTGCATATTTAAATAAAATTAAACCATGCTCACATTAAACCTTCAACGTACATGAAGTACATATATCCACCAACGTATATACACGAGTATTAGATAGTGTGGTTTTAACCTTTATTTTATGAGAGCTTCGTCGGTGTTAAGTTTGTATTTTTGCAGTTATTAATGTATTTTACAAGAGTTGAATATTTCAGTTACAATTCTAAACACACTAAGAATTATGTACATGGTACATGTCAGTTACAGCTTGATAACAGACGATTAGGTCAAGGTCAAGGTCAAGCAATGCGTCAGGCTGAGAAATACCATATGTACGTGGCTATGGTAACTTCCATTTGATTATTTGTAACGACACGTACTGTAAACTTCAGCCACATGAACCAGGCATGTGAAACTTCCTCCAATATGGGTGCCATATAGCGATTTTTAAATGTACCCGTATGATATAAATGTAACCGGATAAAACCAGGACACGGGCCGTAGGTTCCACATGCCTGACATAAGCTATAAACTACATAGTTAATCTATTAAATATATGACATACAAACAGATTTACATGACCGAAGCTACTAACTTATCAATCATTGACTTATATAAGAAATTGATATAAGTACTCTCTACTTAAAACAATAACGTTAAGATTATACACTTAAGATATATACGGCACTCAGCTACTAACTTGTTGAAGTATTGAATACTGTCAGTAGCTTTAGTCATGTAATCTGCCAGATGTATACAAGTATTACCGTATTTACCTCTGTGTGTTTATCACGACTATAGCCACTGACTAATGTCATAATTCTGAATGCAAGCCTTTTTTTATCATGATTTACTTATATGGGGTTTTTGTTTGAAATTACTGACTCTATTGCTGGGAATATAGTGATAATATTAACTCAAACTGAGATCTCGAGGATTTCTACAGAAGAAGTTATCATTTCTAAGTGTATTTATCTAAGTGTAATTATCTAACTTGTCTTCAAGATGTTGGTTATCTGTGTCTGGATGCTAAATATCTGACACGTCCTGCAGATGTTGGTTATCTGTGCCTGAATGCTCTGTCTTGTTGTTTATATGACCGTCTTGCAAATGTTGTATTTTGTAATTACTGGCTTTGCTTGGTCTACAGTACCGGAGGATGTGGATGACGGGCGGGAAATAGCAAGCATTCGCCAATGTACGCTTGGATTGGCTACAAAATAAGCTATAATATTTAATAATAGTTTATGGTGGTGGGGGTTAACAAATATTTGACGATTGGTGACCAAGTATTTTTTGGGGAAACTTTTGGCGCAACGGAAAGTGGGTGGTCTAGAGTTTTTGTGACAATTTGGCGGAGAGGAGGGTGTGTAGCATAGGGATGTTGTGAATAAAGTTACTTTTATCGTGTGGTGGATAGAGTATTGGTGTTTTGAAAAAAAGATACGTGGATTGGGGGTAGGGGTCTAGAGTTTTGCGAAAAATAAATTGGAGAATATGCGGACGGGTTGATCGGAAAGTGGGTGGGCTACGATGCACATTTATCTAACTACTCTTGAGAACAGCTGGGTTGAGTATTTACATGAACAGCGCACACCATGTCATGGATGTACACGGCGATTATGTTTTGTACATCTATACTCGTAATCCAAGAGTCGCGGGTTCGATATCTGCCCAGGCCAGCCCGGGTTGCCTGCCTCAGTGTGTCTTTGGGAAAGGCCCCTTAGCTCCCATTTTCTCGGCATGATATAACCAATAATGGGTTTTGTTTTGTTTCTTTTAAATCTGTTAACAACTTAACAACCTAACCACCCACCCACCCCCCCAAAAATAAAAAATTTTAAAAAGTTTACATCTTTGATTCAATGTCCATCGTTCATATGTTTCTGATTATAGGTAAGATATATCTTCGAAAACCACTTTTCGTGCACTTAACGTGAATTTTAACGCGTTCGTTATAATATTGTGAGAATCTATTCAAATAACCATAGAAAGTGTTCAACTATATCTACTTCATTTAATCATCGTTAAAAAAAAATTGGCATTAGTGTACATTAGTTCAGAATTACCGTTTTTCCGAGCGTGTGTAATTTTACTTCTTTCCATACATGACTCAATAGACAGAGAGAGAGAGACAGACAGACACGCAGAGACAGAGGGAGAGAGAAGTTTAAAAATAGACACTGGTGAATGGATACACATTTTATTATAATAGATACAATGTCTTTTGATGTAGAATATATGTTCATTATGAAATAATACTGAAACGAAAAAGTCCGTTGTTACTATACATTTCGAGTGTAAATTTTTCTTATGTTGTATAAGAACCCCACATGATTAAAACCAAATATTTACATTGGCTTTGCTGTTGTATAAATTACCAAACTGGGTTTTCCTGTTCAAAATATGTAAACAAAGCCATCATGCGATCAGCGGCGCTAACTTTAGCATATAATAGAAAATTCAAGGCCAAAATGTCGGACACAAATAAGACATTAGTGAAAATATAGATTTTCATTATGATTTTTTTAAATTACAAGAAATTACCTGTTTAAATCTCATTTTGTCTGACTTTACTATTTAATTCATTCCGGTCACTCTTGAAGAACGCTGGTGACACAGTTGATGACTCATTATGTCGAAACAAGCGCGTTAGGTCGCGAGAAACATGGCGCACGATGAAGGATTATAAGTATACACTTGCTGGTTTGTTTATTTTTATCCGATTGCGCCCGGAGCAACTACATGCACCAAAATGTACATTTGGCTTAAGTCGGGATATAGATAGGTTAAAATTGTCATATCTTCTTAACTTTGATACAGTTCTCTTCACAATTGTGAAACTAACACAAAGTTCATAGCTTTTTATGTTGAATTGAAATATATGTAGTTTTCTATTGATTTATTTATATCAAAATGCAATAAAAATAACTAAACCGTCGCTTGAACGTCTTAATAACACTGCAATGATTTAAAGCAGTTTGAGAGGAATACAGAAACTCTCTTGAAAGTCAGAAATATAATATCCGGTATAATTCTCTTCCGTGTCATCTACATTGCTATATGTCATTAATCGCTCATACGGACCAACGCTTTATCGAATCTATTTCACTTCTGAAGTCTTTAGGTGACACCTTATGGTCAAATTTTACTGTTAAAAGTTCCTGCCATAACAATCCGTAGCGCAGTGGGTTAGACTACAACTTAACGCCACTGCAAGTACCAGACTGCTTTTGTTGCTGCACTACAGCTGCCAAGAACCAACATCACAACCACCACCATCATTATTACTACTACTACTACGACAACTACTACATACTAATACTACTACGATGACAAAGATGATATCTATTACCCCTACTAGTACTACTACCAAAACTATTATTACTTCTGCCACCGCTGCTGCTGCTACGATGACGAAGATATTCTTTTCACTACAACTACTACTACAAATACTTTACGTCTTAATGGCAAGGAATCCAATAGCTGGTCCGTTGAAGGGCGCGGGATGAGCCATCATGGCGACATCAATGCCATTAAACACGCCTGCATTAATCAGGTCAATTTTACCACCGCCTCCCTCCTCTGCAGGGGTGCCAAGCACTGTAAACTGACAAAAAGAAAAATATCCAAATAAGAATAATAATATCATCATCATCAACATCAACATCATCATCATCGCAGACGCAGCTCTACCGATGCTTGTAAGCAGGCTCTTATGATAAGGTATTAGCATATAGGTTCTCTATAATACATTTTTTTGACAAATTTACGTCAAGCAGAAGGTTGTGAACGGTGAAAAAGTGGAGAGCTAGAAAAAATGTAAAGAGTCTCGAATCAAATGAAATTGACTGATCCCCGATCTCTACTCTCCCACAAAGTAATACCGTATGCAGATTTGTGATGTCAGTAAGCATATACATGACGTCACGAAAAACCAGCTATTTTAGACTTTATCTAATTAATAATAATAATAATAATAATAATAATAATAATAATAATAATAATGATTGTTATTATTATTATTATTATTATTATTATTATTATTATTATTAATTAGATAAAGTCTTGAGTGTGTATCACTATTGAGATTTTCCATGGTGCATGCTTTGAAACATTCGTAAACCAGAAGTTTTTTATCGTGAGATTTCAACAGAGTTAAGCATTGCATAGAAAAGGGGCAAAGACGACAAATAAATCAATCAGACAGATTTCGATCTGTACTCTTCAAGGACGCAATAGTGTAAATATAATTTGAAACAAATTCAGTTGCTTGAATAAACACATAATTTGTATTGAAAAATAAAAATGGACAGTAATTGAAAATTTTAAAAAATAAATTTAAAAAATCGATTGTTCTGACAACGCAGTATCATTTCTTGTGCACAAGCTAAGAACTCGCACGTTTGTTGGTCGACGTATCTTTCATAACGCCATGCGCGATGACAGTTTAGACATGACATAACAAAATGTCACTGAGTTGCCCTCGCACTATTAGACTTTATCTAACGCGTATCTACCGTCAAACTTTTCTGGTCATGCTTTTTAAATTTTCGATAACCGTAAGCTTGTATGAATTTGTATGAGACTAGAGCAGACTTGAGCGTCGGGGAGAAAAAAAAGCAAACGGCTTCAATTAAAGTGATCGCGATCCCTACTTTCCGAGAAATGAAAATTGCATACATATTTGCAAGTCATTCCAACAATTTGGGTCAAACGAATGATTTTTTTTTGGATCATAAAAGAAAATAATTGGAAAAAAATCAACAGATATTCCGTGCAATTTAGTACAGTTCATTTTGAACAAAACTTGCAATTGCCGCAGTACGAGAAACCTCAATGGTGACACGCAACAAAACAGTTCAAAGCATCATGCATTTCTATACTCGTCCAAAAAGAAAAGACCGCAATCAACAAAAATGATCTCTAATTAGGTACGAATCCGCAAGGAAAAAAGAAGGGGGTGGGGGTGAGATCAACCTTTTTCCCTTTGTCTCATGTAGGAATTTATTCAGGTTTTAAGATAGTTTAAGGAGAAGGGGTTTGCAATATATATTCTCAATGGGACGAGACAGAACTTGTTTCTCATTTTTCCTGATCATATTTATGATCAGAGTTAGTTCGCAATTATAATGTTACAATATAGTGTTTAAGTTCATTTGTTTGGTATCTGCAGTCAACACCTTCATAATAGTAAAACTATCCTTGTTAGTGTTAGTTGTTTATACTTGACCCCATTATTTGGAGTTGACAATCTGTATCTAGATCTATATTAAAATCGAACTTGTGCCTTAAGAGGCGCCGAAACAAATTGGTCCTGCTACACAATAAAAAAGATCATATACGGTTTTGCATTATTTAATGTATTGCCGGCATGCTCTTGAAAAAATCAAATCCAAGGATTCGTCTTCGCGCTGAATATCTTTCCTTGCGTTCAAGCAAATGTTTTAACTTTGCAAACCATGCAATATTAATTTAATAATAATGATAACAATAATATTATTATTATTGTATTATTATTATTGTAATAAATTTGGGTATGTTCCATTTGTATTTACGACTCCATTTATTGGTTCGTTAGATTTTAGTTATTAGTTGTTTGATTATGGGAAGTCGGTGTTGGGAAAATATTTCCCAGCCCGAGTAATTAGCCAATTTCTAGGAACAGACATCATACTTAGAGTTGTTAAGAGACTTGGCATTGACATGAACTGGTTTCGTAAGAACAACTGTGAACCAGTCTAGAAATGGGTTCCGATACAATAGAGTATATATGGGTTTGGTGGTCCATCATTGGTTAATAATGAAAAGTGAAATGTTAGTAAAGAATTATATTTAGAGCTTATCCTATCTGTACGTAAAAAATAAACAGAGACAAGATTATATTGATGCAGTTTAAGTATATCCCTGCATTGGGTGTTTGAACTGTGTTATGTATGCTTCATGTCACGGCAATGCTAACATGGAAAAGCCATGCAAATGTGAAGTTGTAGTTGTGATATTGTGGTCATTTATTGATTGATTAGAGAAAAATTGTAGCTATCATAGTCTGGGCGCGTTACGAGAACTTCCAGTTGACAACGAATGTTGTCGGAAAGTCCTTGGAAATAGGGGAAAACATGGGACTTCCAGCCCGACCTCACGCAGGTGTTTGATTCGCTCGGTAGAGGAACCACTGTGCATGTTACATTATTAATATTATTATTATTATTATTGAAGAAGGAGGAAAAGACAAGGAGAAGTAGGGCAGTGCTAATTCTGAATAGAAGAAGGAGGAGAGATGAATTTTTAGCAGCAACAGTAAAATGAGCCATCATGTGAAGATGTATGATAGTTTTGACACAAAAACGGTAACAATAAAGCTAGGTAAATAAAATAGTACACTTCAAGAATAGATTTAAATGCTAACCTTGCCAACAGGTTTTCCTGCAGATTCAAATGCCGCTTTGACTCCTAGGGCTGCGGCCAGGCCCACTTCAGCTATGAGGTTGTGCCCACATGCATGCCCGATCTCGGGCAGGGCGTCGTACTCGCACAATACGGCAACATGGGGTCCAGTGTTTCCATCTCCAAGCACCGCTCGAAATGCCGTGTCCAGATGAAAGTTTTTCTCTACATTAAATCCATACTTTTCAAGGAAGGCTGTCAAAGCTTTGTGAGCATGATGCTCCTGGAAGTTCTCCTCAGGGTGGGACCAGATGTCTTGACTTACTGTACAAAGATCCTCTTTGGCTCTTTCTATCGCGTCGCATGCGGCTTGCTTCGCCCCGTCCATAGCGCAGTCTGACTTGTTCACAAATAAGAACTACCCGAAGTCAAATAGTAATCTACCAACCTCTACTGCGTATATGTGTGCCTGAATTGTCTATAGACTGAAAAGAGGGGTGTAAGTAAAATACGCAGGTACGTCCCTTTTCCATACAACGTGAATCTGCACGAAGATCTCAAAATGATATTTCACCACATATAATATGTATGATGTCAAAAAAGGACTTCAACGTGACTTTGCACCGAGTCCTATATCTGTACTGTAATGTAAATAGTTCTCACCTTTAAGTGGCCTGAAGTAAATCATGATCAGTGAACGTCAAGCACGCGTTCTGTCCAGGTACCGGATTGGAGTTACAGATGTACAAACATCGCGAAAGGTTAAACTAGGGGCGTGATCAGAATATATCCAATTAACAAAGCAGTTATACTGAGCGACTCACGCAGTGTCCTACAGTCTTTGGTCTCCGACTATTCAATAAGTAGGCAAAGTATGGTTAACCATGCAAGGTATCTATTAAAACAAACAGAACACGAAAACAAAGCAGTCGAATTCGCATAGAACTGATACAGAAGTGAAACGCAACTTGAACGAACCCACATACAAAAGTGACATACAGCGTTTCACAACTATACAGTATTATCCGAAACAAAATTGACCAAAAGTGGCAGGTATTATGGGTCACGTCGAACAATGGTAGAAAACTATATAAAATATAAAATAAAATTAATAGGAAACCACAATAATCGACTGTAAAATATCCATATGACACTACTATACTACATAGTAAAATATCCATACGACACTACTGTACTCAGTAGTAAAATATCCATACGACACTACTGTACTCAATAGTAAAATATCCATACGACACTACTGTACTCAATAGTAAAATATCCATACGACACTACTGTACTCAGTAGTAAAATATCCATACAACACTACTATACTAAATAGTAAAATATCCATACGACACTACTGTACTCAGTAGTAAAATATCCATACGACACTACTGTACTCAGTAGTAAAATATCCATACGACACTACTGTACTCAGTAGTAAAATATCCATACGACACTACTGTACTCAGTAGTAAAATATCCATACGACACTACTGTACTCAATAGTAAAATATCCATACGACACTACTGTACTCAATAGTAAAATATCCATGCGACACTACTGTACTCAATAGTAAAATATCCATACAACACTACTATACTAAATAGTAAAATATCCATACGACACTACTATACTAAATAGTATAAGATCAGGAAAAACATTACTGGCAGGATGCGCAAGGAAATATCTAAAACAAACCACAAACACAAACTACCCTCACTGCTAGACGCCGGAAACAATTGAGCATGTGTTAAATATATGCCCCAAATATTAAGAAAAAAGGAAAGAGTTCAGAGAGCAACAAAATAACACTTGCTCACCGAGCACATATCCTGAAGATCTCGGGGCAAAAAACAAAAACATAGGAACTACCTATACCAATATTCTTGCAATTAGAGCGAAAAGAGGAAAAATATGAAGTAACCTTTAGGGTTGAAGAAGTGAAAGTGAGCTACGGCTTACCGTCAAAGGGAGGAGGGATGATACCTATGGGTGGCTTAAGACCAGTCCCTACCCCTACCTTACACTGACATAAAAAATAGTAGGGTGTCTCAATCAATAATAATAATAATAATAATAATAATAATAATAATAATATAAGAGGGAAAAACGTATGGAGCCGCTATTAACCAAATAAACACATAACGATGTGGAGAACAATGAAAGTAAATAAACAATTAGCCAACCACCCACTCTGATAAAGAGAAGAAGACGAAGACGCGAGAATAGAAGGCACGGGCAGGAATAGAAGACACCAGGAAAGAAGGAAGACGCAGAGAAAGAAATTGAGATTGAAAGAAGAAGCAGGTAGAAACGAAGACATCGACGGAGGAAGTGGTAAAACAAAGGAAGAAAACGACGAAGGGAAGGAAAGAAAAGAAGACGCATAAAAAGAAGACGAAAACGCAGGGAAGAAGCAGAGGGAAATCGACAGAATTAAAAAGTAAAACAAAAAAAAGTACTTATAAGGGCTGATATAATAAAAAGAAGAAAATGTTGACACCCTAAAAAATAAGAAGCAAAGAAAAATGGCCCTAAAAAGGACCTAAGTCACATATACGCATATATGTATATACATATAGCACAAAACCAACACACACACACACATATATATATATATATATATATATATATATATATATATATATATATATATATATATATATATAGTACACACAGCACAAAAAACATACGTATATATATACAAATAAGTGGTAGAGGGATACGTGATAGGGACAAACAGGAAGTCCTATATCAAAAAAGTGGAAAGTGTATGGAGACAAACGGTATTTTAACATGGGAAAAGTTTTGGTCAAAAGTTTATGGGGACAAATGGGAATGTTAATGTTACAAAATTTAGATACTATCCAACACAAACTTTATTATACTATCGAACACATACTTTATTATACTATCCAACACAAACTTTATTATACTATCCAACACATACTTTCTGATTACTATGCAATACACCACACATATTTTTTGATGTACTATCCAAAACCCACTTTTACTACCATCCAAGACTCACTTTTTGATAAACTATCTACAACATGATGTATGTAGTGACTAAAAACCCCACACTTTACTATCCAACGAAAAGGGTAGGGTGTAAAAGAAGGGGAATGAAATATATACAAATTATCACACACAAACAAGGGTAGGGGTGTTTTTATACACACGCTATACCCACAAACACACAACCACACACAAGCAGGCCACAGGAACGTTGGTGAGTGCTGAATTGTTGTATGCTCCCATGTGATGGACCCACTGCAGACTCCAAGTTCAAAGAATATAAATTTCCTGTGGTCTTGCTTGACAATTGTGATTGTGCCAGTCGATTGAACACGTTTAAAAATTGACCAAAATATATGAATGGATAGCCCGCTCCCAACTCTTTGGCCAGGGCAGGATTTGTCTCCATGGAACACTGTAGCGAAATACAGTGTTTCAGTTGTAGTGTAACTATCCGTGTGGACTATACAGATTAAGATATCCTGGAACATGTCAGATGGTCTCCGTGCTGTCGTTATTAGTCTTTGGTCTTCCCACCGATCACAATACGGTACCTTGCGGACGGTACCGTTCTCCAGCATAATAAAGGGAGAGTTCCAAACCAGAAAAATCATTGCGAGTGCAAACGCCGACCGAGAAAGATGAATTTGACAGAACAACAAAGTGATGGACCCACCGACTCCAAGTTCAATTTTGAGTAACAACGTTTACCGATAATGACGAATTCGACACAGCAACCGTGTGATGGACCCACTGCGGACTCCAAGTTCAATTAACTCGCGTGCGATGCTGTGTCTTGCGACCAGAGTGATGCCGTACCCTGCGACATCAGTGATGCAACTCGACCTTGTCGCTCTACTATTGAAAGCGATGTCGTTTGTGTACCCATCTATGTATCTCATCCATGCACAACTCACAAACCATGTTTGATACCACCACCACAACAACTTCATCGAGAATCACAAAGCAAAGAAGACTACACGTATCCCGTCGCTTTGATCGGCTACTGTGATTTTCAAAGTCGATTCCAGACGTTCAAAGGGAAATGGCCTAAATATCTGAAAGGATCTAGTCCTAAATCTTGAGCCAGAGCCGGATTTGTCTACTTGGAAGAAGGAGATAAAGTACAGTGTTTCAGCTGTGGCGTGAAAATTCACGAATGGAAGTATAAAGATACAGCTTACCTGGAACATTCCAGATGGTCTCCGCGCTGTCACTACCTTCCTTTGGTCGGTCCAAACTATAATCTTCATTTGGGATCCTTTACAAGAGGAGAGAATTCGTAGCTTCCCTCCTGAGCTGCGAGAACGCATTTACAGAGAGTTTGTCAAGATTCAAGTGAAATGCAAAGAAGAATTACATCCTCCACGAAATAGACTCTTAAATCATTGGTATTTGAATGATATAAAAAGGTTGATTACTTTGAAAGTGTTCAAATGGTCGACATTGATCAACTACCTAAGTAGTGTAGGGGGGTGACTGAGCTACAAAGGGGGCACTTGAGCTACGTACGGGAGTTTAACATGGAGGGGGGCACTTGAGCTACGTACGGGAGTTTAACATGGAGGGGGGGGGCACTTGAGCTACGTACGGGAGTTTAACATGGAGGGGGCACTCTGGTTACGTACGGGAGTTTAACATGGAGGTACCGTAATGTAGTAACGAAGACAACGTCTACTACCATCAAAAAGGGGGTGGAGTGTGGGAGGTGTTTTTGATAGTAGTAGACGTTGTCTTCGTTACTACATTACGGGGGGAGGGAGAGAAATAGAATTAATCTTTCTTGATAAAAGGTGGTCCTGTTGTATGCCTCCCAAATATTTAAGATAGGTTATGTTTTGCTGCACACGCCTTGCGGCTACAAACAATGTTACAACATTTCCCAAAACCGAAGACGGGAGAACAGTAAAAACACGTCTTGTTTTATCGAAGTCTGAAATGGACTGACTGAAAATACATTGTTACAGTTTTACTGAACGCATGTTTTGGGCTCAAGAATGAGAGTGTAGAATAGGACGGGTTATAGAGTGCAGAATTAGATGGGTCATACTCGAGGCATTCTTACACCGTAAAGCTATGTGCTTGTTTTGTTTTTTTTGTTTGGTTTCCTTCTGAAAACGGTAGATCTAGAATTTTTTTTCGTGACACATTGCAGTGCCAAAATAGGAACAAAGCTAAGATACCTGACATGCACAAGAACAACTAAACTCAAGATTTTATATAATCCAACGATTGACCTATGAAAGAAAAATCGTTGTACAATTTTTAAGGGGTGCAAGTTTTTGAAAAATTTACAACACTAACGTCACATTTTACATAATCATTGTGACTACTGCCAACATTTGTGGAGAGGCATCTTAAAAACGGGAACAGATACCATGATCATTTCAATCGAAATCATTGTATAAGAAACTTAGTGTGTGTTTGTGAAACAGAGAGAATTGACATTACGACGGAGAGAGAGAGAGAGAGAGAGAGAGAGAGAGAGAAAGAGAGAATATTTTATTCCTACTTTTAAAAATATCACGACACTTACGTTTTTTATGGTATATTTTCCTTAAGAAATTTCAAAAACACACATTCCATTTTTAAAAAATCACATCGATAGGAAAAAAATCCTCTTTTTTCTGTAAAATATCACAAGATTGAATTGGAGACATAGTCTACTAAAATCCTTCTTTTGAAAACGTAGATGTAAAATTCTCACAAAATAATACATCCAAACGTTCTGTGATGTATTTTGACTTAAGGCTGATACACTTTACATTGATCACAAATTATACGATGGGGTTGTGCACAGAACATTAGATTATAATGGTCTAGACTAAAAGTAACACTAAACTTCCGAAATTGTACCGGACATTAGCGGAGACTTAAAATAATCCTGAAAAAAAAAAAATGGAAAAAATTGGCTGACTAAAAAATAGTACTAAAATTTCGTAACTCATTTAAATTTTTTTTTTTATTTTATATTTTTTTTATATACAAACCCAAATAAACCCAAAACCCAAACCCAAACCTAACACACTATCCCAAATGCCTTGTGTGCTGCCTAAAAACCCCAAAAACCTGCTATCAGACGAAAGGGTATGACAAAGGGATGAAATCACGCCAACATACTATCCAACATATAAACCATCCATTTTTTTACTTTTTTAAAAATTTTTTATATATCAAACACAAAACTTACACACACTACACAACCATTTTTTTATTTTTTAAATTTTGTTATATCAAAACACTCACCACAAATATACTATCCATTTTTTTACTTTTTTAAATTTTTTTTATATATCAAACACAAAACTTACACACACTACACAACCATTTTTTTATTTTTTAAATTTTGTTTATATCAAAACAGACACCACAAATATACAATCCATTTTTTTTTAAAAAAAATTTTATTTGATTGACTGCAAAAGTTGTTGTTGTTGTTGTTGTTGTTGTTGTTGTTGTCTTTGCTGCTGCTGCTGTTGGTGCTGTAGTCTATTTCTTTCCTCCCAATTTTAGATCGATAAAAAGAGAGGGAAAGTGGGTTTTTTTGGTTTGGTGGGTAAAAAACAAACCACACAACACCATTCAGATATATACATCAATAATAATAATTTTATTTTATTCAATGTATATACATTATGTTACTCGTGGTAATAAAACAATTTCATATAAGTGCAATACAGTTCAATACACTTCCATATTTACCATTTCATTCTCTTATTGTTCTGACACTTCAGGAAGATTCTTGTCTACAATTCTCTCATAACTTTCTTCTGGACTCTCATTGATAAACTCCAACTTAATAAAATGTCCATTATCATCTCTAATCCACTTCCTTTTTTTACAAATCCTTTTTTTATTTTTTTTTTTTTTTTTAAAAAAACAAAACACAAACATACTCTATACAAACATACTCCACACACCCATTTCTTATTTTAAATTTTTTTTTATCCAATACATACACCACACCATCCATTGCGCTGACCTAAAAATAGGGTTCAGATCGACAGTGAGATCATAGATAGAGGGGGGGGGGTGACTTCAGATCGATAGAAAGAGAGAGATAGAACATAATCATTATTATTTCAAATTCAATAAAAAACCACACAACACCATATTTTTTTTCAACAATCAACAAAATTGTTTATTCAACAATAACTATTCTAACATAAAAATACTAACCATTCAACCATCAATTTTCAAACAGGAACATATTTACAAGGTTGACAACGTTGGGAAGGTAAAGTAAATGTGAAACTTTCTACATCTACATCATTTTGATGTACACTACGATTGTGAGCTAAAGACAAGAGATAACCATAACGTTGACAAAACCATTGTTGTACTTTAGCATCATTTCGAAAATAGTCACTATCAAAATAAGTCAGTAAATGTTCTAAGGAATATCCAAGACTGCGTTGATGAAGATAATGAACACAATATTGTCCACACGCCATAGAATCTGATCCTTGTAGTCTCATATTATTGAATCGAGTCGAGACGGCATTTCTTCTTATAAACTCGATGATGTCTTTTTCCAAAGGAGGTAATCCATAAGAATCAAAATATTCCACACCACCACCATTGTGATCGTTGGGAAAGTACACGGCAATCCAATGGGTTCCTGGTAGATCACTGTCGTCAGTATTGATGACATAAGCATGAACGTTTTTTGGTTTACGATGAGGTAGTTCATCTTTAGCACATACCACAGGATTCCAAGAAGAAGTGTAGGAACTACGAGTCAATAGGTAATAAAGTTCTCTAGTATCCATTTTTTTTCTTCTTTTTTTTTCTTCAATGGAAATAATGGGTCACCAATGCACACCTGACTTTAAACTTGAATTGATCTGTCTTGTAATTCCACGAATATTCACGTCGGATAGGTTCTGCACTTTGTTGAATGAGCCCTTCGATGCGTCTGATCTCCAGAAGAGTAAGTGGAGGAGGAAAAGAAGAATTCACCAAGTCTTTATACCATTGTCTCAACACTTTTTCGTCCGAGTTCTGGGACCAAGCCGTTTCCAAATAGTTGTCCAATTGTTCTTCACCTGTCAACATCATACATTGGTCGTGTTGTATCTGACTAGGATGATCGATTTGACATCCATAACATTGTTCTTGTACTAGACTGTTAATTATTTTACTCAATTCCTGAGCATAACAGGACACTAACTGTTTCTCGTGTTCTGGCCATTGAGAAATAAATCCAGTAAACTCGGTTTTAGGTTCTGAATGAATGACTTCGTCATCATCATCATTTGTGGTAG
This sequence comes from Margaritifera margaritifera, assembly GCA_029931535.1. Lineage (NCBI taxonomy): Eukaryota > Metazoa > Mollusca > Bivalvia > Unionida > Margaritiferidae > Margaritifera > Margaritifera margaritifera. The sequence goes on along the minus strand of JAQPZY010001306.1, from coordinate 1,032,374 downwards.
TTTGTGACTTCTCACAAAATTCCTCATCTATTTCCATAGGTTCTTCTTCTACGTGTTGCATCTTTTTTTTCTTCTTCTAATAGTCTAGAATCACTTCTCTCAAACTGTTGATCTCTAGAGTATTATCAAATTCTGCATACAAAACGACGTTCACTGTGTCGGGTAGAGGATCTGCAAACTGAAGTTCCACACGAAGGGGGCCTGATTTTATAGGGTGGAAATGTCCTTCATCGCTGCCTTGGTCCGGAGTGAAATCAAAACCCCACAAAGCATACCCTCCTGCATAATCGTCGTACGAAATGCCGTGGCTGGTGTCACGCCCTAACTGTCCCGTGGCTTCAAACAGGCTCAAGTAAGATCGCAAGTAATTTTTATGGCCGTCGCTAAAGTTAGGTTCAAAAGGTCTGGTACACAAGGTCTTGCCATCTCGACTGACTTCTATCTTGGAGACGTTGTAGTGTTTAAACTCGAACGGATTCTGATCGTGGACTCCGTTGAGGGCTGCATTACTGACGATGCCAATCAGCAAACGTTTGGGGAGCTGTCCTTGGAAGATGTGATCTTCGACTTTGGATCGGAGTCCGGCGGCTATGGTAAAGGTTTTCACTTCCACTCGTCGCACAGGATACTTAGCAGTGGTTCTGCTCAAGGATTGACTGATGTCATTGGCTACTTTTGGTAAGACTTCTACACGTCGCACGTAAAGTTTGGCTTCTTGGATTTTGGTTTTCCACTCGTTAGCATGAGCCATCAAATGGAAGGCGGCACTACTGCGATTCAGTCTCAGGCGTACATCTACTCCGTTCAACAAATACTTGTCTTGCAACCACATGTCCAAATGCAAACGATCCATCAGTTCTAAACTTCGTCTGATTTTCTTTCGACGGTCGTTAAATCCCACATTGTGAGGGACTGCTGGAATTATAGGATCACCATCATTAGCAGAAGTCTTCGCCGGTACTGACAGCTCTGTGTCGTTGAACTTTTCCGAGGTGTCAGGTTTCCAGACCACCGAAGCATCCAGATGAGTGTTCTTGGCTTCTTTTCCGTACGTCAAGAGATTTTCCAAATAAGCACGGTAAGGGTAAGTATCCAAACTGCTGCTGACCAGTTTGTTATTCAAGTACAAATCTACTCCACTGAACAAGGAATGCATGAAATTATTGACGGGTGCCACTCGGGCAGCTTCCCCAGGAAGGGTGTTGTCATTTTTTTGTACTTGAAGTTTCAGGTACAAGTAACTGTTATTCAGATCGATGTAATCTTCGGTTTGTCCTTTGATTTCAAATTCGATAGGAGCTGATTCCGTCAAAGACGATACAGGATGAAATTCCACCCATTGGGATTCTTGCATCGTCATCATGGTGGGAGGCATAGAAAACATATCCAGTTCTGACTTGGTACATTCGCAAGAATCTCGGTGCATCATTTTTTTTTTCACAGTTAATAATCAAAAACGTCTAATTCTCTACCAGTTCTTCTTCTTTTCTTATTCTTTTTGGAACTGCCGTCTGTTCTTTTATGAACTTTGAAGGGATTTAAACGTTGTCGTCGTCTCTTTCTACCTTGTCCTTGCTGCTGTGAAGTAATGCCAGGGTCTGAAGCGTGAAGCGTATTTATAGGATTTTCTTGGAGGCCTAAAAGATCTTTACCAGTGGTCATCAACACATTTTTGCCTGCTCTCATAAAGGCTTCTTTTGGATTTTGTTTGTCGATGAGGACATTTTGCAAAAATTCTTTTCCTTGTGTCAAAGCAGCATCTTTTAAGGCATGAAATCCTCGAGTCACCATCGGTTTCAAAATAGGAGCTACCGTCCGAAAAGCCGATTTTAACATATCTCCTAAACCATGTCCTCGTTGTCGAGCCACTCCTTGGTACACTGGATACATTTTTTTGTTTGGGTCAGTTACAATTCGTTAGAGAACTTGTTTTTTTCGAAAATGTAGTTTCACCGTGACTTTTCCTTTGTCAATGAATGGCACATCTTGTCCCAAATCTCCTTTTATACTAATGTGGACACTGTCAAAATACGATTTACTGACTGGAAGATAATGAGGATGTACAAATTCACGGTGAACGTGAAACGTGTTTCCACCTTCTTCGTACGCACCAGCAGCAGTATCCACTTTGAAAGGAATGACTCTCAGTAAGGGAGCAGCTGTGTGACCCACCACGTTGTACTCCACCACATCGGAGTACACAAACATTAAATTCAGGCCAACGTTCAATTCGATAGGGGTGCGAAAAGCCTCTCCGAAATCTGTGTTGGTGTGGATTGTTCGTTCACCATGATACTTTTTATTTCCACCCAAAATATCAAACAACCCAGCAGAAAAACCGATGGTCATGAATTTTCTTTCGTGCGCGGGTAAGTGTTTGTCTTCTTTCTCGTCGAATGGCTTTCCCTCATGCCCTTTCAAAAATTGTATCCAGATACGGCGTGCCACAGGATGGTATTTGATCTCTACCCATTTTTGGTTTTTTTCCAAGGCTTTGCCAAATTGGGCTTCGAAGACGGCCGCAATCGTCTCCACCAAATGTTGAGCACTAAAATAATACCCTTCAGGAATTCTCATGCGATAGGTCGAGTAGGGAGTATTGTCAGTTTTTGAACTCATTTGTTTTCCAATTTCAGGATCATGAGCGTCCAACTCTTTTTGCACTTTTTCGTTATAGATTGCTACGTCAAAAATGGTTTGATTTCCAGACACATTCTTGATTTGCGTAGGATGAATGATTTCTACCAAAGCCACTTCCCAATGAGCGTCGTGATCCAATTGGAAGGCCTGAGGTAATTTGGCCGTGAAACAACATAATTTGTTGTTGGGAAACACATCCATGGAACTGTCACTGGGTAAAGTTAAATAAAATTGGTCATTCATAGTTCTAAGGTGGTTCTGGTGTCCGAGGAGTCACTCAAGTGAACAGAAGAATGATGTTCAAAAGGTTCCAAAAGAGAATTGGTATTGTGGTGGTGACTGGACGAAGAAGAAGGTGAACTTGCGTTGGTCGAACTAGCGTGGTTGTTGCTATGGCTGATGTTGTCTGTCGTCGTAAATTTCAAAGAGGGACTGGGTAAAAGATAACCGATGCAACTGCTCAGTAAAATGGTCCACAATTGTTTGTCTCCTTGTTGTAAACTCAAATTGGCTATAGCTGCTCCGATGACACAATACACTACAAAGATTTGGCAGAAAAAGACGATTTGATTTTTAGGCACACGTTCTCCGCACCACACCCAAAGTGGTTGTTTTTGTAATTCTTGAAGACAAGAACTCTGTGAAGGAGTCGTTGAAGTCGTCGTCTGGGTGGCTACTGTGTTGAATGGCATGTTGTGAGTTTACTTCTTTTTCTTTTTATAGTCGACGACTTGAGAAGCTGCAATCCAAGAATCAAAACTAGGAGGATATCCTTTCCAACGTACTTTGACTTCTTCTACTCGACGTTTACCTACTTTGCGTGTTCTTTGTTCGAGAATGCTTTCGATGTCGTACAAGGCGTCTTCTTTTTTAGTCACTCGTTGTAACTCAGGCAAGTAAAATGTTCCTTTGAGTACTTCACCGTGCATGTCTTCCAATTTATAGACGGGAGGATCACGTCCACGGACGGGGTAGTGACACGAAACAATTCGGTGGTCCAGTTAGGTAAATAACCTTTGTCAAAAGTACGTTTGGTTTTTCCGATGCGAACCCAATCTCCCGTCTTTAACTCCAACAAGGTTTTTCTTTTTCTTTTTTTTTTTTTTGTCTGGGGTAAACCAAATAATTTATCAAACACGGTCACTTCGTTTTCAGGGCTGACCTCTTCGGGGGCACATCCGATGCTACGATGGTACGATTGATTATACGCTTTGACCAAACGAGGTAACACGTCGATGTACTTGAGAGTATGTTGATGTGTAAAATATTTCCACATACGTTCTTTCAAAGTTCTTTGAAAACGTTCCACGATACTGGCTTTGGTTTCAGGATTTTCGGTAGTAAAAAAATGAATGTGTCTTTGTTTCAATTCTTTTTGAAAAGCTTGGTTTAGAAATTCGGTGCCTTTATCAGTTTGCCATCGTAAAGGTTGGCGTCCACTTTGTTTCAAGACCAATTTTAAGGCTCGTACCAATTCGGTACTGCTTTTAGAAGTCAAAGGTACGACCCAAGCAAATTTGGAAAACACGTCGATGACACAAAACAAATATTTGTGACCACGATTGTAAGTGGCTAAATGAGAGACGTCAGCTAAATCGGCTTGCCATTGATGATCGATCCCTTCCACTTGAGTGGTACTTCTAGAAAATTTACGTCGAATGGGTTTGTGTAACGAGTACGTCGATTGTTCTTGTAACCATCGTCGTACTTCGGGCAAACGTACACTTTTCAATTGACTTTTAGCAGCTCGATATAATTTTTGAACTCCTCCGTAACCAGCAGCATGGCCAGGATTGTAATAAATGGTGGCTAACAGTTTCTCCATGATGATGATGATGATGATTTCCTCAAGAATAAGTTAACCAAGTTCCAATACTCTTTTGTTCGTGAGGTATCTTTTTGGATTGTTGTTTACGTGTCCGACGTGCTACTGGGGTAAAGGGAGTTTGAACAGGGGTCATCGGTTCTGTTTTGACTTCTTTCTTCACTTCTTCCTTTTTCTTTTCTGAGGGTAAAGGGGTAGGCATCTTCTTTTTTATCCAATCCGGTGTGGCTAACTTTTTTAATTTTTTAAGAGGTGGAGTTAGTAAAAACTCTTCTTCTTCTTCTTCTTCTTCTTCTTTGACGGTCATCCCTGTACCGGTGTCTGTTTTAGTGGTGACTTTAGGTTCGCTTTTCATCAGAGCCTTAAAATCTCTCAGAGTGGGTGAAGCTGTTTCGTCGACTGCTTTTTGACGAAAGAGTTGACGTTGTAAAAGTTGACAGTACCGTTGGGATTTTTCTGTTTCGGACACATTGTTTTGTTCCATCAGGGATTGTATTCCTGGTTGTAACTGAGACATTTCGTTAAGATTAGGATTGGGTGGTAAATGAGGTATCCGTTGTTCGTTCCAACGATGAAATTCCATCCATCGTTTGTAAGGTACTAAAGTCAGTTTTCGTCCTTCCATTTCATCCAAAGGTACCAAAAAGGTGTGGTCTTTTCAGAGAAGGGTGGTCCTTTTTATCTTCTTTTTTTGGGGAGGGGTTATCGCATGACCCCTCCTAAAAGTGGTCCAGCAATCGTTCCTAACAAAGGAGCGGCTATTTTTAACAACGGTCCTATCAACATAGGTAGAAATCCTCCTCATTGTACCAACATTTTTTTCTTTTGTTGAAGAGGTATTTTCTTTTTGACCATTTGACGAAGAACGTTCCGATGTTTCCCTAATTTTTGTTTCTGTATCTTGGACAAAGGTACCGTTCCTTTCAACACGTTCAAACAACATTCACACACGGTATCGATGATTTCTTTAGGAGCTGTTTGAATGAGTTGTTTTCGCATGGGAGGATTGGATTTGGTCAAGACAGACAAGACATCCCAATGTTTGGCCAGACGAGGGGGAAGTCGTCCTTTTTTGGTGGTTTTACTTTTCTTCTTTTTTTGGTGGAGGTAGTTGTGGTGTGCACGTTTGGGAGCCATCTTAGAGGTGAGGAGGAGTAAGTCTGAAGTCTCTGGCAGGGTACCCTTCTATTTTATACTGGAACACGTCTCCACTGATTGTCTGCACGACGTACCAACTTCACGACAGGCATCACTTGACGTTGAGGTGTTTTCAAGGGATTAAATCGTCTCAATTCTTCTTTGGATAAATCCACTAAACTTTGTAAGATGCCAGTTCTTTCTTGGACTTTGGTTTTAGGGGATGGTACTTTGTTGGTGACTGCTGCCATGGCTAAATCAGCTGAAGTCGACGGTCCCGACGGGGTGACTTTAGAAATAGGTTTCCATTTTTGCATCAAATTAGGAAACACGGATCTTAAGTCTGGTTTGACAGGCATCATGGTAAAAGAGGGTGAAGAAGAAGACAAAGAGGAAGAGGAGGTGGACGCAAAAGGAGACCTCGTCATCATTGGGGACTGTGATGGTGGTGATGGTAAGGGTGGTGGTGTTTTGCGGGTGTACGTTTGAGTCCTGGCTGCAGTACCTCTTTTACGTCGGGTGTTAGTGGTGGTGGTGGTGGTAGGTGTGGTTTTCTTCTTCTTCTGGGCACGACTTTTCTTTTTCTGAGGGCTGCCTTTCTTCTTTTTCTTGGTTGTGGTGGTTTTCTTCTTTGGACTTTTCTTCTTTTTAGGAGTTGTTTTGGCTTTGGCATCATTAGGATCCCATTTCAAAAGGGAACGAATCATAACCCCTCCTAAAGAACCACTTCCACCAGGAGTTAAAATGATTTGTTTTTTAGTCCGTGAATCGATTCTAGGATCAGCCAGTCACGACAATGCCGATTTATGTTTTTGAAAAAAACGTTGAGTTTGATGAGGGATGTGAATGATGCCTTGTAGTAATTGACGTGCCGTCAAAGTAAACCATCGTAACACTTCTTTAAGACTCGCTTCTAACAAATGAGCACGCACTTGTGCATTTTTTTTACGACTGATGCCATACAAGGCACGAATCAATTTAGCCGAAGGATGAGATTGAAAGGAAGTCATCTTCTCTCAAAAAGAGTGTGAGACAGAAATGACGTAGTAGGTTGTCTTTATAGTTTTTTTTTAAAAAATGGGCTGAAGGGGACGTGTAAATGACAGGACCACCTTCTTCACCCCAAGGGTGAAACAATTGGGCACGAAATCTCAAATAGTCAGGAGTGGTCGGTTTTAAGTCGATGAGTAAATACTCGTGAGGGGTTTGAGTGGCATCGTCGTACGCATAATTGAGCCAAGGAGCCCCTAACTGTTTGGCTAACACTTGTACTTGAGATTTGTCTCTGGGGCTTTTAAACAAGACCACGTAATGAGCATTCAGACTAATGGTTCGATGGGCTTTACTTTGTTGAAATAAATTTTGTGTAATATAGACAATACTAGCATTACGATGGTGTCCTTTTCGTGTAAACCAAAGTTTAATTTCTTCTTCGTCTTCTCCTAACATGTCATCAAAAATAACTAAATGGGTTTGACTCACGTCAGACACGATTCCATCGTCTTCGTGAGGAATACCATCCACAAACGAAATGGTTTCTCCTTGACTTTCTTGGAGTAGTGTGTAAGACGATTGCCACTCTTTGTAACACCACACGATACGTTGAGGTGGACGATCAAACAAATCAGTTTTGTGTTCGATCAATCGTTTGACAAATTCGGTTTTACCTGAACCACTTGGTCCAGCAATCAACATGTTAAATGGATGGCGCAGATACAAAGCATTCCAACTTTGACGATCTAACTTTTCGTCAATCACTTTAACCACAGAAGAGGTAGACGAGGCAGAAGAAGAGGAGGATGTAGCCATGTCTGAGGTAAGAAGATTTTTGAGAAGAAGACAAAAGACCCAAGACATTTTATACATTTTCATACACGTTTATTTTTTTTTTATTTTTTTAAAAAACAACCAACCAACACAACAAAAAACATATTTTACAACTTTACACGAACACGAAGAAGTGAATTAGTGAGAAAATATGCAATTCAAATGAACACGTAAAGTAACTCTCTTTTGTGTTCTTCACGATACTCGTGATAGTTTTTCTTCAAAATCAGATTTCTGATACGGTGAAAGTCACGGTAGTGTGCAAATCGAGGAATGACTTTGAGTTTGGGTTTCACTTGGATCTGGACAAACTCTTTGTAAATGCGTACTCGCAACTTAGAAGGCAAGTCACGAATGCGATCTTCTAAAACTAGGGACAAAATACTGGTAAATGCGTTCTCGCAGCTCCAAAGGTAAACCACAAATGTATTCTTGTAAAGTATCCTCCGACATGTTTTTTTACTTCTTCTTGGCATCTGGCTCATCGTACCCGTACTCTTCTGAGGCCACTAAAGGTAAGAACTGACAGTGCGGAGACCATCTGGCATGTTCAATGTAAGCTGAGTCGGTAGGCTCCCATTGGTGAAGTCTCACACCGCAACTGAAACATTGAACTTTATCTCCTTCTCCCAAGTAGATAAATCCAGATCTGGCTAAAGCTTTGTCAGTAGTGGATTGTAGTAGAAATTTAGGCCACTTGTCTTTGAACGTCTCGAGTCGATTATCATACTTGGAATAACCAGGCAAAGCCACAGGTATCGTCAATTCTTTATGACATTCACAGGTACGTTTAGCATTCTTCCCAATAAAGAAGAAAGGTCGTCCTGCATCTCTAGATGGACGGTGAGGTACACGTGCTGCATCGACGATGTCCAAGCGTACGGCATTCCTCTGATCGTGTGAATCAATGCTGTCAACGCTTACGGAATCCGTCTCGTCGCATGGCACTGCATCGCACTCCAAGTCGTAATGGTACTTGGAGTTCACACCACTAGATTTCTCCCTCGGTGGGTGGGTGGCATGAGTATTCTTATTCATCTTTGGTGGGAGGATGACAAAATTAATCTTTTTTTTTCTTCTTCTTGCTCGGTCAACGTTGAAAGTCACAATGAATGGTTAGGTTTGGAAGGGGTGCCCTTTTTTATACTGCAGATCGGCGTGTCAGTAATGTAAAGTGGTGTGGTCTGGAAGTCTCACTCGCTTCTGGTACACGATTTGGTACACTTTTTGTAAAGGACGAGTGACAATTTGATGATTATGTAACCGTACGATCTTGTGAGGTTCTAACGTGTGCACTCGACAGTCTTCCACTTGTCCAGACAGCAAAACATTTTTCAAAACCTCAAAGTTAACCACTTGGCTGGTTAGGGATGCCTGCTTGTTGCAACAGGAGTTCTGCTTTGTTTCGTTGTTTGGTTCTGTCTGACTGTCGAATGTTATTCCAGGCTCTTTTCCATTCTTTGCTCTCGTTCTTGTTGGCATATGTTCGTCCCACCACAATAGCCCGAGCAAAGCACATCTGGTCTTGAGTATTGTCGATTTGGACGACACTGCGTTTGGTACTTCGAATATCGTCCACCAGTAACGGTTTCCTACTTCGTCCACTTCCTCAAGGAGGGGAAACGTGAGTCAAGTAAAGTGTGGCCTTTCCATCGGTGATGGTAAACTTGTCGTTGGATTGTTGCACATGTTCTATTTTGGACATGACTTTGTCTGGCTTTAATTCTGCCGGGGTGCTGAGCTCGATCCAAACAGGACTCTTCAAATTGTCATGATGAATGGCCAGTCTCAATCGATCGTCTTCTTTGGCTCCACATTGTCGTTTCAAGTTCATTAAGACAGAATCCCACAAATCGCTAATGAACCCCGCCGCTTTCTCGGGAGGTACTTCGGACTTGAAGTCTTTAAAGTGAACCGTGTGAGTGTAAGCTGTAGTTTTAAATTTTCGAGAAGTTATTTTTTCCGTCTCTCGAATCCGATAGTAATTTTCAGGATTAGCCAAAGTACTAGGTAGTGTTTTTTGATCAGGGGTTCTGGTAGTGGATTTTGTTTTGGGTGGATTAGAAGGTGGTAAGGTTTCAGGTTCACTCATCTCCTCTTCGAAGTCACTAGCATGGACTTGAGCTAGTAGTTCATCTAGCAGTGTTTCAGGCGGTACGGAATGTCTTAGTCGTCGTGGCCTCTTTGTTTCTTCTTCTTCTTCTTCTGGTTTCTCATGGCTTCGGCGTGATCTTTTCATCTTGAAGTTTACTTTGAAACTGATTCAGTTTCACCTAGGGAACCTATATATATATAGACCTTCTTACCCTCAGAATCACTAGTCGTGATTGAACTTTCAAACTGTGAAGATGGAAAAGTACTGCGCTCGAGATAAAAGTCAAGATACTGGAATTGAACTGAATAAGTATGTTCATAAGGTGTATGATAATTATGCTGCTGACATACTTGGTAATGTCTATCATATGAAGTATGGAAGGAAAGTCAAAGGAAATTTGAATTCATTTGGATTGATAAAGATTAAGGTTACTGGTAAGGCAGGAAAGAGGAAGAAACAAACAAATCGAGGGAGATTTGTCTTTGAAGCGGTGAATGGAGTGGATCTACCAAGACAGAGTGAAGTGGTACATCTCAATGATGTACTTGATGATGATAGAATAGAAAATCTTCAAGTGATGACTGCTAGTGAACGAACATGTTTGCATAAACATGTGAAGAATGATAAAGAAAGAAGGAGAATTAATTTCGGAAGTGATAGAAGTGTGTTGTGCCAGTTTGTTGGTGAGACAGAGGAAAGAAGATTTGAAAGTATGGAAAAGGCTGCTGAATATTTTGATTGTGTTTCATCAAGTGTCTACTATTGCTGTACTGGAATTTGTAAGTCGGTCTTTTCGAAGAAGTTCCAGAAAAGATTTCAAGCTAGATGGGAAGAGCCAGAGAAGAAGAGTCAAGTCATTGGAGGATTTGTGAGACCTGTGAAATTAACTGACTTGAATTCAGGATTATATAGTCTGATGGATTCCATTAGTGATGTGGCAAGGTGTTTTGGATTAGATCATAGTAAAGTTTACAAGATTTGTAAAAAAGAGCGGTGGATTCGAGATGATAATGGACATTTTATTAAGTTGGAGTTTATCAATGAGAGTCCAGAAGAAAGTTATGAGAGAATTGTAGACAAGAATCTTCCTGAAGTGTCAGAACAATAAGAGAATGAAATGGTAAATATGGAAGTGTATTGAACTGTATTGGACTTATTTGAAATTGTTTTATTACCACGAGTAACATAATGTATATACATTGAATAAAATAAAATTATTATTATTGATGTATATATCTGAATGGTGTTGTGTGGTTTGTTTTTTACCCACCAAACCAAAAAAAACCACTTTCCCTCTCTTTCTATCGATCTAAAATTGGGAGGAAAGAAATAGACTACAGCACCAACAGCAGCAGCAGCAAAGACAACAACAACAACAACAACAACAACAACAACTTTTGCAGTCAATCAAATAAAAAAAATTTTTTTAAAAAATGGATTGTATATTTGTGGTGTCTGTTTTGATATAAACAAAATTTAAAAAATAAAAAAATGGTTGTGTAGTGTGTGTAAGTTTTGTGTTTGATATATAAAAAAAATTTAAAAAAGTAAAAAAATGGATAGTATATTTGTGGTGAGTGTTTTGATATAAAAAAATTTAAAAAATAAAAAAATGGTTGTGTAGTGTGTGTAAGTTCTGTGTTTGATATATAAAAAAATTTTAAAAAAGTAAAAAGATGGATGGTTTATATGTTGGATAGTATGTTGGCGTGATTTCATCCCTTTGTCATACCCTTTCGTCTGATAGCAGGTTTTTGGGGTTTTTAGGCAGCACACAAGGCATTTGGGATAGTGTGTTAGGTTTGGGTTTGGGTTTTGGGTTTATTTGGGTTTGTATATAAAAAAAATATAAAATAACAAAAAAATTTAAATGAGTTACGAAATTTTAGTACTATTTTTTAGTCAGCCAATTTTTTCCATTTTTTTTTTTTTTCAGGATTATTTTAAGTCTCTGCTAACGTCCGGTACAATTTCGGATGTTTAGTGTTACTTTTAGTCTAGACCATTATAATCTAATGTTCTGTGCACAACCCCATCGTATAATTTGTGATCAATGGAAAGTGTATCAGCCTTAAGTCAAAATACATCACAGAACGTTTGGATGTATTATTTTGTGAGAATTTTACATCTACGTTTTCAAAAGAAGGATTTTAGTAGACTATGTCTCCAATTCAATCTTGTGATATTTTACAGAAAAAAGAGGACTTTTTCCTATCGATGTGATTTTTTAAAAATGGAATGTGTTTTTGAAATTTTTTAAGGAAAATATACCATAAAAAACGTAAGTGTCGTGATATTTTTAAAAGTAGGAATAAAATATTCTCTCTTTCTCTCTCTCTCTCTCTCTCTCTCCGTCGTAATGTCAATTCTCTCTGTTTCACAAACACACACTAAGTTTCTTATACAATGATTTCGATTGAAATGATCATGGTATCTGTTCCCGTTTTTAAGATGCCTCTCCACAAATGTTGGCAGTAGTCACAATGATTATGTAAAATGTGACGTTAGTGTTGTAAATTTTTCAAAAACTTGCACCCCTTAAAAATTGTACAACGATTTTTCTTTCATAGGTCAATCGTTGGATTATATAAAATCTTGAGTTTAGTTGTTCTTGTGCATGTCAGGTATCTTAGCTTTGTTCCTATTTTGGCACTGCAATGTGTCACGAAAAAAAATTCTAGATCTACCGTTTTCAGAAGGAAACCAAACAAAAAAAACAAAACAAGCACATAGCTTTACGGTGTAAGAATGCCTCGAGTATGACCCATCTAATTCTGCACTCTATAACCCGTCCTATTCTACACTCTCATTCTTGAGCCCAAAACATGCGTTCAGTAAAACTGTAACAATGTATTTTCAGTCAGTCCATTTCAGACTTCGATAAAACAAGACGTGTTTTTACTGTTCTCCCGTCTTCGGTTTTGGGAAATGTTGTAACATTGTTTGTAGCCGCAAGGCGTGTGCAGCAAAACATAACCTATCTTAAATATTTGGGAGGCATACAACAGGACCACCTTTTATCAAGAAAGATTAATTCTATTTCTCTCCCTCCCCCCGTAATGTAGTAACGAAGACAACGTCTACTACTATCAAAAACACCTCCCACACTCCACCCCCTTTTTGATGGTAGTAGACGTTGTCTTCGTTACTACATTACGGTACCTCCATGTTAAACTCCCGTACGTACCCAGAGTGCCCCCTCCATGTTAAACTCCCGTACGTAGCTCAAGTGCCCCCCACCCTCCATGTTAAACTCCCGTACGTAGCTCAAGTGCCCCCCTCCATGTTAAACTCCCGTACGTAGCTCAAGTGCCCCCTTTGTAGCTCAGTCACCCCCCTACACTACTTACCTACAACTAAGAAGAATTTCTATGCTGCTACTTCTATCTACAAAGTTGGAATATTAATTAGAATTCCTGAGGACGAAGACTTACAGAATTACAACAACAAAAATAACTTTTAAAAGAAGTATCACCTCAAGACAAAATTTTCTCATGACGTGTTGTGTGTGCTAAGTTACTGGCTGGAAAATATCTTCATTATGATTTACCAGCAAATTCAGTTTGGCAAAAGTATCAGTATTTCGTCAAAACAAGGCATTTGTGTGAATGTTTAGGTTAGAAGAGTACATTCAGAATCTACCTTTGGAACTGCGAGAACGCATTTACAGAGAATTTGTCAAGATTCAAGTGAAAGGCAAACTCAGGATCATTTCTCGATTTTTAAACTATTGCTATTTCCACAGTATAAGAAAACTGATTCTTGGGAAAGACTATGACAGAAGCAAAACACTACGTGGATATAAAGCTCCCGATGCCACGATTTTTGTCATCAGTGCTTCAACAAATTCCATGGATGGAAGTCAATGACAGTGTTCAAGATTTAGTGGATTACCAAATACAGTTAAAATAACTAATTTCATAAGACGACACGATTCGACTGAATTTAGAACGACGTGTGGTGTTTGTGTGTTAGTGACCACTTTCTTGGATTTCGTTTACCAGCAGATTCGTTGCGGCAAATTTATGAACAGTACATGCAGCAAGGACATGACCACCAAAACTTTATCTGCGCACGAAAAACTCATTGTGTTAAAAGTGTTGCTAATAGTAATGAACACAAGTTGTGTACCTCTGTGTGAAGAAGAGATTCCTCGTACTTTATTCACACTTCATACTTACCAAGACGTGTGTATAGCTAGTTGGTTACACCAACAGATTTACCACTGGAAGGATGCACGTGACTGGAAAAGTCTTTGCTTTGATGATTGAATACTAAGAGAGGTGGCTAACTATGCCAAAAAGATTGTGTGTGTGACTGATGAAAGAAAAGAATTTGACTTAGAACCAGTGGGAGAAAAGTCAGAAGTGAAAGTGGAATTAGAGCCTATTGTCGTGGAGGACAATACCTAATTTTCGTTCGAGCCTATAAAGAAACTTGACTTAGAAGCAGTGACAGAAGAACCAGAAACAGAGGAAGAAATACTGCGAGCCCAAGAAAGTAGTATCGTACAGATAGAACAGAATGAGGAAATGACATTCCAGGATAGACTAGGTTAGAATAATTCCATAGAGACTAGAACGCCAGCGCCTTTATATAAATTAAATGTGACGCAGGTAGATAGAGAATATTGGAATCTTAGCTGTTTATATGCAGTTTTGGTTTGCTAGAAGCTAGTCTCAAAGAAATGTTACGATGGTTTACTGTGACAGCACATCAATTACTTCAAGACATCATTCACATACCATATCAGACAAAACGTTTTTATTTCAAAACATAAAGTACCTTTGTCACAACTCGCTGATACAAGGATCGATACTCAAACCAAAAACCAAATCATTTTCAAACCAGCTGGAAGTGGATCTTTAGGAGGTGTCACTGCTCGTTCACTTTGAAAATGGGATCCTAATGCCGAAGCTAAAAAAGCCAAATCGCCTAAAAGATAGCAGACCAAAAAGAAAAGAGATGGCGGTGCAGAACGTTCACACTGTAACAAAAAGAAGACGAAAACCCCTAAGAAAAACATAATATCTCGCAAGAAAAGAGGTACTGCCGCTAGAACAAGCACGTACTAAAGAAAACCTCGCTCGGTGACGGTTTCTCCTGCCACTTCTTCTTCTTCGTTCATGATGATGTCTGCCAAACCTGATTTAAGACCAGTGTTTCCCAATTTGATGAAAGCATGGAAACCCATTTCTAAAGAAACTTCTACTTCTCCTGTGACGACGTCTTCTTCTACTGCTCCAGCTGCTGCAGCCAATAAAGTGGCCGCTCCTCCTAAGACAACAGTACAAGACAGAACAGGCATGTTACAACGTTTATTGGATTTGTCCAAACAAGAACTGGCAAGATTTAGTCCGTTGAGAACAGCAGTAGTACCTAGAGTAAAGTTGATCCCGTACTACGACGTGCAGACAATCAGTGTTGGATAAGATTCACTTCAGTTTTTTTTTTCCCTCCTGAAACAAAGATGTCACAAAGTTCACAACATCATCATCGACTACTGTCAAAGAAACCTTCTTCCAGAAAAGGAAAAAAGGACTGCCTCCTCGTTTAGCCAAAATTTGGGATGTTGTTTCTTGTTTTGGGGTTTTATTTTTTTTTTTTTCCAGTACTGACCAAATCCAATGCTCCGATGCGAAAACAAATCGTTCAAAAAGCACCAAAAGATATCATTGATACTGTGCGCGAATATTGTTTAAACGTTTTGAAAGGAGCGGGGTGCCTTTGACCAAGGTACAGAAACAGTGATTAACACGACATCGTCACGTTCTTCGCCAAATGGTGAAAACAAAATGCCCATCAGTCAAAAGAAAAAATCCTCTTTCAACGAGGAGGGTTTCTACCTATTTGTAGGACCATTGTTAAAAGTGGCTGTTCCTTTGTTAGGATCGACTGCTGGACTTCTTTTAGGTGGAGTGATGAGATAAGGAAAAAGAAGATAAAAAGGGCACACTTTTCTGGAAAGACGTTACATTTCTACCTTTGGATCTTATGGAAGGGCTAAAATTAACGTTAGTTCCATACAAACAATGGATGGAACTCCATCGTTGGTACGAACAAGGGACATTTACCTAATAATCATATCCTCACCGAGATGTCACACTTACAACAAGAATTGCAATCGTTGATGGATCAAATAGATTTGTCTGAAACAGAAAAATCGCAACGGTACGGACAATTATTGGAACTTCTTCAACTGTTTCACCAGAAAGTTTTAGACGAGACGGGTAAACCTACTATGAGATTTCATGAATGTCATGAGAAACAAAGAAAACAAAAAGCAACAAAGACGATGACAGAAACAGGCACAGAGATAGAACAAAGAGAAAGAAAAATAAACCAGGGAAGTGTTTCAAACTCCGTTTGCTCCTCCTCCTAGTATGACAGCCTCCTTACTGACGCCTTCCTCTACTCCCAGACAAGAAGAAAGGGAAGCTTGGGTCAAAAAAATTATGTCCACACCCTATTCAGCAGAAGAAAAGAAGAAGAAGGTAAGACAGAAGTGAAAAAAGAAATCAAGGAAAAAGTAACCTAAAATCCGATGACTACTCCTACTCTTATTGCTCACCAGACACGTCAAGCATCGTCGCAATACAAAAGAATACCACACGAACAACCAAAGAGCAGTATCGAACAGTGGTTGACTTACTGAGGAGCAGCAACAACAGCAAACTACATGGATTCACTTTTAGCCAGCTTTTACTACAATCCTGCTCATGCTGCTGGCTACAGCGGAATTCAAAAACTTAGTCGTGCTGCTAAACCAAACTCAAAAGTTTACTTCTGCAAGATGTACGACAATGGTTACAAGAACAATCAACGTACACTTTGCACAAACTCATTCGACGAAAATTTTCCAAATGTCAAACCAAAGTAAGCACATTTAGCAGATGTCTCTCATTTAGCGTCGTAGACTCGAGCTTACAAATATTTGTTTTATTCATTGACGTGTTTTCAAAATCACCTTGGGTAGTTACCTTGACTTCAAAAACAAGTTCAGAGTTAGTGCGAGCTTTAAAACTGGTTTTGAAACAATGTGGTCGGCGTCCTCTATGATGGCAAACAGACAAAGGTGCCAAAATTGTAAACCAATCTTTTCAAAACGAATTTTTAAAAAAATACACATTCATTTTTTCAGCACTGAAAATCACGAAACGAAAGCTAGTGTTGTGGAATTTTTTCAAAGAACTCTGAAAGAACGTAGGTGGAAATATTTTACACATCAACACACTCTCAAATACACTGACGTCTTACCACGTCAAGTCAAAGCTTACAATCAATCGTACCATCATATGTGCACCAGAAGAAGTGACACCTGAAAACGAAGTGTCGGTGTTTCATCGATTGTTTGGAACGTCAAAAACCAGAAAAAAAGAAAGAAGTGTTAAACATCGGAGATTGGGTTCTCATTGGAAAAACAAAGCGCACTTTTGACAAAGGTTATTTACCTAACTCGACGACAGAATTGATTTTTGTCACTGGACAAGTGCGTGAACGTGATCCTCCTGTCTATAATTGGAAGATATGAACGGAGAAGTGTTAAAATGAACTTTTTACTTGCCCGAGTTACAACGTGTGACCAAGAAAGAAGATAACGTGTACGATATCGACAGCATTCTTGATCGAAGAACACGTAAAGTGGGCAAACGTCTACTTCAAGAAGGGAAAGATCGTTGGAAAGGATATCCACCCAATTGAAGTTTCGATTCTTGAATTGCTGCTATAAAAGGAAGTAGAAGTTACCACAATGCCGTTAAACACCGCTACATCTCCTTCTCAGAGTTCCTCTCTTCAAGAATTACATAAATAACCCTTGTGGGTGTGGTGTGGACATCGTGTCCCTAAAAATCAAATCGTCTTTTTCTGCCAAATCTTTGTAATGTATTGTGTCATCGGAGCAGCCATTGGAAATTTGAGTTTGAAACAAGGAGATACACAATTGTGGACTATTTTACTCAGCAATTGTATTGGTTATATTCTGTCCCAATCCGTGGTTTGAAAAATACCTCCAGTAACAACAACGGTAACCTCGCCGCCATTGCCAGTCACAACTCTTCCAATCACAGTAGCAGTCCTCTTCTGGAACATATGGAAAAACCATCCTTTGACAACGAGTGACTTTTCGAAGACCAGAACCATCGAACTATGAATAACCAATTGTATTTAACATTACCTAGTGACAGTTCTATGGATATGTTTTCGAACAACACCTTATCTTGTTTCACAGCCAAATTATCTTAATCCATACAACTAGATCACGAAGCTCATTGGGAAGTAGCTTTGGTAGAACCATTCATCGTATTTAAGTCGTCAATATCAACGAAGGTCAAAACATTTTCATCGTCGATATCCTCAACGAACAAGTTCAAGAACACTTGGACAAAAATGATCCTGTCTATTACGAATCAAAAAAACCATCACCAACCAATCCTCAGCTGACTCTAAATGTACAGTTAGAATACCATGCCATTTCTCGTCGTCTTAAAAATGGATTTTTTTTCTGAGAGTAAAACACTGTTCAGTAATTTCTCACCAGTTTCTTTGCTATTCTGGATGGATACCCATCTCTTGTTCCTATGAAAGACATTCACAAGAACGATCGATTCTACAAGTATATTTGCTTCCCTGTCGAATTGAATGAAGGACTGAATTTTATGTTTGTGTACTCTGTTGTCGTTGAGTACAACATCGTAGGAAACACAGCCGCACAGTTGCTGAGAGTCATTCCTTTCAAAGTCGATTCTGCCATAGCTGCTTACGATGATGGAGGAAACACGTATCACGTTCACCGAAAATGTGTAGATCCTTATTAACTTACTCAGTTAGTAATCAAAAACGTGTAATTATCTGACAGCTGTTCTTCTTTGCTTAATATGTTTTGCAACGTGTCTATGAAGTCTGAAAGGTTTTCAACGCCTCTTTCTGCCCTGTCCTTGCTGTGGCGCAGAGGAGGAAGTAATGCCTTGGGCAGCAGTGTGAAGAGAATTTATAGGTGTGTCTCTCGGCGCCCTTGGAGGTCTTTTCCAGTTTGAAGCAACATTTTTTCCTGCTTTCATGAAGGTTTTTTCAGGACTTTGTTTGTCGATGAGTACGTTTTGGAGAAATTATTTTCCTTGCGTCATAGATGCACCTTTTAAAGCATGGAATCCTCGTGTCACCATCGGTTTTAAGCTGGGCGCTACCGTACGAAAGGCTGATTTTTACATATCTCCTAAACTATGTCCTCGTACTCGACGGTACACAGGATATATCTGTTAAAAAACCTAGAGAATCTTTTTCGAAAATGTAGTTTCACGATGACATTTCCTTTGAAGAATAGAATATTTTGTCCAAGATATCCTTTTATACTAATATTGACAGTCAAAATTAGATTTACTAAAATGATGCACCGAGATTATTGCGAATGTTCCAGGTCAGAACTCGATCTGTTTGCAATGCCACCGACGATGATGACGGTGCAAGAATCCCAATGGGTAGAATTTCATCCTGTGCTGTCTTTGATCGCCTAATCACCTATCAAATAAGAAATCAAAGGTCAAACCGGGGATGACATCGATCTGAATAATGTTACTTGTACCTGAAAGTCAAAGTTCTTAAAACGGACAACAAGTAATCCAGGGGAAGATGTCAGAGTGGCTCCCGTCAACAATTTCATGCATTCGTTGTTTAGCGAAGTGGATTTGTTCTTGAATAACAAACTATTGAGCAGCAGCATTAACAAGTACCCTTACCATGCGTACCTAGAAAATCTCTTGAACAACGGAAAAGAAGCCAAGCCAAGAACATACATCTGAATGCGTCCCTGGTGTGGACACCTGACATGTCTGATGCCTTCAACGACACGGAATTGACAGAAGCTGACGATCTTCCCAATGTTGGATTTAACAACCGCCGAAAGAAAATCAATCAAGGCCGTAATTTACAAATGATGAATCGTTTGCATTTGGACATGTGGTTCCAAGACAAGTATTTGTTGAATGGAGTGGATGTACGCCCAAGACTGAATCGAAGTATTATCGTGTTCTAAAGAGTACAAAACGAAAATCAAAGAAGCCAGACTTTACGTGCGTTGTGTGAAGGTCTTACATAAAGTGCGAAACGAAATCGGTCAAACTCTGAGCAGAACGACAGTCAAGTATCCTCTACGACGAGTGGAAGTCAAAACCTTCACCATTACCCCTGGACTCCGATCCAAGATTGAAGAACATGTTTTCCAAGTCATATACCAAAACATTTGCTCACTGGCATCGTCAGCAATGCGGCCCTCAACTGAGCTATTAATCAAAATACTTTCGAGTTTCAACACTTCAACGTGTCCAAGATAGAAGTCAGCCGAGATGGCCAGACGTTGTGTGCCAGACCCTTTGGATCTAACTTTGCCCAGAAAAATTACTTAAGATCTTACTTGACACTGTTTGAAGCGTCATGACAGGCATCAACAGCAGGCATGGTATTTCGTCGACGATTATGCAATAGGATATGCTTTGTGGTGATTTGATTTCACTCCAGACCAAGGCAGCGACGAGGGACATATCCACCCTATTCAAATCGGGCCAACTTCGTGTGCAACTTCAGTTTGCAGTAGCTCTGGCGAACACTGTGGACGTCATCTTGTATGTAGAATTTAACAATACTCTGGAAACAAACAGTTTGAGAGAAGTGATCCTAGACCATTAGTCTAAAAATATGGAACACGAACCTATGGAGATAGGCTAAGAGGATGTTTTCTATCCAGAACAACAACAACAGTCGCAAACGAAATGTGAAGAAGACAAAAATACAGTCATGATGTCAAGATGGTCAGAACAAGAACATTTTGACTCCTGTTTTGCTCGTGACTTGGCCCATCAAATTACAGGCCTAGCTATGGAACATTTGAATGGATGTCAAATCAATCATCCTAGTCAGAAACAACAATACATATGTTTGATGATGAGTTCAGAAGAAAAGTGGAAGAGTATCTGGAAGATGCATGAAGTCTCATCTCAGAAGATAAAATTTTGAAAAAGTGGTATAAAGACTTGCGTAACCATTCCTTACCTCCATTTACTTCTCTGGAGACGAAATGCATCGAAGCTTTCTTGTAACAGAGTACGGAGACTGCTTGTTCATTGATTTACTTGACAGATATTTTCAAGGAAAAAGTCATGTGTGAACTGATGACTTATCATTACTTGTGCAAAAATGGATACCTGGGAACTTCACTACATTCTGACTCACAGTTCGTACACAGCTCCTTGGAATCCAGTGGTGTGTGCTAAAGATGAACTTCCACATCAAAAACCTAAAGATGTTGAAGCCTGTGTCATCAGCACAGATCGTCCAGGAACCCATTGAGTAGCCGTCTACTTTCCCAACGACGACATCATTGACTTTATGAGAATCTGTATCTACTCAATTCAATAATGTGAGATTACATGGATCAGGTTCCATTGTGTGTGGATAATATTGCGTGTATTTTTTTCATCAACGTAGTCTGGATTTCCATTAGAAGATGTAGTGACTTATTTTGAAGGTGAGTACCCTAGAAACGATGATCAAATAGAAAGATGGTTTTGTGAACATTATGGCTCTCTATTTTCTTTAGCTCGAAAATGTAGTGTGCATCGATGGGAAAATGACACTGTATTAAATCATTGAAAGTCTACTCTGACTACACAACATTGTAAACCCAACGCTGGAAATAATTCCCCGTCCTACTGGCGAACTGGGTGAATGTCTCGCCTTTCTCGGGTTTACTATATTTAAATTTTTTGCGGAACCCTTGTTCTGTCAACTCGTATCTCTTAAGGAGTGCCTCTCTTAACGCGTCATAGTTCAATGCCTCGTCCACGGGTAGACGCGAATATACATCTAGCGCTTTACCTTTAAGTAACGCGCTGAGATGGAGCGACCAATCATCTTTTTTCCACTTTTGGATGGTAGCATATCGCTCAAACCTATGTAAATAACTATCTAAGTTATCTTTGTCATCTTCGAAAGGGGGTAATTTAGGGCCTCTTAACTTTGATTCTTGTTGACCATCTTTCTTAGCCTCTAATAATTCAAATTTCCTTCTATGTTCTTTCTCCATATTCCTGTCTTCTAACTCTATGGTTTCTAACTTTGCTTGTTTCTCAAGTTCTCTTACCTGCTCTATTCTTTCCCTTTCTGCTTCCCTTTCCCAACCTATCCTTTCCTTCTCTGCCTGTTTCTCTAACTCTATCTTCTCCTTCTCAAATTCCATCTTCTCCCTTTTAAATGCTATCTTTCTTTCCTCGGCTTGCTTATCTAATTCTAACTTTTCCTTCTCCGCTTGCTTCTCTAATTCTATCTTCTCCTTCTCATATTCCCTCTCTATATCTCTCTCCTTTAATCTTTGATCCCTTTCCCGAGACTGCTCCTCCTGAACGAATTTTCTAAGGGCCTCCCCCTCATACCCAAACTGTTTACCCAACTCCACTAGATCTTTGAGTGACGACATGATAAATACTGTTGATAAGATCACCAATCCTAAGTGCACTATCATGTAACACATACAATTTTTAGGACTACACGAACCAACCGTATATCCCTTCTCCAAATATATGCAATATGTATATATGACAAACAAATGGTAAATAAAACAAAATATGAGTGAGGTATTCACTCACCCGCCTGAATTAGTTCTTGTCAGGAAGGTCACAATCTGAAATAAATAACTAAAAAAAAATCTTACCGGAGTCAAGACCTATGCAAACTAACGTCCGTGCTCCCACTAATCCAATGATCCCACTTCTGACACCATTTGTCACAGGATGAAGCCGGGTTGGGACTGGATTAGTGAAGACACCGAAAGCAACTGCGTTAATAAGATGTTTATTTATAAACGCAATTTAAAGATGAACAAATCTGACACCATTATAACAAAAAGATAAGGAAAATTATAAAGTTCCTAACATGGAACTATCAACAACAAGTAACTCAACGAGAAAAATCAAAGATGGATTTAACAAATGGAATTTTAAACAAACGTGAATAGCATCCTATCACCAATCGACAAATAAGAGTATATGATTTACACCCCAATATAAACAAGGTCTTATTAAGTACCAAGGGTGACCAAAGCATGTGATTTATGCACTTATCAATAGAATACTCATTTATCCATCAATCTGTTAACTCGTCAATTTATCAATTTAACAAGCGATGTTGGAATATGAATTTATGAATCCGTCGTTCATATAACGATATTGAAATGGGGATGTATGAAATTATGAATATGTCGTTCATGTAACGATATTGAAATGGGGATGTATGAAATTATGAAACTATCACACATATAGCGATATTGAAATGGGAATGAATGTAATTTTGCACAGATAGCAATATTGAGATAACAATCAAATGGAACACGCAATAAATATAACTATCGTGGCGTCCGTTTGACTACCAAGATGTATCTACGGTTCCACCCGCTCTAGTCCATGGTCAAGGAGCCACCACGCATGGTCCACCCCTCCCAGTCTGTTGAAGGGTCCCTCGAGAGCCTTCACATTAACACAGACCCGTTGATCGAGAAGCCTTGGTCCCTCGCATCGAGAAAACCAGTACACTCTTCCGAAACAACGTCACCAGACACAGCGTACACGTCACACGAAACCACACGGAGTTCTGTGACTTCACACATCACCAAACCATACATATGGAACAGCTAAAAGTATAACAACTAAACCGTGTAGTACATATGACACGGTTAGTACTTTTGTATTGATATATGTTGCGCATGCGCGCACATGAATTACGCCTCGTTACACATTACATTAATTATTCAATGCATGCCGCGTATAATTAAATAATACCCGTCTGTTCAGTTACAACAAATAGCTAACTTGAACCAGCCTATAGGATTTCTAATATCATGGCGTTGTATGACCTAGGTATTGACTCTCTGTAGAATTTAGAATAAATTCTAAAACATCTAATATATGAAACAATTATGTCATATAAAACGAATAGTGATAAAGAATACAATCTTAAATTTCACATACCTCTACAGCTGAAGTTTTGCTCCCGTAAAGAGGTAAGCTTTCTGACAAGACTCATCGTAGTGTAATTTGTTTATAGAGAATTCGCTCTATATGTACTCTAGCTGTGACAGATATGCGCAGCAGCTAGGTACGTGTGTTTTCACTGCAGGCAATTTGCACGTGCAGCATGGGGTGAATCGCGCTCAGTATTTCAAAATAACTAGAGCCGAAAAAAATAAACAACCCCCGAGTAACGCTCTAGTCGGAAACGAAACCCGAATACATTTTTGATCACATATACACATTGATATAAACCATACAATTCCGTGACAAATACGTTCATGTTTAATTTGTCAGTTTGTATTCATGTTTGAGTTAGAGAAACTTCTTGTTACTAAAAATGTTCATTTAGAAAAAATGGCTTTGATTTGTTTATTTTTTACCAAAAAATTGTGACATGCTTTTTGACGTTCTCTCTGTCGTTCTCTCTGTCGATCTATGTCAAAAAAAATGTTTTCTTTCACGTCCGCGTATCAAATCGGATGCATGTTTTTCTTCACGTCCGTGCTTCTCATATATAAAGCGGTATGTTCGCCAGGCTTGCCACCCATGGTCTACTTGACAAAGAAGACAAGAATGAGCGATAGTATTGTCAAGCTAACTGATGCCCTGTTGCACATAAACAGGGTAAGGCACCACCTCATTGAGAGGAAAACGAAAAAGAAGCCAACCATTTTCCTAAAAATGTCCCAAGAGCTGGTGGAAGAAGTACTAAAAAAGTAAATCAACAGACAAAAGGCAAAATGGGAAATGAAACATCAACGACAACAGAGAGAAGAGGTAGAGGAGGGTGTAGAAGATGGAGACAAATGAGTTCTCTCTCTCCTACAGAAAAAGTCGTCCTGGATATTGAGGATAAGATTAAGGACGGAAACAAACGGTCCTTTTCAGGGCCATCCACATCTCTTAGAAAGGATTCATTGCCAAGTTTTGTTTGTATGTTTGTGTATGTCTTTGTCTTCTACAAAATCTAAAACTTAAATCCCTTCTACCAAATTGTAATAGTGTGTTTGTGGGCATGGTGTGTATGTATAAACACTCCTACCCTTGTATATCATCAATCTCTCAGTCTCAATAATAATACGTTTGTGTAAAAAAAAATAAGAGGAATAGTTTCTTTCAGGTCCGCGCGATTCTTCTGCGTGCTACACCAATGGATGTTTTCCTTCACGTTCGCATCTCCACTTTAAGGGATATTTTCCTGCACCTCCGTGTTTAAAGCATATAAAACGGTGCGTTCGACAGTGTTGCCATGAAGAAAAAGATCCAAGACCTAAAAAGTAAAATGAACCTTACAGACATAAAGTCTGAAGCCATAAAATACCTCGACACCGCCCCCTGGACTAGCAAGCCACCTAAAATAAATTTAAATGCGCTCCAATATGGGAATAAGCAGGAACAACCCATAGATATAAGGGCCAAAATTCTTTCAGAAATCGAGAGTTGATATCAGGGATTAACCACAATATACACAGATGGTTAAAAATTCCCAGACCCATGGCGCACTGCGGCAGAAGTGGTGATCCCCGGGGATGGCATCACACTGATGGCGAGGCTACCTGACAACTGCTCAGTATATATAGTCGAATTTTGGGCTATTAAACAATGGATACAAGATACCCAAAAGTCCAAAGCAGTGATAGTTAGCGACTCCCTTAGTGTGCTGCGTTCACTGGAAACGGGTAACTCCTCCAGCAGAGAAAATTTGTTGCGGGAAGTCTACTTGAGACTTAAAATCCTGGAACAAAACCATCATACTGTAGAATTTATGTGGGTGCCCTCTCATGTTAACATCCCTGGGAACGAAAGGGCAGACAAAAAAGCTAAACATAAGCTTAATGAACCCACAACTCAGCATCTTGATTAGCATCCAACAAATCTATAATATGATCAGGCAGAAAATTTGCAAAAAATGACAGAGGGAATGGGACAATACAAATAAAGGGCGCACACGCCACGATTTGCAGAAGCAAATCTGCAGAAACCCCATTGCCCCAAACATAGCAAATCCCTTCGATTAAAAAATTATCGATCGAATTAAATCAGATTAAACGCTCCTTTTGAAGGAATGTGCCTGGAATCAAGGAAGCAGCAATTAACTGCCCACATTGTCCCACCCGAGAAACATTAGGCCATGTTTTCAATGATTGCCCCAAGTATACCATAGAAAGGAAAAAATTCCAGGAGAAACAACAAGAAAAACTGAAATCCCCAGCCATATGCCCGGAATTCCTGAAATCAGGAAGCAATAACATCATGTCGGTGTACTCAAATATAGTGGGGGATATTTCTCACATCGGAAAAGGGGGAAAAATCTAATCCCCGGCTGGGAACTCACTTACAGCCTAAAGGAGCGAGGATAGGAAAGGTAATAGGGTTTCAACCTGTCTAGGACAGGAGAGGAGAGACCCGCCTAAAGAGGGAAGGGATTGGTAGACTGACCCATTAGGGAAACTCAGTACGCAGATCGGGCGACCCAATTCCCGTCCTCTTACGCGGGAGAAACTCCACCCCCATAGTACAGACAGAAAAAAAGGCAGTTTAAAAAACCCAACACAAAATCTTAAGATAACAATAACAACCTCAAGAGCTAAGAACAATCTTTAATCATTAATAACACCATTCATACACAGGACAGCTATCCCTAATTTCAGCCTGTCTAGAGCCTGGAGAGGGAAAGAATTATTAGGATTGACCCATTAGGGTGACTCAGTACGCGGATCGGCGACCCAATCCCCGCCCTTTTACGCGGGAGAAACTCCACCCCCATTGTGCATGAACACTAACTACACATCTATGTCCCAAACATATAACATAACCCTAACTTACACTCCCTCGAGCAACGGTCTATATTCAGAATTGCAGCTATTCAAATATAATTTGTTTTTTTTTAATTCTCTCTCATATTTGACCGTAATGCTGAGTGGTTTGTGAGATTTTCAGCCACCTTAAGAAACGGGCGCTGGGTCACATACTAGCACACGCCTGGGCAGAATCCTTGCACATGCTCTGGCTCTCTGAGATCACTGCAAGATTTTCTGCCACTTTAAGCACAGGTATACCAGAACAGAATCCTGACATTCAATCTACGCCCAAATTTCGATCAATTTATTCGTTTCGGAAATAAGAACAGCAAACAGTAGACTTAATTATTCGTTTCAGGAACAAAATACGTAATTCTTTTGCACACAACCGATCTTCGTTACGTCTGAAATATACTGTTGTTATTTCTCTTTTCAATAACAGGGATTAAAATGAAAAAATCCAAATGATCAAAAATAAGCGCAAGTCACTTACTCCCCCAATTATGACAAAGCGCACAAACAAAATACCACCTAAATATGTAGGTGGATTGGCGGTAGGAACAAAGAAGAATGTTAGGGACACCGCTCTGGAATTCTTATCCCCCATAAAAATTCAGGAAAGGGACAACAGGTAAAACTCACAAATCAAGTTCAAAAGGAATGACCCAACGACAGAAAACCGCATTGATCTGACTGACACCCTATAAAAGTGTCCTCTACCAACCCTCCTAAATCTGCGATCACAATTATAACGACGCCCCTGCCAACAAACAGATGGGAGATGGGCAATGAAACCCTTTTAAGGGCTATTGGTAATGCACAATTCAGTACAGGTGGGTGAGGGATGGTACTCTGGTTGTGAAGAAATGGCTACAACTTATGGTAATAGTGATGTCCCATTTCTTTCAGTTAAGTATCCTGTAATATTTAGCAGTGAGTGTGTGAAAGAATAACTTATAATAAAAACAATTTCATACCCTTTTGACCACAAATTTTGATTCAGTGTACAGCAATATGGAGTCTGTATGCAGTGAAAAAGAAATGTCACTAACACTTATGAATAATCCATTTAGTGGCAAGACGTGGATTTTGTATAAAACTGCAGAAATGGAACATGAGCTGTTTTTCTGCACATACTGTTTGCAATTAAAAAGGAGTTTTGTCAGTCCAGAACAACCTTGACAGTAGTTCCTAAAAAAAGGTCGGGAGGCCTGCACCAGGCATATGCAGCATTTTATGATGAAGACAATGAGACAGTTGTACATGTATTTTGGTAATAATATTAATGACACAATTTTTAGTCCCACACATTATAATGACCCCCAAAATTTAGAGTCTGGAATATTTTCATATTCTCCATTCGCATGTCTTTCTATATTTACACGTGGTTATTTGACACGCAGTAGAATCCACTGCACAAAAGCCGATGGATATATACATGCATACATGTCATATTCACCGTCAATAAGCATGTTGTGCCACTTAGTTTAAAATTCGTTGCATCTTTCTTAGACTTCATGCAACACAATAATTACAATGCAATAGCTCAATACTACCTCAATGCCATGATCTATTGCGCATAAAATGAAATATCAAAGTGCTCTTTTTAGCTCTTATAAATATCTTTTCCGCAAAACAGATTGTAGCTGCACATTTAAATTACATTTTTTTTAAGTTAATAATTTACAACTTTTCACTTATTGCATGCTATAAGTGATATATCGCTATACCACACCCACCCACCTAGTTAAGCCTATTCGCATTACCAATAGCCCTTAATCCCTGAAACCCCAGAAACCTCACATATAGATATACCAAATGATGCAGGGAAAAATAGTGGTTGTTGCATTAAAACATATTCCCAAATCGTGCAAGAACCAACTAGGGGAAAACAAACAAAACAACTGAAAAAAAACAAAACAAACAATGAAAACATCCACATTAAACATCACAATACAAAACTACTTTGTATTGCACACTAGCCAGGAAGCAGACCCATTGGAAATATGCCATGATGTACAGGACGCAACAAGTGAAGCATTCCCAAATTAGAAATCATCAGAACCACAGGCAAGCCCAGTCACTATAGATGGGATAATAGGAAAAGGGAAAAGATCCATGAAAGGACAGGTCCACAATAAAAAGTCACCAATCAAATACACTAACCCCAAACCAGGATCAGTAGAGTTAAACCACAAAACGTTTTTAAATATATCTTCAAAGCAATAGACTCAATCAATAGCCTCACAGCTAACAACTCCAAGACCACCACGAAAAGATAAACTTACTGCTGTGACCCACAAGAACTGACTTTTTTTGTTTAAAGTCATGAAACAGATATAAATAATATCAGTGACAGAAATATCACAACTGAGCTTTTAAAAGCTGGGGGGGGATTCAAAATTAGGCACACAAAATAAAATTACATAGTAATAAGGTGCACTTCCAATAGACAAGTTGCAAAATACATAGAAATACAGAAAATCGGTCCATATTGAGTAACGTTTACTCGGCACAAGGCCACAAACAAAAAACACCACACACCCTCCCAACACCATTAAATAAGGAATTATAAGGGTTAACAAGAATCAGGATGTGCAAGCAGTAATTAATGACATAAGGATCAATTGTGCCAGAAAGTAGAGAATGCAGTTCGCCTTAAAATTATGGAAAGCAAAAACTCCACTGCAGTACTCTTATATTTCAACTTCTATACCAAATGTACAATTTAGAACCAGGTGCAACAACTGTGGTGTTCACCAAAAGGGGATTATAACTTCCAAGGGCTGAGAGGTGTGCTAATTGGAAATGCCCCCCCCCCCCCAAGTCATGAGAATGCCCATTTGCCATCAGGGAAGAACTAACCCTTGATTACATGCTACTAAACAAGCTTAGCTATAGAGTAACCAAAAATAAAATAAAGGAAAACAAACAGAAAGCTAAGAAACCTAGTCCTCCATCTGTAGCGTATAAAACACAATCACCAGACTTAGCGGATATGATAAACAACATAGCCACACAAGATTCAAATAAAAACACTAAAAACTCAAACAACCTATATATGCACACAAAACACACCAACAACCCCAAAGAGCATAAAAAAAAATCCGACATTGTCCCAATAACTCGGGCATTGCTACTCATCTGGGATATAATGGATGAGGTACATCTACTGACAATTATGTACCCGCCGACACCATATACGACCGAATAATCGCCCTGACCAATTTGCGGATCAACAACGAGGAACCTAGGCACACATAAGACCAACATAGGCACACTTATATTGCAACTAGGACGCACCCAAAATGGAATCGCATGAAATAATCCACATTTTTCAATGGAATTGTGTGGGTATACAGAACAACATTTCTGTCAATAGAATTGTGTGGGTATACAGAACAACATTTCTGTCAATGGAATTGTATGGGTATACAGAACAACATTTCTGTCAATGGAATTGTGTGGGTATACAGAACAACATTTCTGTCAATGGAATTGTGTGGGTATACAGAACAACATTTCTGTCAATGGAATTGTGTGGGTATACAGAACAACATTTCTGTCAATGGAATTGTGTGGGTATACAGAACAACATTTCTGTCAATGGAATTGTGTGGGTATACGGAACAACATTTCTGTCAATAGAATTGTGTGGGTATACAGAACAACATTTCTGTCAATGGAATTGTGTGGGTATACAGAACAACATTTCTGTCAATGGAATTGTGTGGGTATACAGAACAACATTTCTGAATTAATCGCCAAGTTCCAAAACAATCATAACAAACCGGATGTTGCGAGTTTACAGGAGATTCATTTGAACAAGCATGTACAGAATTTGCAAACAATACCAGGATATTCTACCTGTTATTACAAACACAGACCCAATGGAAACAAGGGAGGTGGCCTGGTAACATTTGTCAGTGACGCTCTCTTAAGTAAGTCTGTTGACGACACACAATATACCAAAAACACTGAACTATCACCCCAATTTCAAATAGTTAAACTCCATACCGGAAACAAACCCCTACTTGTTGTCAATAATGTATGACCCTGGAGGAGGCACCCTTATTAAATCTTATTAGTGAGTTAGGAAACAACATAATAATCTGCGGAGATTTTAATGCGCATAGTGAACAATGGGGAGGAACCCATTTGGATAGTAGAGGTGGAAATACTGGAAAGTGGATCACATTATCAAACCTAATTTTATTAAATAATGATTCCCATACCGGAGTCAATCCCGAAAACGGGAATATGTCAGCCATTGATTTGACTCTATGCACACTCAAGATTGCGGACATTTTCAATTGGGATCTTGATCAATCGAGCATGCTAGTAATGACTTGGGATCTTGATCAATCGAGCATGCTAGTAATTTCCAGTAATAACCACTATATACACCAAAGTACACAAAGGCAGATTGGAAGACATTTCGCTCACTTTGTGACGGGATGGACAGCGCTTGGCTATACAACGACAAGGTCGACATTTTTAATGACGATATCATTAAGACACTGTCCTCTGCGGCAGAGCAGTGCATCGCCACAATGGGGGGGGGGCAGAAAGACTTCATCCCCTACTAAGAGAAAGAACGATTGGTTAAAAAAAAAACTACTTGCGAAACAAAATTCATGGAGAGAATTCTGCTCATCTTTAAACCATAAGGCCAATTCCAAACAAGTATCTGCTAAAATGAAAAAGACAAGGTGCAAAAACTCTTCCTCGACTCCAAAACTCCCTGAACTTACTACTGACGAGGAAAAGGCAGAAAAGCTAGCCACCCACTTTGCCAATCTGAGCAGTAATTCCAACCATTCTGAGGCATTTCAAAAACACAGGACCAATGTAGAAAGAAAACATGGTTTTCTGCATACTTTGACTTTTGGTGTAAACATAATCCCTGTTTTGCGGGGGATAGTTTGAAGCCCCACCTATCGGCCCATTTGCCAATCTCATCCAGCCCCACCTGCAACTGACCAACCACAGTTTCACTGGAGGTGTTGCCCACCTTCCAGATTCCATTGTCATCGGCAAATTGAGACAGATCTAGATGATTCGGGTCTACTACTTTCTCTAGGTTGTTGATCACGATGTTGAAATGAGCAGGACTTAAAATGCCAGTACCTTGAGGGGTACCATTGTCAAGTTCATGTACTTTAGAGTACTGGTTGCCTCCAGCTTTTTCAGTCTCATGTAGTGATCTCAGAGAAAACTATCATCTACTTTAGAGTACTGGTTGCCTCAGGCTTTTTCAGCCTCAAGTAGTGATCTCAGAGAAAACTATCATGTACTTTAGAGTACTGGTTGCCTCCAGCTTTTTCAGCCTCAAGTAGTGATCTCAGAGAAAACTATCATGTACTTCAGAGTACTGGTTGCCTCCAGCTTTTTCAGCCTCAAGTAGTGATCTCAGAGAAAACTATCATGTACTTTAGAGTACTGGTTGCCTCCAGCTTTTTCAGCCTCAAGTAGTGATCTCAGAGAAAACTATCATATTGGAGGGGGGGGGCGGTGGATACCAGACCACAGATGCATAAACACTGTAGAATTTTGGGCCATCACCCAAGCACTTGAATGGATTTCAAACCAATGAGATCAAAAAAGTAGTTATAATTAGTGACTCCCTCAGTATGTTATGAACTCTGGAATCTGGCAACTCTTACACACTTATACTGCCACAAGCATTTACATATTCTTTTCTCTCTCTCTCTCACTCTCTCTCTCTCTCTCTCTCTCTCTCTCTCTCTCTCTATATATATATATATATATATATATATATATATATATATATATATATATATACACACACTTGATCCTACACCCAAAAGCCCTCTTCAGGCTAGAACTGAGTGGCCCCAAAAATCCTGATTGGCATGCTGCAGAATGATTAAACTCTGATACGGCGAGCGCGAAGCCCAGATTAAGATCACCAATATTCAATCAGCTGCTTTAATCCACTCTCTTTTTTGATACACGTTTTCGGAAAACAAACAAGTACCTTCAGTACACCAAAAATCAAAGTCTATTGATGTAGGAAAATTCAAACCCTCAAACATATGATTCGGATGTGTGACTATCCCATCTTTGGCACTATTTTAGAGACCGCCCACAAGAAATGAGCAACTGGGCATAGCTTTGATGATATCTAATAAGGTGAGTAGTTATATGTGGGTGTTGGGGGTCAAAAAATGGCACTTGGGGGTCATACGGGATTTTAACGTGGTGGGGCCTCTATAGGGTCAGGGATGGCACTATGGGGTCAAAAGTGCCAAAGTTTATAGGGTCAAAAATGGCACTTGGGGGTCTATGGGAATTTAACATGGAGATGGCACTTGGGGGTCATACGGGAATTTAGCATTGTGGGCCTCTTGGGGGTCAAACGGGAATCGAACAGGTGTGTGTGGGGTCAAACGGGAAAGGAACGGGAAAAGGAAAAGAAGTAGGGCAATCATTGGGAAAAATTAATCTTTCTTGAAAAAGGGGTGGTCCTCAATAGGACCGTTGGATTTTTTAGTTGAAGAGTTCATTTTAGAGGAGGTGTGGGCACCTCCAAGTGCTTAGCCCTGCATGCAGGACAGCTCACCCTCCAGGTTGCTTTACTCATGCTGCAGCGCTTGTTTTTTAGTATAAAGGGAGGATGGTCCGCTTCCGGATTCCAATTCTTCTTATTTTCCTCCTCCATCATTCGGTGGGGTTTGATAGGGATTTTCTTTTCACTCTCCTCCTTCTCCCTTTCCTCCTTCTCCTTCTTTTCCAAGCCATGGAGGAGGTGCCACGCCACCTCTAAATGAACTCTAACTTGTCTCACGATTTCTACGTTATTCATGTTTGTTGAATAAAACAGGGGTAGCTCTATCGGGGAAGGTGTTGTTTTAATATACTAGAAGCGCGGACGTGAAGGAAAACACCTAAAAACCCAACAACAAAAAAATCACCCCACTACCCCGCGTCTGACGTCATTCTTTTGACGTCATTCTAGGCTTCGCGGATTTTTGCACTTCATCACCCCTGACTCTAAAAAAAGCGCGGACCTAAAAGAAACTACTTTTGATAAAATGAAACACACGCCATACCATCCATTTTTTTATATTTTTTTATATCAATCACACAACACAAAACATACAAGTTGAAAAGGGGTTTTTTTTGGTTGGGTGAGCTATCACAAAACAAACAAACAAACAAACAAACAAACAAACAAACATATAAAACACAAATATATATATGGCAATATGAGAGTAGTAATCTTTTTCTAGAGATTTGGGGGGGTGGCCCTTAAAAGGACCGTTGGGTTTTAAGAAGTTATGTTGTTGTTTTAACTTCTTAGGGTTGATGTAGCCGTGGCAGTAGGTCCAGCATGGCGGCCACGTTTAGCGATGGGTCTCACAGCTTTAAGACAGGCAGATTTCGGGTGAAAAAGAAAGCAAATTCTTCACAGTCAAGCTTGCAAGTTACTTCGCCGTCAAGTAGTTTGTTGGACTGCATAAGTTGTTGTTGCTGTTGCTGCTGTTGTTGTCTTTGCTGTAGTCGTTGTGCCGCCTCCCATTCTGTTCTTTCCCGAAGTATTTCTTCTCTCAGGACCTCTTCTACTAGATCATGCGCCA
Source organism: Margaritifera margaritifera (assembly GCA_029931535.1). NCBI lineage: Eukaryota > Metazoa > Mollusca > Bivalvia > Unionida > Margaritiferidae > Margaritifera > Margaritifera margaritifera. The sequence goes on along the minus strand of JAQPZY010001306.1, from coordinate 998,391 downwards.
TTTGAATGAACGTCATCGTCTTTCTCTCCGGCTGGGTTTCCATCAAATGATTCTTCACCCTCATAATGTTTACCATAGCTTCATTCAGCTTTGTAATCTTGGTGGCTGCCATCTTCTTTTTTGAAATGTTGAGATCTTGACGAGTCAACGAGAATGACTACACTGGCCAACGCACCGCTTTATATGCTTAACGCGCGGACGCGATGGAAAACATGGTAGGGTTTCAGATTGACAGTGAGATCATAGATAGAGGAGAGGGGTAACTTTTTTTAGATCGATAGAAAGAGAGAGAGAACATAATTATTTTTTTTTTGAAATTCAATAAAAAACCACACAACACCATATTTTTTTTTTTTCAAACAATAACCATTTTTTTTTTAATCAACAATAATCATTCTAACATTAAAAAAACTAACAATTAAACAAGAAATTTTTAAACAGGAACATATTTACAGGGTTGACAACGTTGGGAAGGTAAACTAAACTTCCACTTTTCTACATCAACATCATTCTGATGCACACTACGTTTATGAGCTAAAGACAAGAGATATCCATAATGTTCACAAAACCATTGTTCTACTTTAGCATCGTTTCGAGCATAGTCACTATTAAACCAAGTCAGTAAATGTTCTAAGGAATATCCAAGACTTCGGTGATGAAGAAAATGTACACAATATTGTCCACACACCATGGAATCCGATCCTTGTAATCGAACATTATTGAATCGAGTCGAGACGGCATTTCTTCTCATAAAGTCGATGATGTCGTTTTCCAAAGGAGGTAATCCATAAGAATCAAAATATTCCACACAGTGAGCGTTGGGAAAGTACACGGCAACCCAATGGGTTCCTGGTAGATGACTGTCGTCGGTATTGATGATATAGGCATGAACATCTTTTGGTTTACGATTAGGTAGTTCATCTTTAGCACACACCACAGGATTCCAAGAAGAAGTGTAGGAACTGCGAGTCAACAGGTAATGAAGTTCCCTGGTATCCATTTTTTTCTTCTTCTTTTTTTTTTCTCACAGGAAATAATAGGTCACCAATTCACACCTGACTTTAAACTTGAATTGATCTGTCTTGTAATTCCACGAATATTCACGTCGGATAGGCTCTGCACTCTGTTGAATGAGTCCTTCAATACGTCTGATCTCCAGAGGAGTAAGTGGAGGAGAAGAAGAATTCTGCAAGACTTTATACCATTGTCTCAACACGTGTTCATCCGAGATTTGTGACCAGGCCGTTTCCAAATAGTTATCCAATTTTTCTTCACCTGTCATCATCAAACATTGGTCGTGTTCTTTTTGGCTGGGATGATCGATTTGACATCCATGACATTGTTCTTGGACTAGACTGTTAATTATTTTACTCAATTCCTGAGCATAACAGGACACTAACTGTTTTTTCTTGTTCTGGCCATCGAGAAATAAATCCAGTAAACACAGGAACTGAATTGTTTTCTTCTTCTTTTTTAGGTTCTGAACGAATGACTTCGTCATCATCATCATCCTTTGTGGTAGTTTGTGACTTCTCACAAAATCCCTCATCTATCTCCATAGGTTCTTCTTGCTGCATCTTTTTTTCTTTTTCTTCTAATAGTCTTGAATTACTTCTCTTAAACTGTTGAACTCTAGAGTATTATCAAATTCTGCAAACAAGATGACGTTCACTGTCTCGGCTAGAGCTGGATCAAACTGAAGTTCCACTCGAAGTGGGCCTGATTTTATAGGGTGGAAATGTCCTTCATCGCTGCCTCGGTCCGGAGTGAAATCAAATCCCCACAAGGCATACCCTCCTGCATAATCGTCGTACGAAATACCGTGGCTGGTTTTGGTGCCTAACTGTCCTGTGGCTTCATACAGGGTCAAGTAAGACAGCAAGTAATTTTTCTGGGGACCAAAGTCAGGTTCAAAAGGTCTGGTACACAAGGTCTTTCCATCTTGACTGACTTCTATCTTTTTGACGCCAAAGTGCTGAAACTGGAACGGATTCTGATCGTGGACTCCGTTGAAGGCTGCATTAGTAACCATACCAATGATCAATCGTTTGGGGAGCTGTCCTTGGAAGATGTGATTTTCGACTATGGATCGGAGTCCAGCGGCAATGGTAAAGGTTTTCACTTCCACACGTCTAAGAGGATACTTAGCAGTGGTTCTGCTCAAGGTTTGACTGATGTCATTGGCTACTTTTGGTAAGACTTCTACACGTCGCACATAAAGTTTGGCTTCTTGGATGACAGTTTTCCACTCGTTAGCATTAGCCATCAAATGGAAAGCGGTACTACTGCGATTCAGTCTCAGACGTACATCTACTCCGTTCAACAAATACTTGTCTTGCAACCACATGTCCAAATGCAAACGATCTATCAATTCTAAACTGCGCTGTCTGATTTTCTGTCGACGCTCGTTAAATCCCACATTATGGGGTTCTGCTGGAGTTATATCTCTAACATTATGACCCTGACCATCAGCAACAGCAGCAACCCTCGCCGGTACTGACAGCTCTGTGTCGTTGAACTTTTCCGAGGTGTCAGGTTTCCAGATCACTGAAGCATCCAGATGAGTGTTCTTGGCTTCTTTTCCATACGTCAAGAGATTTTCACTGAACAAGGAATGCATGAAATTATTGACTGGAGCGACTCTGGAATTGCCATCAGGAAGGCTGTTGTCCGTTTTCTTTACTTGAAGTTTCAGGTACAAGTAGCTGTCATTCAGATCGATGTAATCTTTGGTTTGTCCTTTGATTTCAAATTCGATAGGAGCTGAATCCGACAAAGACGATACAGGATGAAATTCTACCCATTGGGATTCTTGCATCGTCATCATGGTGGGAGGCATGGTAAACATATCCAGTTCTGACTTGGTACATTCGCAAGAATCTCGGTGCATCATTTTCAATGGTTTTAATAATCAAACACGTCTAATTCTCTGATGGTTCTTTTTCTTTTCTTATTCTTTTTGGAACTACCGCCGTGTGTTCTTTTATGAACTTTGAAAGGATTTCGATGTCGTCGTCTCTTTCTGCCTTGTCCTTGCTGTGAAGTAATACCAGAGCCTGAAGCGTGAAGCGTATTTATAGGATTCTCTCGGAGACCTAAAAGATCTTTGCCAGTGTTCATTAACACATTTTTGCCTGCTCTCATAAAGGCTTCTTTAGGATTTTGTTTGTCAATGAGGACATTTTGCAAAAATTCTTTTCCTTGTGTCAAAGCGGCATCTTTTAAGGCATGAAATCCTCGAGTCACCATCGGTTTCAAAATAGGAGCTACCGTCCGAAATGCCGATTTTAACATATCTCCTAAACCGTGTCCCCTTTGTCGAGCCACTCCTTGGTACACTGGATACATTTTTTTTGGGAGGTTACACGGCGTTAGAGAACTTTTTTCGAAAATGTAGTTTCACCGTGACTTTTCCTTTGTCAATGAATGGTACACTTTGTCCCAAATCTCCTTTTATACTAATGTTGACACTGTCAAAATACGATTTACTGACTGGAATATAATGAGGGTGTACAAATTCACGGTGAACGTGAAACGTGTTTCCACCTTCTTCGTACGCACCAGCAGCAGTATCCACTTTGAAAGGAATGACTCTTAGTAAGGGAGCAGATGTGTGACCCACCACGTTGTACTCTACCACATCGGAGTACACAAACATTAAATTCAGTCCCACGTTAAATTCGATAGGGGTTTTAAAACCATCTCCGAATTCTACGTTGCTTGCGACTTTTTTATTAGTATACTTTTTATTTTGACCCAAAATAGAATACAACCCAGGAGAAAATTCAATGGTCATGAATTTTCTGTCCTGCTCGGGTAAGTTTTTGTCTTTTTTGTCGTCAATGAGTTCCCCCTTCTCTTTAAAAAATTGCAAGAAGAAACGGCGTGCCACATCATGGTAAGCGATTCGTACCCCTTTTTGGTTTTTTTCCAAGGCTTTGCCAAATTGAGCTAAAAAGATGGCGTCAATGGTGTCCACCAAATGTTTAGCACTTAGGAATTCTCATGGTATGGCTCGCAAAGGGAGGAGTCATCTTCGTGAAAACCTTTCTGGAATGCTCAAGGCCAGGTTGAATTTTCTCCAACTCATCATGCACTCCCTTGTTCAAGATTTCCACGATGAAATTGTTTTGACCATCGTCGATGTTCATGATTTGCGTAGGATGAATGATTTCTACCAAAGCCACTTCCCAATGAGCATCGTGATCCAATTGGATGGATTGAGGTAATTTGGCCGTGAAACAACATAAGGTGTTGTTGGGAAACACATCCATGGAACTGTCACTAGGCAAAGTTAAATAAAATTGGTCATTCATAGTTCCAAAGTGGTTCTAGTCTCCGAAGAGTCACTCAAGTGAACAGAAGAATGATGTTCAAAGGGTTCCAAAAGAGGACTACTGTGGTGACTGGAAGAAGAAGAAGGTGGACTGACGTTGGTCGTACTCCCGTGATTGCTGTGGCTGCTATTGTCTGTTGTCGTCGTAAATTTCAAAGAGGGACTGGGTAAAAGATAACCGATGCAACTGCTAAGTAAAATAGTCCACAATTGTTTGTCTCCTTGTTGCAAACTCAAATTGGCAATAGCTGCTCCGATGACACAATACACTACAAAAATTTGGCAGAAAAAGACGATTTGATTTTTAGGCACACCTTCTCCACACCACAACCAAAGCGGTTGTTTTTGTAATTCTTGAAGAGAAGAACTCTGTGAAGGAGTCGTTGAAGTCGTGGTTGCTGTGTCGAATGGCATGTTGTTGAGTTACTTCTTTTTCTTTTTATAGTCGACGACTTGAGAAGCAGCAATCCAAGAATCAAAACTAGGAGGATATCCTTTCCAACGTACTTTGACTTCTTCTACTCGTCGTTTGCCTACTTTACGTGTTCTTTGTTCGAGAATTGTTATGTATGATGTTTATATAATATTATATATATTTTAGGAAATTGTAAATGTTTCTTCACTTTAATATTTGCTTAAATCTTTATGTTTGTTAGGAAAAACATGTATAACTAGTGTCCTTGAATTAGATTGTTTTGATCAATATGTTTTCTCAATTTAAAGGTCAAGGTTGATTTTGTTTACAGTTAGAATTCCATTAAGATGACACACATTCTAGAACATTCTGTCATGTGACCAATCTAGAACATTCTGTCATGTGACCAATCTTTATATATATCATGTTTGGTAGACATTTTGTTCAGTTCGACATTACCATCAGTCTTGTAAAGAGCTATTACAGTTGTGAAAATTCATTCCAAATTCTAAGAGAGGAATTATTTTTAAATATTCATTGGATTATAACAGTGCTCATAAACTTTTGGATTTTGGAATTTTGATTGACAATTTTGGAATTTATGTGAACTTATTCAGAGATTTTGGATTACTTCATTTTGACTTCAGCACATCAAGATTTCTAGTACATCAGGACTTTGGAGACCATTGGCACATAATAACATTCAAGGACACATTCTATATTTAGGACTTGTGATTAGAACAATCATTCTTATTGGATTATTAGGATACATAAACACATTACTGTAAGTGACTTTTTGATTTTTCATTTTAATTATCTAGTAATAAATTGCTTGTTGATTTTTACTTGATTTGTTGGTTTCACTTTCTTTCTGTTACATTTTTCTTAGACCATAGAGTCGTAACAGAATGCTTTCGATGTCGTACAAGGCGTCTTCTTTTTTGGTCACTCGTTGTAACTCAGGCAAGTAAAATGTTCCTTTGAGTACTTCACCGTGCATGTCTTCCAATTTATAGACGGGAGGATCACGTCCACGGACGGGGGTAGTGACACGAAACAATTCGGTGGTCCAGTTAGGTAAATAACCTTTGTCAAAAGTACGTTTGGTTTTTCCGATGCGAACCCAATCTCCCGTCTTTAACTCCAACAAGGGTTTCTTCTTCTTTTTTTCTGGGGTGAACCAAATAATTTATCAAACACGGTCACTTCGTTTTCAGGGCTGACCTCTTCGGGGGCACATCCGATGCTACGATGGTACGATTGATTGTACGCTTTGACCAAACGGGGTAACACGTCGATGTACTTGAGAGTATGTTGATGTGTAAAATATTTCCACATGTGTTCTTTCAAAGTTCTTTGAAAACGTTCCACGATACTAGCTTTGGTTTCAGGATTTTCGGTGGTAAAAAAATGAATTTGTCTTTGTTTCAATTCTTTTTGAAAAGCTTGGTTTAGAAATTCGGTGCCTTTGTCAGTTTGCCATCGTAAAGGTTTGCGTCCACTTTGTTTCAAGACCAATTTTAAGGCCCGTACCAATTCGGTACTGCTTTTAGAGGTCAAAGGCACGACCCAAGCAAATTTGGAAAACACGTCGATGACACAAAACAAATATTTGTGACCACGATTGTAAGTGGCTAAATGAAAGACGTCAGCTAAATCGGCTTGCCATTGATGATCGATGCCTTCCACTTGAGTTGTACTTCTAGAAACTTTACGTCGAATGGGTTTGTGTAACATGTACGTCGATTGTTCTTGTAACCATCGTCGTACTTCGGGCAAACGTACACTTTTCAATTTACTTTTAGCAGCTCGATATAATTTTTGAACTCATCCGTAACCAGCAGCATGACCAGGATTGTAATAAATGGTGGCTAACAGTTTCTCCATGATTCCCTCAAGAATAAGTCAACCAAGTGCCAATGCTCTTTTCTTCGTGGGGTATCTTTTTGGATTGTTTACGTGTCCGACGTGCCACTGGTGTAAAAGAAGAAGATGTGATTTGAACAGGGGTCATCGGTTCTGTTTTGACTTCTGACTTCACTTCTTTCTTTTTCTTTTCTGAGGGTAATGGCATGGACAACATCTTTTTTATCCAACCCGGTGTGGCTAACTTTTTTTTCTTTTTAAGAGTAGGTGGAGTTGGTAATTCTTCTTCTTCTTCTTTTTCTTCTTCTTTTACGGTCATTCCTGTGCCGGTGTCTGTTTTAGTAGTGGTGACTTTAGGTTCACTTTTCATCAGGGTTTTGAAATCTCTCAGAGCGGGTGGAGCTGTTTCGTCTACAGCTTTTTGGTGAAAGAGTTGCAGACGTTGTAAAAGTTGACCGTACCGTTGCGATTTTTCTGTTTCTGACACATTGTTTTGTTCCATCAGGGATTGTAATTCTTGTTGTAACTGGGACATCTCGTTGAGATTAGGATTGGGTGGTAAATGAGGTATCCGTTGTTCGTTCCAACGATGAAATTCCATCCATCGTTTGTAAGGTACTAAAGTCAGTTTTCGTCCTTCCATTTCATCCAAAGGTACCAAAAAGGTGTGGTCTTTTCAGAGAAGGGTGGTCCTTTTTATCTTTTTTTTTGGTTATCGCATGACACCTCCTAAAAGTGGTCCAGCAATCGTTCCTAACAAAGGACCCGCTATTTTTAACAACGGTCCTAACAGCATAGGTAGAAATCCTCCTCGTTGCACCAACATTTTTTTCTTTTGTTGAAGAGGTATTTTCTTTTTCACCATTTGACGAAGAACATTCCGATGTTTCCCTAATTTTTGTTTCTGTATCTTGGACAAAGGTACCGTTCCTTTCAACACGTTCAAACAACATTCACACACGGTATCGATGATTTCTTTAGGGGCTGTTTGAATGAGTTGTTTTCGCATGGGAGGATTGGATTTGGTCAGGACAAACAAGACGTCCCAATGTTTCGCCAGACGAGGTGGAAGTCGTCCTTTTTTGTTTGTTATACTTTTCTTCTTTTTTTGGTGGTGGTGGTGGTGCATACGTTTAGGAGTCATCTTTTTTTAGTTGGGTAGAAAAAACAAGTCTGAAGTCTCTGGCAGGGTACCCTTCTATTTTATACTGGAATACGTCTCCACTGATTGTCTGCACGACGTACCATCTTCATGACAGGCCTCACTCGACGTTGAGGTGTTTTCAAAGGACTAAATCGTCTCAATTCTTCTTTGGATAAATCCACTAAACTTTGTAACACGCCAGTTCTTTCTTGGACTTTGGTTTTAGGGTATGGTACTTTGTGGGTGGCTGCTGCCATGGTCAAATCAGCTGAAGTTGAGGGTTCCGAAGGGGTCACTTTCGAAATAGGTTTCCATTTTTGCATCAAATTAGGAAACACTTGTCTTAAGTCTGGTTTGGCAGGCATCATCATGAAGGGTGGTGAAGAAGAAGACAAAGAGGTAGATGTGGACGCAAAAGGAGACCTCGTCATCATTGGGGACTGTTGTGGTGATGGTGATGGTAATGGTGGTGTTGTTTTGCGGGTGTACGTTTGCGTCCTGGCTGCAGTACCTCTCTTACGGCGGGTGCTAGTGGTAGGTGTTGTTTTCTTCTTCTGGGCACGACTTTTCTTTTTTTTTTCTGGTGGGTGACTTTCTTCTTTTTCTTGGTGGTTTTCTTCTTGGGACTTTTCTTCTTTTTAGGAGTTTTGGATTTTTTGGCTTGGGCATTAGGATCCCATTTCAAAAGGGAACGAATCATGACCCCTCCTAAAGAACCGCTTCCACCAGGGGTTAAAATGATTTGTTTTTTAGTCCGTGAATCGATTCTAGGATCGGCTAGTTGTGACAATGCCCCTTTATGTTTTTGAAAAAAACGTTGAGTTTGATGAGGGATGTGAATGATGCCTTGTAGTAATTGACGTGCCGTCAAAGTAAACCATCGTAACACTTCTTTAAGACTCGCTTCTAACAAATGAGCACGGACTTGTGCATTTTTTTCGCGACTGATGCCATACAAGGCACGAATCAATTTAGCCGAAGGATGAGCTTGAAAGGAAGTCATCTCGAAAGAGTGTGAGACAGAAATGACGTAGTAGGTTGTTTTTATAGTTTTTTTTTTTCTTTCAAAAATGGGCTGAAGGGGACGTGTAAATGACAGGACCACCTTCTTCACCCCAAGGGTGAAACAATTGGGCACGAAATCTCAAATAGTCAGGAGTGGTAGGTTTTAAGTCAATGAGTAAATACTCGTGAGGGGTTTGAGTGGCATCGTCGTACGCATAATTGAGCCAAGGAGTACCTAACTGTTTGGCTAACACTTGTACTTGAGATTTGTCTCTGGGGCTTTTAAACAAGACCACGTAATGAGCGTTCAGACTAATGGTCCGATGGGCTTTACTTTGTTGAAATAAATTTTGAGTAATGTAGACAATACTAGCATTACGATGGTGTCCTTTTCGTGTAAACCAAAGTTTAATTTCTTCTTCGTCTTCTCCTAACATGTCATCAAAAATAACCAAATGAGTTTGATTCACGTCAGACACGATTCCATCGTCTTCGTGAGGAATACCATTCACAAATGAAATGGTTTCTCCTTGACTTTCTTTCAATAACGTGTAAGACGATTGCCACTCTTTGTAACACCACACGATACGTTGAGGTGGACGATCGAACAAATGAGATTTGTGTTCGATCAAACGTTTGACAAATTCGGTTTTACCTGAACCACTCGGTCCAGCAATCAACATGTTAAATGGATGGCGCAGATACAAAGCGTTCCAACTTTGACGATCTAACTTTTCGTCAATCACTTTAACCACAGAAGCAGAAGAGGCAGACGAAGTAGAAGAAGAAGATGATGTAGCCATGACTGAGGTAAGAAGATTTTTGAGAAGAAGACAAAAGACCCAAGACATTTTATACGTTTCATACACGTTTATTTTTTTTATTTTTATTTTTTAAAAACAAACATATTTTACAAGTCATTAAAGACAACGAGTGATAAAATAGCAAAGACAAATCATCAAGTACACTATTAAGGCTCCCAGTGAAACAATCAAACTGTCATATAAACAAGTCAATGTACAACAATAGTTTCGTGTCCTAGAAAAAATGGAAGGTCTAGGCACTGCTTGGAGTGGTGACATTCTTCTGCTCGTCTTTGTTTTTGAATCCTCTGACGGTAGCGGCGGTAAGGAAGGGTTGTATTCCTCAAGAGGTATTTGGACAACAGCAGTGGTGTCAGGTTCTTCTTTTTCTTCTTTCAGGGTTTCCCATTGAGGTTCCCATTTTTTCACTTTTACACTCTTATGGACATGTTGCCAAATCTTTGGCAAACTGGGCCACTTCTTGTAGCCAAGATTGGAAACCAAGGTTTCTCCAGGGACGTACATCTTTCCAATTGAAAAGTTGTTGGTGTAACTCACTAGCAAAACACACTTCTTGAAATGTTTTATAGACAGATAAAGTGTGACGAATGTCTTCTTCACATGGAGGTTCCTCACTGATTTTCATGACCACTCTCAACGCTTTAAGTACAATTTGTCTTTCGTGTACTGATAAAATCAAGTTTTTCTTCTTCTACTAAGACCGAAGAAGAACAAAGGGTCATATTGTTTTTTTGGACTCGACAATTGAGTCCAAAGCAACCACGGTTCCTTTAAAATAATCCAAGGCAAACACTTGTCCTCAAAAATATTCCACAACGAATGTCCTGGAAAACGAATTCCAAGATAAGCAGTCACTAAGACACATACCACATAACGTCCAAAATTCAATGGAAAGAATTCTTGTAACAAGTCTATATAATCCTCTAAGGTCTGAACACGATCGTTGACTTCCTTCCACGGAATCCGTTTCACGAGTGACGAGTAGAGCCCAGACATACCGGTACATGATAGGGTCGATGGCTAAGGTAGGTATCTTGGGTGGCATGTTTTTATAGCCAGGCTCCCAAGGATGGTACCTTTTGAGAAAGTCTCCTTCAACGTAGTGCCAGCAATAGATGTTTCCCAGAATCAGTCTTCTATGACTTTGGAAGAGAGCATAGTGTACAGCTCGAGAAATGACTTTGAGTTTACGTTTCACTTGGATCTTGACCAACTCTCGGTAAATCTTTTGACGTAATTCCAAAGGCAATCCACGAATGTGTTCTGGTAAAGTTTCCGACTTGGAAAGAATTAACTCTCTTTTGTATTCTTCACGATACTTGTTTTAGTTTTTCTTCAAAATCAGACTTCTGATATGTCGAAAGTCACGGTAGTACGCAAATCGAGGAATGAATTGAAGTTTACGTTTCACTTGAATCTGGACCAACTCATCGTAAATGCGTTTTCGCACCTTCAAAGCCAAGTCACGAATGCGATCTTCTAAGCTAGGTATACTGAAAAATGTGTTCTTGCAACTCCAAAGGTAAAACACCAATATACCATTGTAAAGTAGTATCCTTCTCCAACATGGAATTTTTTCACTTTTTACTACTTCTTCTTCTGTTTGGTATCTGGCTCATCGTACCCGTACTCTTCTAAGGCCACTAAAGGTAAGAACTGACAGTGCGGAGACCATCTGGCATGTTCCATGTAAGCTGAGTCGGTAGGCTCCCATTGGTGAAGTTTCACACCACAACTGAAACATTGAACTTTATCTCCTTCTCCCACGTATTTAAATCCAGATCTGGCTAAAGCTTCGGGTTTAGGTCCTTGTAGATATTTTGGCCACTTGTCTTTGAATGACTCGAGTCGACTTTCATACTTGGAATAACCAGGTAAAGTCACAGGTATTCTGACATGCGAATATTGACCAATACCTATTCCCTTGTTGTCGTTATGGTCAATACAGGTACCTTTAGTATTTCCAGTAAAACATAAAGGTCGTACTGCCTCTTTAGAGGGTTGTCGATGAGTAAGACTTCCAGAGGGTCCTGAATCCAAGATGTTACAACGTACGGAATCCGTTTGAACGTGTGAATCGGGGATGCCAAACCGCACGGAATCCGTCTCGTCGCATGGTACTGCATCACACTCCAAGTCGTGATGATGGTACTTGGAGTTCACACCACCACCAACACTAGATTTCTCCCTTGGTAATGGTGGGTGGTTGGTAGTTTGAGTACTCTTATTGTAGTTTGGTGGAAGGATGACAAAATGACTCATCTTCTTTTTTTCTTCTTTCTAGGTTGACGTCTGTATTTGCAATGAATGGTTTGACTTGGAAGGGCATTCCTTTTTTATACTTCAAATCAGCGTGTCCGTAAGGCAAAGTCGTGTGATCTGGAAGTCTCACTCGTTTTTGGTACACGATGCGGTACACTTTTTGAACAGGTCGAGTAACGATTTGATGATTAGGTAGTCGTACAATCTTGTGAGGTTCTAACGTGGGTACTCGAAAGTCTTCCACTTGTCCAGACAGTAAAGCATTTTTTAAAACCTCAAAGTTCACCACTTGGTTAGTTCGATAGTTGAGAGTCAAGCCTTTGACTTTACAGGAGGTGTGAAGTTGGCCTTGTGGGTCTCGGTATCGGTACCCGTAATTTTTAGGACCACCGCTGGCAAAACTCAGAATGGTGTCTTGAGGGTGCTCGTCTGTCCAGGCTTCTAAACGATCGTCTTGAATGGTAGGGTGTGGGCAACCGGGGCGATGAATGTAGATGCAACTGTCAGCATCAAAGTACAGGACACGATCTCCCAAGACTTCTAACGCTTCGTCGTACAATTTCAAACGAGCATGAGCGGTCACGTAAGCGGCAATGACTACGTTGCTAAACTTGTCAGGTTTGACAAACTTGGGTTCTTCTTCGAAATTGACTATGATCAAATCATCGCGGATAATTTCGACGTGTTTGACAAGTATACTTTTGTCGTCCACCAGTTTAAAGTAACGATAAGGATCGGTGACGTATTCCGTTTTGGGTAAGATCGTACGTTGAGCCATTTTTCCCCACAAGCAATTAAGCATCACTTTGGCAAACGATCTTTTTCCTTCATTTTTCTCCACTTCTTCCAAAGTGATGCCTTCGATGTTACGGTACTCTTCTTTGAATCGTTCTTGGTCTTCGGGAGTCTGACACCACGAAGGATAACCACTAGCTTCTTGTTTCAGTTTTAAAAACTGATTGACGTACCCCGAGAAAATGCCTGGATGATTGGTGGCGTCGTCCTTTTGGTATTGGGCTATAGTTGGAAAGTGCCAGATTTCGTACACTTTCAACAAACGATCCAGTGCCCGAAACAATTCGGCGCTAACCCACGTTCCTGTCAAAGACCGTGTCACGGAATTGTATAAATCCCTTTTATTAAATACATGTACTCGGGTTTCGTTTTCAGTATAACAACGATACCCGAGAGTGAGCTATGTATATTGTACCATATTTCGAAACAGTGAGTTCGGTTCACCCCATGCCGCACGTGCGAAGTGTTTTCGATGGGAAAAACCGAATGCATCGTCTGTGTATAAATGCCTCACCGTAAGATTAAATCTTTACATTACGGAACGTCTTGTCAGTGAGCAGTCTACTTAAGGACTTGCACGCCTTCAGCTGTAGAGGTATGTACATTATTTATTAATTTATGGTGTATGTAGCTTCGGCTTGCGTAGTACAATGCAAATATTCTCTATTCTTGTTTGTATATTCTCTATTCTTGTTTGTATATTTTCTATTCTTAATAAAACCTTTATATCAGCAATGTAAAGTGGCATTTTTAGGAAACGTTTAGTACCATAAGATTCTTATCAGACACGTGTAGGTTCACTTTTGAACTTGTTCATTGCTTTGTAATGTCGTGCCGATAATGTAATTTGTATAACTTACCGTATATGACGTCATTACGTGTTATCGTATATGCCCGTGTCAATCATACTACACGGTGTTAGATTTATTTTCAGCTGTAGAGTTGTAGAGCTGTAGTAATCGGAGTCGACGAGGTCCCAGCTATAGAGGGGACAGTAGAAGTCGACTATAGCAGCGGTAAAAGCTAACCACAGCAGCCGTGGAGCTGAATGAACAGTGGGGTGCTTGGATACCAGGTGATCGGGCGTTGTTGACCCATTGGTGGGCGTGGATCGCTTGATTGACCAGTGCGACTAGCAGCCAAGTATGCTAGTGATGGAGTGTTTGTGAGTCGCTCCATATATGTAATCTCTTAGCCGTGGGCTAATTTTGGGTTTTTTGTGATACCCAGTGGTTTGGGAGTGCAAGATATTTGGCAGGATATCTATCCCATTTGTTCGCGCTACATTTTATTATTTGAATAAAGTGCCTCATGTTTCATTGTTTGAGGTTGTACATTTTTGCTATATGAGTAAAAATACATCATTTTACTGAGTAAAACATATCATTCTTTTGTCGTATGAGATGAATCATTAGCCTTTTTCATTGCATTGTGTATTTATTTATTTGTATTCATATTTGGGTTACCGTATTAGGTTCGTGCTGATTATGTTAATTAGTCCAATATTTGGACCCAATACACGCACGTATTAATCATAACCTTTCTTCCCATTCAAGTCATTCATCAATAAATATTGCATTTTTATCACCATCAACAGTGTTCTGTTATAAATCCGAAATCCAACCCGGTTATCTTGTTACAGACCGTTCTTCCTTCGTGTGGTGACAGGGCTGATCTTTGTTGCACGTTTCAGCACACGTCCGGCATAAAGGAAACATCAGTTTTCCTTGACAATGGTGAGGCAAGATGGGATGGTACAAGTATGTCGGAGGTAAGACTTTACATTTAATTAATCCTTCGTATTGACGAATGTGTTCCACGTCAATGTGTTCTGTCAAAATTTCAGGGTGACCGGTGGGAAAACGAGCATATTTACACACCCAAGGATACAAAGAACACACGTCGATGTATTTGATTTCTTCTCCTTGGGATTCATTCACGTCGTACAGCAAGCGAGTGGCATTGGTCCGTCCTCCAAATAAACTGTGTCGCGGATCTAAAGGTTCGATTTCGGCCACGTCGTAACTTTGAGTAATGTTCTTAAATTCAGGATCGGTTTTCAAACGTCGATCGTACTCGTGCTCCCACATTTCTACCACTTGGTATCCTTGACTTTCTAACTTGAGTCGTCGTTGGCAAGTCTGTTCGTAAACTGTTCCATGGTAGAATCTGAATAAGGGCCTTTCATCTCACGATCAGGATAACAAGTAGGGCATCCGTGAAACAAACAACCCTGAAACTCGTATACCGTGTGCGGGTTTTCTAAATCAAATCCATCCACGGAATAACCTCCAATCTTCTTTTCTCCTCCTCCGTTTCTAGCATGTTGTATCCATTTGTCTTCTTTTTGACACAAGTAATGAAACCAACGTAAAGCTTTGACCGAATATTGACGACTAGCAAAGAGAAACGTGTTGGAGTCGATGATGGCCAGTTGGTTCTCGGGCATGAAATTTTGTCTGTAGACTAAGGAACAGGCCTTAGGTAAGGTGGCTGCATCTTTCAAAGGATCGACCTCTCCGTGATCGAGAAATAACTCTCGAAACTTTCCACAACAACGTCTTAAAATATCCACATCAGATCGACAATACTTCAACATCTCTTCTTGAAAGTCAAATGGATCCGTCTGGTGAGCGCGGTACCAAGTGTGAAAAGCTTCTCGCTGTTCGGGGCGCATTCCGTCGGGGTCGTAATCATGAAGGTCAGGCAAATGAGGTAGGACAGCATGTTGATTAGCTTCCATGTTGAAGAAGTGAGGAAAGTAGCCTTTAGCCATTTCTGTCATGCCAAACGTTTTTGGCATGCGACTCAAAGGCATGGCTAAATAACTCATAGAATCTTTAAACTGCACTTGTCCAACTTTCATGTAGATGAGCTTTTTTCCGTTCATGGTGACTTCAGGGCGTTCGGTCCCATGGTTCAAATAATAATTCAGTAAAAACTGCCCATCGTATCCCGAAAAATTGTGAGCTATGACGGTGGCATACCGATGACAATCTCCATAACGTTGAATGTCTTCTTCGCTCCAACTGTCGTGGGTGGTAGGGTCTAAAACCCATTCAGCAAACTCAGACAAAGTGTTAACTCCACGAAAGATTTTTTCACGTCCTCCTGGAATTCGACTACAATGAGGACAGTGAAAATGAATCGATTCTTGAATACACTGATCACAAGACCGATGCGCCACACAGAAATTTGGAATGTGAATGCCCGTTTCTTGAATGCATTCAAAATCAAAAAAGATGAAATCTACTTGTTTCTTGTTCTTGTTCTTCTTTTTTTCTTTCTTCTCTGTCTTGTCAAACTTTTGAATAAAACATCGATGATCAAAATCGACGATCTGATGACAAATAGAACATTTTTTCTTGTCAGCACAAATGTGTGCTTTGGGGTTGTTGGTTCGAATGAGCTGTCCACACGTGGAACATAATTTCAATAACTCGCAAGCACATTTTTGTTGGTGTCCTTGTGTCTTGCGATGCTGTTGGTAACAAGAGGGACTGACAAATTGGCGTCGACAGGTTTCACAATGGACGTGATGTTGTTGTTGTTGTTCAGGAAGGCATGGTTGGTCTGCTAAACAGCCCCGACATCTCTCTCCACAATGAATGTGTTGTTCTCTATTGTTAAATCCTTTGTCACATTTCTCACAGTAGTAAGAGTGTCCCAAAAATCCGGTAATACTAGTAATGGTATCAAAATGTTCTTGATGGTGATAGAGATGAATGTATTTTCCCTCGGGGAAATCGGGGCCTCGAAACACCATATCTCCGCGCACTTCTTGAGGGTGAACTTTCAAAGTATAGTGAGGAGCCAAAACATCTTGAAGTTTCTGCATTTGAGAAATGCCACACACGGTCTCTTTAGGGATCCCCGCTTGTTGTAACAAGAGTTCTGCTTCTTTTCGTTCTTTGGCTCTGTCCGATTGTCGAATGTTCTCCCAGGCTTTTTTCCATTCTTTACTCTCGTTCTTGTTGGCAAACGTACGCCCCACCACAATAGCCCGAGCCAAACACATCTGGTCTTGAGTATTGTTAATTTGAACGACACTACGTTTGGTAGTACGAAGATTGTCCACCAATAACGGTTTTCTGCTTCGTCCACTTCCTCGAGGTGGAGCAACGTGTGTCATGTAAAGTGTAGCCTTTCCATCGGTGATGGTAAACTTGTCATTGGATTGTTGTACATGTTCTATTTTGGACATGACTTTGTCCGGCGTTAATTCTGCAGGGGTACTGAACTCGATCCAAACGGGACTCTTCAAATTGTCATGATGGATGGCCAGTCTCAAGCGATCATCTTCTTTGGCTCCACATTGGTTTTTAAGGTTCTGTAACACAGAACCCCACAAATCGCTAATGAACCCCGCCGCTTTCTCGGGAGGTACTTCGGACTTGAAGTCTTTGAAGTGAACAGTGTGAGTGTAAGCTGTAGTTTTAAATTTTCGAGAAGTTATTTTTTGAGTCTCTCGAATCCGATAGTAATTTTCAGGAGGAGCCAAGGTACTAGATTGTGTTTCTTGGTCTGGGGTTCTGGTGTTGGTAGTGGTGAATTTTGTTTTGGGTGGTTTTGAAGGTGGTAAGGTTTCAGGTTCACTCATCTCCTCTTCGAAGTCACTTGCATGGACTTGAGCTAGTAGTTCATCTAATGGTGTTTCAGGCGGCACGGAAAATAGTCTTGGTCTCTTCGTTTCTTCTTCTTGTTCTTCTGGTTTCTCATGGCTTCGGCGTGATCTTTTCATCTTGAAGTTTACTTTGAAACTGATTCAGTTTCACCCAGGGAACCTATATATAGAGAGAGAGAGGAGACTATATATAGAGAGACCTTCTTACCTTCAGAATCAGTCTTTGGGATTGAACATTCAAACTGTGAAGATGGAAAAGTACTGCGCTCGAGATAAAAGTCAAGATACTTGCTATATCTGCCACGAGAAAGGACATTGGGCTTCAGAATGTCCACAACGTCAATAAAAAAGAGATTTTGGAATTGAATTGAATAAGTATGTCCATAAGGTGTATGATAATTATGCTGCTGACATACTTGGTAATGTCTATCATATGAAGTCTGGAAGGAAAGTCAAAGGAAATTTGAATTCATTTGGATTGATAACTATTAATGTTGCTGGTAAGGAAGGAAAGAGGGAGAAACATACAAATCGAGGGAGATTTGTCTTTGAAGCGGTGAATGGAGTGGATCTACCAAGACAGAGTAAAGTGGTACATCTCAATGATGTACTTGATGATGATAGAATAGAAAATCTTCAAGTGATGACTGCTAGTGAACAAACATGTTTGCACAAGCATGTGAAGAATGATAAAGAAAAAAGGAGAGTTAATTTTGGAAGTGCTAGAAGTGTGTTGTGCCAGTTTGTTGGTGAGACTGAGGAAAAAAGATTTGGGAGTATGAGAAAGGCTGTTGAATATTTTGATTGTAATGAAGGAAGTATCTACTATTGCTGTACTGGGATTTATAAGTCGGTCTTTTCGAAGAAGTTCCAGAAAAGATTTCAAGCTAGATTGGAAGAGCCAGAGAAGAAGAGTCAAGTAACTAGAGGATTTGTGAGACCTGTGAAATTAACTGACTTGAATTCAGGATTATATAGTCGGATGGATTCCACTTCTGATGTGGCAAGATGTTTTGGATTACATCATTGTGAAGTTTACAATATTTGTCAAAAAGATTTGTAAAAAAGAGCGGTGGATTCGACATGATAATGGACATTTTATTAAGTTGGAGTTTATCAATGAGAGTCCAGAAGAAAGTTATGAGAGAATTGTCGATAAGAATCTTCCTGAAGTGTCAGAACAAGAAGACGATGAAATGGTAAATATGGAAGTGTATTGAACTGTATTGGACTTATATGAAATTGTTTATTACCACGAGTAACATAATGTATATACATTGAATAAAATATGATTATTATTATTGATGTATATCTCTGAATGGTGTTGTGTGGTTTGTTTTTTACCCACCAAACCAAAAAAAAAGTTTGAATTTGATATATAAAAAATTAAAAACAATTATTTCTGTGGTATGTGTTTCATTTTATCAAAAGTAGTTTCTTTTAGGTCCGCGCTTTTTTAGAGTCAGGGGTGATGAAGTGCAAAAATCCGCGAAGCCTAGAATGACGTCAAAAGAATGACGTCAGACGCGGGGTAGAGGGGTGATTTTTTTTTTTTTTTGGTTTTTAGGTGTAAGGAATGTTTTCCTTCACGTCCGCGCTTCTAGTATATTAAAACAACATCTTCCCCGATAGAGCTACCCCTGTTTTATTCAACAAACATGAATAACGTAGAAATCGTGAGACAAGTTAGAGTTCATTTAGAGGTGGCGTGGCACCTCCTCCAAGACTTGGAAAAGAAGGAGAAGGAGGAAAGGGAGAAGGAGGAGAGTGAAAAGAAAATCCCTATCAAACCCCACCGAATGATGGAGGAGGAAAATAAGGAGAATTGGAATCCGGAAGCGGACCATCCTCCCTTTATACTAAAAAACAAGCGCTGCAGCATGAGTAAAGCAACCTGGAGGGGGAGCTGTCCTGCATGCAGGGCTAAGCCTGGGAGGTGCCCACACCTCCTCTAAAATGAACTCTTCAACTAAAAAAATCCAACGGTCCTTTTGAGGACCACCCCTTTTTCAAGAAAGATTAATTTTTCCCAATGATTGCCCTACTTCTTTTCCTTTTCCCGTTCCTTTCCCGTTTGACCCCACACACACACCTGTTCGATTCCCGTTTGACCCCCAAGAGGCCCACAATGCTAAATTCCCGTATGACCCCCAAGTGCCATCTCCATGTTAAATTCCCATAGACCCCCAAGTGCCATTTTTGACCCTATAAACTTTGGCACTTTTGACCCCATAGTGCCATCCCTGACCCTATAGAGGCCCCACCACGTTAAAATCCCGTATGACCCCCAAGTGCCATTTTTGACCCCCAACACCCACATATAACTACTAAGGTGACAGCTGGCAGGGTAAAAGGAGACGGACGGACAGCATGCAGTAGGCAGTCTTGGCGCCCTATGACCACGACTTGCTTAGGTGGCAGAGAAAATGTTTACAATACCAAAATTAAGAAGTGCGCAAGAGTGCACATGTACAGTAGTCGCACATGGCAGTTACTGTCGATAACCGACTTTAATCCAAGTAAGGTAAGTAGATCAGAGGCAAAAATGCAGAGCAAGTGCAAATGAGACACCTTGTTGTACAACAGTAAATATTAAACAATAACATTTAAACTGAGGATATTCCTGAAGAGGAGTACTCCTTGTTATAAATTTTGTTGGTAAGGTTGGCAAGAAATGGCCACTCCCATCTTTGACTATCAATTCGTGCAACTAGTAGCAAGGAAGGTAGTGCGCAGGTAAGTAGTGTCCGCTATGTTAGTATTAGCTCAACGGTGATACGGTAGTACGACTGATAATATATATTCGCGCATAAAACATTTTTTTTTTTTTTTTTTAAATTTTTGCCACAACTTACTTTATATTCATCAGTATATATTCGCTCATAAAACATTTTTTTTTTTTTTTTTTTTTTTTTTTGCCACAACTTACTCTACATTCATCATCATAAAATGTAGTAGGAAAGGCGATACTTGAGTATACAAAGACAAAGGATGTTATTGTTAAGATTGAACAACCAATAACTTGCACTATGTACAAAGTTTAGTTATTTACTAAAGTACAGAGTTTAGTTAGGTAGTATAGACTTAGGGACATTTAATTTTCCAGGAGCGAGGGTGTGGGGCGGGACATGATATTTGCTTTGATCCGTGTTTTTATTTATTTTATTTTTTTATTTTATTTTCTTTTATTTTTATTTTTTTACCTCATGATAATATTTTTGTTGCAAATGAGTAATGGATATGATTAGTTCTTTTTTCTACAAATCAGAAGAAGAATATGTTTTAAGCTATTTAGACCTGGACATTTTTCTCTCTCAAATACTCACAGGCAAAGGAAGGGGCGCCACTAAAGAACAATGCCCCCTGGCGCCTTAAACCATCGGGCCGCCACTGTCCCCGCTCCCCTCGCCTCGAAAATTGAATGGTCGGTCCCTTGGATCTGGATTCTGTCTACAATCTTGTGTCACTCAATGATGAAAATTTGATAGCAGAGGAGTAAACTGCATCACGTACACCATAATAGCCTAGATAATAACAAACAAACCAGCAGAGTCAGGTAGAAATGGGGCATTTCTTTGTCAGAATGGAACTGAAAGGTCTATATTCAAATCACCATCGCGCAAATAAATTTCAGGTTCCCGGGTGCATTGTTTTGCCTAGTTCTGGCATGGTATATCACAGGCCCCATTCTGACATTTAGATGAGTACGAATATAAAATGAGGCTGTGAAAAGTAACTAGAAATACAAAAGTGTCACTTTACTTCATACTGTTACAACTTAAATGATGCAAAGCTGTCAATAATATTTCAAACAAAGGTTCACAATTAAAATTGAATTTTTCTAAAAATATCAAAGCATACAATGTTTACTTTTTTAGGGTGCTCAAAATGAAATATATAGGGGTCATTTCTCTCTCTCTCTCTCTCACACACACACACACACACACACACACACCCCACCTCCACCCCCCACGCGTACACGAACCACTTACCTTACTGAACTCGGCACATAATATTTTTTCCTATGTATACTTTGCGTGTGCTTTTCAGTACTGAACTTTTCCGTGTGTCCAAATCCAAATAAACCATATGTTAATCAAAAAAGATCGTCCAAGACAAACGTTCAGTTAAGTTCTTGTCATAGGTTATAGGCCATTTTTGAAAAGGCCAAACTCTCAACAAATCAATGTGCCATGGTCACAGATTTTACTTCTGGGATAGAATCAGTGCCGAATTACACACCGTGCACTGTCGCCAGAATGCATACAGAAAAACACAAGGTACTCCTCATAGTCTAAACAATAAACAATTTCCTTTAAATCAATATCAGTAATGCCTTTATCTAAGATAAAGATTACCACCAAATAAACAAAAAGGTGGGGGAAAATATGTTCAGGTAGATAGGGACTAAGTTCGTGGGTACAAACCGGAAGTAATAATTGTGATAGGAGTCCAGTTGTTACTGCTTATCTCAACAGGTAATAATGTCTCTTAATGTCAACATACCTTCAAAACATCAGTTGCAACAGAAAAATAAAATTTTACACTCTTTTTAAATATGGACACTTACTTTGTCCATACCTTTTCCTCTTGTTGTGTGTGTGTGTGTGTGTGTGTGTGTGTGTGTGTGTGTGTGTGTGTGCGTGCGTGTGTGTGTTTTACGGAATTATATATATTTTGCCCTTTAATAATGGTATAGTTTATTATTTTATGATCTCTGTTCTTAGTCTAAATAGACGTCGTCTTATCAGTACACATACGGTATTTTTTCGATCGATATTTCATCTAGTTCCTTGTAGCTTTAGTCATGTGACGTATTACCGCGCGCGAGGTAATGAACTTTCGATCTAGTTCTCGTACTTTTAGGAGTAAACATTATATTGACCAGGAACTATAGTTTAAGGTCACATCCGAAGAATGAATCGTGTTTACTAGAAGGAAATTATTTCGAAATACCCAGTTGTTTATTTAAGACGTAGTATGGGTTTTTATTTCGATTCTGCGCATTAAGGCTATATATATATATATATATATATATATATATATATATATATATATATAGGAATTATAGCAGGTATTCCACATTCTTCATAGTTACATTTGAATAGAGAGGATATAACGAAATTAGTTCAGTTTGTGTGTGGGATATTCTTATTTGGAGATTTATTTATTATTAATACAGTACATTTAGGATTCAGTACTGTCTTTAATCTGAATTACTATACAGCTCCGTGGAATTATCAGAAATAGTTCTAAAACTTGTGAGATTCCAGATTCACAAGGATTATTTAGATATAATTTAATCTTATCAACATATTAGCACAGTGAACGCTATTTCATTCGGAATATTACATTCGGAATATTTGGATTAACTTCCAGAACAGTGAACTTTAAAACAATTTAGGACTTTTAAGGATATTCTATACTTTAAGTTAATTTTAATTCTTTCACATTTAATGTTTGTTGAAATATTTTAATATTTTAGGAAATTACAGATTTGTATTCTAAATCTTGCAAGCTTGTTTGAGTCTTTTCTTTTGTTACATAACCCCTAGTCGTAACAGTCTGTGTGTGTGTGTGTGTAAAGACAGAGTTTGTAAAATACCTATCTAACATTAACATGTTCATTAAGTTTAACAACGTCCAAAGCGATTTTCTGGCGAATCGCCTTATATATATATATTGTTATGGAATTATGTATTATTTCGTTTTTAAATAATAGTATAGGTACATGATCTCTGCATAATAGTCTAACAGCTGTCGTCTTGCAGAAAGTACATATACGGTATTTCAATATGACTGAGTACATTGGTCTTAGGAAATATTGTCGCTTGTAACATTAGTATATCACGGGATTTAGCGCGTGAGGGTTGAACTTCTGACCTAGATTCTATGATTCATTTAAGAGTCAATACTTTATTTTCTGGTAAAATCGTCAGTAAACAAGTACTTTAGCGGTGTCATGCATTACCTAATTTCTGATTGGTTCGGAGAAGGTTGTTTGCTAGAAGGATTAAATGATTTTTAAGTTGCAATACACTTTCAATTGGTTTTCCTTTTTCTGTTCTGCGCAGTCAGAAGCTATATAATAGGATTTATTGCTGTGTTTCGGCATTCGTTCATAGTTCCTTCAGCCTGATAGGTCATAAACCAGATTGGTTCATTTTGTGTGCGGATATTCTGCTTCAGTGATATAAATATAGTAATACAGTGCATTTAGGATTCAGTACTGTGCCTTAAACTTTAATAATTATTCAGCTCCGTGGAACTATCGGAAACATTTCTAGAACTTGTGATATTCCATATTCACAAGGACTATTTGGAATTATAACACTTAGATTTAACTGATTCTTATTAGTACATTAGTACAGTGAAGGTTTCATTCGGAACCTACATCATTCGGAACATTTGGATTAACTTCCGGATCAGTGAACTTTAGAACAATTTAGGACTTTTAAGAATATTCTATACTGTAAGTTATTTTTAATTCTTTCACTTTGATTGTTTGTCACAATATTTTAATATTTTAGGAAATTAAATATTTGTATTTAAATCTTGAAAGCTTGTCTGAGTCTTTTCTTGTGTTACATTACCCCTAGTCGTAATATATATATATATATATATATATATATATATATATATATATATATATATATATATATATATATATGTATATGTATGTATGTATGTATGTATGTATGTATATGAAATAAGAAAAACAACACAAACGCCGATAAATGTGTCACTAATTTCACATTTACTGTATGCTTCTTCAGACACAAAATATTTTGAAAGAAACGGATAACGTCCATATATTTATGAACAATTACGTCATCGACATAACGTCATAAATGATATGCATTATCATAAAAATATCATGTATAACGGGATCAGATAGATACATGAGTCTCTAATGAAAACTGAATCAGTGAAAATACAATGTAGAGACAAACAGTCATACATACAATTATATATGTTTATAACTGATATATATGTGTAAGTGTGTGTGTGTGTGTGTGTGTGTGTGTGTGTGTGTGTGTGTGTGTGTGTGTGTGTGTGTGTGTGTGTGTGTGTGTGTGTGTGTACTGTCGCGTCTTGGGGTTAAAAATAGTAACAAAAGAAAGAACGACTCAAACAAGCTTTCACAATTTCTAAAATATAAATTTAATTTCCTAAAATATTAAATATTTCAAATAAACAAAGTGAAAGAATTAAAAATAACTTACAGTTTAGAAATTCCTAAATAATCCTAAATGTCCTATTGAATTTTGATAATCCGGAAATGTCCAAAGATTATCCGAATGAAATCACTAAAGTGTTTATATGCCACAAAAAACACAGTTTTAAATCCAAATGTTATTAATCCCAGGTAGACTAATGTGAATGTAGAATATTTTTAAGTTCCTTCAAGAACAGTACTTAAATCCAAAATGTACTATTTAGATAATAGATTTTCACAAGCTGATATTCACAAACAATAATAATCTTCCTCAATAACATTATATTTTTGGAGAACTGCAAAGAATGCCCATTCAGTGGTTATATTGGCATTATATAGTCTCTTACAGCGTTAAAAAGAATTTAAAATTCTAATTCTACACTTAGAATGAGTTCTGTCAACAAACATCTTAAACCAATCAGAAACTAGGTCGCTCATGATACTCCTTGTTGTGCCTTTGCACTACAATTAAAATACCTTATTTCAAATCAACAATATGTTGATATAGGATTCAAGGTCATAAATCTGCGCGCGCTAACACGTGATTCACCATTGTGGGTTAAGCTGACCGACATAATTATTTATTTTCCCTGGACTTAGCATGACTCATGTAAACATGTTGACGTTCATTTGTACTTTAATTGCGGAAGCTACTGAACTAAGGAATTATAATACAATGATTATAAACCCAAATGAAAACTATTATAATTTAAAGATAATAGATAATGCCGTAACAGTACAACATATCAATTCTTTTATTAAAATTGTATACAATTTTATATAATACTTTAGTATTAAGGCCAATGGGATACAAAGAATCTAACCGATTAACCCAGCAACTTTCTTTAATCAGTCGGTTCATCATTCCATCCCCAATATCGATTGGCATGAAAGAAAAATCACATTAAGAGTGATTATTTGTATTATAATGTATTGAAAGATTAGACGAGAACTGAGGATCCTTACAATATTTTTCATGAAAGCTGTGATTATTTATTCTCTTAGAAACTTGATGTGTTTGTCCAACATACTGCATGTTACATTTTTACAGGTATCAGTAAATTACATCAGTTGATATTCAGTCAGTGTTGTGTGTGTGTGTGTATATATATATATATATATATATATATATATATATATATATACATATAAAATCTAAATCATATTCACACTCATTAAGTGTTGTCATTCCTTTACACTGCATTGTGTACAAATAGGACACAAGGATAAAGTAAACACCAAATGTTGTAGATTAAATAAAATTCCAGACGTTTCAGATTAAATACAATAAAGACTTGTTTTCTTTTCTCAAGTCCTTTCTTTTGAGGAAATTAGTGGCGTGTCAGCTGTATTGAAAGTTTATTGTGTGCACTCGAGGGTAATATGCTAAACCCTTATTCAAAAGTAGCATCCGTCATTATTGTAATTTACATCTAACAATTGTATTTCATTTTTCCTGCTTTCACTATAGTTAAATTGTTCATATGTGAAACGAGGTGCTACTTTGTTAATTACATTCTTGTCACGTATGTTTGTTTAACCTCTTAATTATTCTCATTTGTTTGTACATTCATATTCTTCGGGATTTTCGTATTTGTCTCTTGTCTTGTACACTCATTTATTCGTTCATTCATACATTCATTCGTTCTTATACTTACTGTTTCACTCTACTCCTAGGTATGTTTATTCATTTATTTATTTCTACATTCCTTGTCTATATTCATATTAGTTTAAAGGATGACTGGCGAAATCGCAAATTGAGTTAAATAGATTGTTAATGGCAACCTAAGTTAAAATATTTCAGAAAGCAATTAATTGTCAGTAAAAAAAATATTAAAAGAAATTGATACTTCCTTCGTGGAAAAAGAATTGCTAATGAATTTTTCGTGAAAACATATGCCCAGGGAATCCGAGAATTTCACGCAATCCTTTTGAAAAGTAATTTTGCATATATGCATCTCTCTCTCTCTCTCTCTCTCTCTCTCTCTCTCTCTCTCTCTCTCTCTCTCTCTCTCTCTCTCTCTGTCTCTCTCTCTCTCTCTCTCTCTCTATCTCTATCTCTATCTCTCCACACAATGAACAATGTTTACCCTGAACAACCAATTTTTTTGTCAGTTGACAAAATGACATGATATTTATCTCAGTAGTTTTCTCTTTCTGTGAATGAGAATTGTGTTTCACAACTAAAGATAGTACATTTTTGAGAAGGTGGTCAAGAACCTTTAGAAGACCACAAACGGGGCATGACGGATTCGTTCATTTTACATTCTTTAAAGGGATAATTATAATATTCACTGTTCTCTGTGAAGATTACTATTCTGATATAATTATGGTCACTTTATTGATGAAGTCTTTAATCTAACTTTCCTAGCGAATATGTTCTACATAAAGTGTTAGTGATAAACCGAAAACAAGTCTTTTCGACTTTTCCGTACGAGTATTCATATCGTTCATCTTATGATTGGTGGAAGATTTTTTCAAATATTCTTTATATCGTTGACATGAGGTGAAAAAGCACTTACCTCAGTTCACTGAAACTATATAAACGAAAGCATAAACGACCAGAAGTGATCAAGTATCATTTTGATCACAAAGTTGCAGGTTATAAAGAATAGAGAAACAACAAAAAAAACGATTTTTCTTACATATATGAAAAGGACAAGCATATATCGACCCCTGGCAAGGATCACAAATTACTCTACAAAAAAAGATGAGGAAACCAGGAGTTAAGGTGGAATGCAAGAGGAAGGGAGTAAAAGACAGTTTTGACATAAGATTTAGGCTTGGGGGCGGAACGAATGGAAACCTGGCAACGGGAATCTAGTCAAGTAGGTCCCTATCGAAAAGAAAAGGGAACCCAGATCAAAAATATCTAAAATAATTTTTTCTTGATCAAAATTCTTCTTGACTTTGACTTTTTGAGAAATACCCATATATACAGAGCGGGGCGGGGGGGGGGACAAACAGATTAAACAAAACTTTAATTTTCCATCTTAGGGAGTCAACTCAAGGGCCTGCTTGTTTATAATAGGTAAACGTCTGAAGGTGTTTACACACACATAAAGATTATAAAGGTCATTTGTTAATTTTAACAATTAAGTGCTACACACTGAACCATGCTAACCTCCTATCATATAATCATATAATATGGGTTATATATACACCATACATCACCTTTAAATAATTTTTGTAAAATTATTTTTTAATTTTTCTATTTTATTATTATGTTAACAGTAATTTGACCCTATACTTTCATTTAAAACTTTTTCGCATATGCATAAATTGCGTATTCCTATATGTGTAACATAATTGGAAATTTTCATAAAGGCAAATCAAGATACAATACATAAAGCGTAGACCCTCTTCCCAAATGATAACTTTGGAAACACTAATCACCTAACACTTTAACTCATTATCGCATTAACATAAGGATCGATCAAACGTTTTCATCTATATCAAAATTCCAACAAAAGTTTACAAAAATAAGATTCCAAAACCGTTTTACAAATTTGTTTTAATAAATCCGCTTATATTTTTTTTTTTTTTGTTTTTTTTTTTTTTTACAAAATACGACATGCCTAATAGCCACGATTGCATTGAGAAATACGAATTACCTGCCTCAGACAACACGTCACGTGCATCAGACAATATATGCAGCTGTATAGACTGTAAGAAGAAGACTGTACGGAGTCATAACAGCTGTATAGACTGTAAGAAGAAGACTGTACGGAGTCATAACAGCTGTATACACTGTAAGAAGAAGACTGTACGGAGTCATAACAACTTGCTATTGACCTATAAAATTCGACGGATTTTATTCTGCAGTATGACATAGCCTTGTATCAACCGAAAACTAAAGTCAGCAATTTTGTTTTATTAAATGACTTCTAATTTCTTCACTTTCTTTTGTGATGTTATTAAAACAACACTCCTTGATTTTTCAACCGAATATTAACAATGAACAACAAGAGCTGACATCTGACTTGAAATTAACAGTCATAAAAATAAAACAAGAATTAACAGTAAATGTGCAGAAACAGTTTTGTTCATTTTCTAATATAAATCCTAGTTCCAAGACTATCTTATGAAATGAAAATACAACCACTAGCCGACAGACAAATGAACGAACAGGTAGAAGAAACATCCTGCAATTGTTTCGTGATGCTTGAGTTGCATGTTCTGGAAATAGAACACTAGCAATTTGGGGCTAAGAAAGCCATTTTAATTTTATATCACCCTCGAGTCCGCATATGAACATCACAAGCGGTCTGGAACAATTCAGATAGTATAATATTCATCGGTTGGTAGTAAGTAAGTTTGAGCGAAAGCGTGTATGTAGAGACAGCATATAAAAGTGTCATGGCCTATAAGACAAATGCTCTTTTCTCAGTCATATTATCATTAGAATTACAATAAACAATCAGAATATGTTATATTTCATATTCCAAGCATTGTAACATTTTCCATGTTATTTTAAGAATGACATTTCTCTACCAAACTAGGCTGTTTGCTCGTATTTCAGGTGAATTAATGTTAACTTAAGACGTCAGTCTCGTTTCTGCGAAAACTGATTGACAGGATTTTTTATGAATGTCTGTTCCACATGTAACCCGAGAATCATACCAATCGGCATCGGAAATAATTTGCAAATATTAAATCTTTACATTTTTTTTAACGATGTGATTTCTTTACTAATCCAGCAGATGGCTTTGTTTTCTTTTCTGTCTGCACTAGTCTTGCTTTAATGATACGTAAATCAATCAGATTTTATTTTCGTTTTATGTGAAATTTCGAAATTTCATATGAATCGGCCCACGCAAACTAATTTGCTAACTCTAATAATGTTAGTTTTGTTGTGATATTTTTCTACAAAATCACGAATTACTGGTATTTCAGACAAAGAATGTGATTTTTAAACTTCAGTTATGAACCACAGTTTGCTTATTTTGACTTTTATCTTTTGTGAGAAGAGATATTAATTTTATTGCATCCACTAATACGTATGTAATCAGCTCCCGCAACTGTTTTACGAGACACACGAAAAACGCCAAGAGTGCCTAAAAAGGCTTTATCGTAATAGATTTGTTTTAAACAGATAAGTCAAATTACATTTTCCACCAATGTTTAAAATTCAAAAAAGCACAATGCAATACCACACCTTTCTAAATAAAGGTAATTTAGTTTTATCCATTGTTTTATGAATAAATCCATTCCTGTATGATTAAACAAAAACAAAATTGAATACTTTAAATTGTTGTTTCTATGACCATTTAAATGGGAATCAATTTTCTTTATCTGCTAACACTACGTAACTCAATGTTTATCGTTAAACACGTATTTCTAAACTTTAAACAATACCAAAATACAAGGGTACAATGTCTGATACATTTGTACGAGTTTTGAGACAGTGATATCTTGATCCAAAGCCACTTGCTTTTGTTGCATGGAAGACACGTGATCAATGTTTGCTTTGAAAGTAAATATATTCGGATGACCAGAATTTTCTATTTCTACTTATGCACATACACACATATATACGTGAGTAAGTAAGTATGTATGGATAAGGGTTCACATATATTTTGCTTCATCCCCGTGCGTATCAATCTCTCCTTTTATATCAATCTATGACTCACTTCTAATTTTGAATTTAAATATTTTCTCTTACAGAATACAAGTACAAATTTATATTCCTTTTCCAGATGTATTGGAAAATGTATCCATTTACTCAAAATTGCTTTGTCTGGACTGGCACGGTCTGGTCTCTGATGACTCTACACATATGCCTGGCATGACCAGGTGCAATTTACTGATCAATATTTAAACGTTCCAACGTAGAGACTGTTAATATATCAAAATTAGTTTTTGTGGCAGAGAAGTTCCTTGGAGTGGAATCTTTCTGCAAAACTTTGAATCATAGACTTATCGCTCTTATCAGTAGTCTTTGTTCCTGTCATGAAGATTGTCCAGGCTATGCAAACTGTTGTCCAGACAACCGCTTTTCTTACCTGAGGCAAACTTGCGTGAATATTATGGTGTATCCATCTAATGGATCCTACCAAATATCCAGAAGAATGGTGGAAGAGAGCCCATATCACGAAAACCATCCATTGAAAGTATGTCGCTCAAAAGTTTCTAGATCTCCGTCTGATGTTTCAGTAACATCCAAGAGGACTGGTGTATCATATGTGCACAGATTGTGTGTTATGTGTTTCCTGGAGGAGGACAATGATCTGGAATAATGGGAACCAGTGCTAGCAAAGTTTCAATCCTCCCTTTCAGAATTTAGGGATGAGCATATGAACACAACAGTTCTAAAACGGCTTTTTTCAAAAGGAGAATGTGTTTTTGCCTATAATGAATCTGTAAAATATGAAAAAATATGTATTCCTTCACTAATGAAT